>JAFFSR010000227.1:8302500-8902500 GCA_017163975.1 Anastatus disparis
TTACTATAATATTGAAGTCATTATAAAATTATAATTGCTGATTATAATACTTCGATAAAGTTATAGTATAATAATTTTACTATACTACATAACTGTAGTTTTGATTAAAGTTGTTTTGTAAGGGTTAAATTACATGATGTTGATTATTTCAAAATTTTTGCAATGTAAATCTTGATCTATCATATCATTAATTTTAAGAATTATTCTTCATTTTTTCAGAACATATTTAATGAGCAGACTGTCAGAATATCATCAGAGCCGAATTTTTTATCCATCAAACGTCCTATTACTTTAACAAGTATCTTCATCATGTGGTTTCCTTCAACCCAGATGCATTTTACTTGTTCAACAGGGAATTGTTCATTAAACTTTTGAACGACGATCGTTCAGTGTGCCATGGGGGTCAGAGTGCTTAGTTCTTATTGTTCGCTTTGAGATTGTTAATGCTTTTTGATTACTGCTTTAGTTTGTACCATTAATCTATTACTTTTGTGCTTTAGTTTGATTACAATTAGCAAATGGACAGTATTTCTTATTCAAATTTTAGCAATCATTTTTAATTAAATTCTATTAAATTGCTGTTGAATTTCATTAAAAATCAAATTATTATAATTGATGTTTTTTTTAAAAAAAAATATTCGTATTTCCTTGAAACCTGTTATAATTTCTGCTAACACATTTTTAACTTTCTGTACTGTAAGACGATTATCTAAAAATTCAAGCGTAGAATTTTATTTCTCTGAATAATAAAAAATATTGTATTTCACACAGATCGTGTATAATATTATTAAAAATTTAAAGAATCTTAGAATCGTAATATATTTTTTCAATTTCAGTACAACCTCTTAATGTTTGGAATTTAGAATTTTCTTTATTCGAATATTAAAAGTAGATATGCGAAATTCCAGACCTCATTTCTTTTATGCTTTTTCAGCTTCCCTCACATACGTTTCCGTATTCGCTGAATTACCTTATTTCATCTGAAATTTCATCTAATTAAAATTTACGTCATCCTTTTTGTTAAATCGTACTGACGTTCGCTAATTATTTTAAAATCCTTGAAATTTTTTTTTTTTAAATTAAACATAAAATGAACCGATTTTTAATTGTTATTTGTTCATAATAACTTTAATTATTTATTCTCAATGTTTAAATAACAAGAACAATTGAATGTGCGCCTATTGTGTTGCAGACAATAGTTATTCATCAGTATTTGTTTATTTAAATTATTTACTTTACAAATCATATTATAATAAACAAACAATCAATATTTAACGCAATTGTGTATTCAAATTTTACGGTTTGTATATCAGTAAAATTTTCAATTGTTTAATATACAATCTGAAATGTTACACCGCGATAAATTTTAATCTTTTGTACTTCAGCTGAAACTACCAGTACCTACTTTTTATCGATACGCGTAGCGCAAGATTGCTCACAACCGATTGTTCAAATTTATGAGGTTCAATTTTATTTTGGACGATGCACTACCATATCCTACTACCTTTAGAGGAAAAAAAATTGTAGATTTTGTTGTATCGTGTGTATATCGATAGCACCGACTTCACCTTTTTAGTTTTTTTTTCCATATTTGTTGCAGTAGTTTTATCGCGTGCATGGTACACGAAGTAAAGGAAAAATGTAAAAAAGAAAGAATCAAAAGCATTGGATGGAAGTTAAGTAGCTTGAGCGTATAACGTAGAATATGAATAGCCCGGAGTATACGGATTTACGGGCATGTAAATATGGTGAATTTACAATTGTATGGAACGCGTAGAATAAATGCCGTTCTTCATTTTACGATGTTCTTATGAAAAAAGATTTTACAGTCACGTATACTTGTGGATCGAGTTTTTTTTTTGTTTTGAGATTAGACTTTGTATAATTGAATTGATAACATTGATCCGTTCTTACTTATTTTAAATTCAGTTGTTTTTGTAATATTTTCTTTTGAGTTTAAAATTAATTAAGTTGAATTTTATATAATTTGGCTAAAATTGAATATAGAATAAGGTAACAAGAATATAATACACTTGTCTCTCTCAATGGTTATAGGTGGTCTTCGTTTTTACCTTTAG
The DNA here is from genome assembly GCA_017163975.1 of Anastatus disparis. NCBI lineage: Eukaryota > Metazoa > Arthropoda > Insecta > Hymenoptera > Eupelmidae > Anastatus > Anastatus disparis. Next base: position 8,304,579 of record JAFFSR010000227.1, read on the forward strand.
GCTAACCACTAAAGAGCTAAATGAGAACAAAATCTCAAAAGATAAATAAATTAAAAAAAAAATTTCAATAAAGAAAGGAAGATGCCCATGTACCAAATAAGGGAACGCAAGGAAACGTATAAAATTGTTATTAATTAAAATTAAAATTAATGTGAAATTAATCAATTAAAATTGCAAAAACAAATGAAAAAAATCAAGATTCCATCAGATATTTAAAACAAATAATAGAATAATAATTTTTTTTTATTTTTCCCAATCCAAAGTTTATAGATACAGTTTAAATTTTATATAACTTCTTAAATTTCTTGATGAAAAAAAATATAAAAACTGTTTTATACCAAAATTTTGCATATCACTTCACGCATCTTTCTTTAGAAATTTTGGTCAAAAGTAGCTTTTAAAAAAATTAAAAGAAATAATCAGTTGCTTTTCGATTTTAAATTATCTTTTATTTTTATATGCATACATCAGCCTTTAATACAATCTAGTAATTGTTATTTGAACTGTGAGATCGTCAGTAGCTCAGTCGGTAGAGCGATGGATTCATAATCTCGGGGTCTCGAGTTCGAATCCCGCTCTCGGCGGCCGATTGATACAAGCACCACTGTAAGTTACATGTGCTTTGTTCACAAATACACTGATGATCTTCGTCGCTAATTAGCATCGCAATGATAACTAAAATACAGCGACGTTAAATAAAAATAAAAAAAAAGGTATTTTATAATTAATTTTATTTAGCGGCCAGTTACCAAGCCTTTAAGGTGACTGCAGAGACATTTTGTGTGATTACACAAATTTCACTATTTTTTAAAAATTTTATAGATTATTCACTTAAAGTAGAATACATTTTTTACCGATAAAACTAATTTATTTAGTGAAAAACTGAAGAATTATTAGTTTGATGTTTAAATTTGTACAGCTTGTTCGATGCGTCAGTTTACCGTGTGTCGCCTGCTTACCATATAAATACATAGTTTTATTACCGTGCTCTGATTATCGGCATTGTATGCTTTAACATAGGCCGCGGTAATCGGGGAGGGCACGGTAACTCACGCATCCACCCTATTAAAATATTCTTTACCTCTTAAAAAGTCAACATATTTTTAATTTTTTACTTTTAATAAAAAATTGATGATATTCATGGCTTTGAAAATTTGTTAAAAAATTAACTAAAGTAAATTTATTATTTTTGATAACCTAATAAATTTTCCAATTAATTGAAGGATAACCATTTCTAACGATAAAAAGACCTTTTAGTGCAGAAAATTTAGATTATATAAAATTACAAATATCGATCGGTCGAAATTTAATTTTATACCAAACCTATACCCTACACTCTCAAGATGTAAGCTCAATTTTCTACTTACTTTAAATATTGAATTATAATTAATAACTCTTTTATAAATGATATTATTTTATAACTAAATTATCATTTAATTTTAATAATAATATTAATCCAAACACTAATTTTCGAATTTGCAATCATGCTTACATTTTTAATGCTTAAAAACATTCTGAGTATGAGTTGGCTATTAAAAAATATAATGTTTAAAGCAAATGAAAGCACTCATGTAAAAAGCCAAAGCTTGAACTGTAAAAAAAAAAGGAAGAGTTTGCGTGTCAGACGATAATTTTTAAGCGTGACATTTCGTTTACCGCGCTGAGGTAACGCCTAGCGGTACGTATATACACATAGAGGCGTTCTCTTTATTTAATCAAAATTTTATGTATTTCCGGAAAGTTTGAAAAAAAAAAAATAACGAAGAAAATACCATTTGTATAAACTGTATACATTTCGTTAACTTTTTCTAATTTAACGTTTAAAGCTTGAATATAAAAAGATTTAGTAATGCAGAAGGAATTTTTGTTCGTTCGTTTACTGATGTATTTCAGATAACAAAAGAGCTTTGCGTGCTATAAATCGTTGAATTTTTTATTCGAAAAGTGCATTAAGTGCTTATAAGTTTAAAATAAAAAAAAAAAGTTAATTTGTCAGTAATTACGCTAAATTTATGGACGCACTTTATTCCATTGGCCGAGCACAATGGTATAATTATTTTTATAGAAAAAAAACAGCCGAGGTGTGATAATTTCAGAAAGATAAATTGGCCTTTTACGTACTTTAAAATATATTAATGAAGATTACTGTTTGCTTTTCCTACGGCAACATCTGGTAACCGTTGATTTTTTGTTTATTTAACTTTGAAAGTTGATACGCGTTATTTGATATTCCGCATTGGTCTTTCTTATCTTATTACTGTAATAAGGTAATCATAGATCAAATTCATCGGCTCATAAATTATGAGACTGATGGTAGTTAAAGTATTGGAAAGCAAGTTTGAAACTTTGTTTTTTGCATAATTACTTTGTATTCGCTACTATAATTATTATTAAAATAATCAATTCTTTTGAAAATAAATTATTTCATAATCATGATTTATGAGCTTTGATAAAATTGCCGTATCTGGTGATATATAAGTTTTTAAAAGTAATGTTCATAATTTTAAAATATGTTTGTAAGTTGGTTATATTTTATTATAAAAAAACAACTATGATTTATGCTTACCAATATCCTTGTTGATAATTAATTTTGGTCAATTATTAAATATGGTTTTTATATTATCAATAGCATGCCATTATCCCAATTGATTTCAATTTTGATTTAATTGCAAGTCATTTTTTTTATAAAAAAAGTGTATGGAATAATTAAATTTACATAATATTTTTTTTTCAATTTGGTCGTAATCTCACACTTTCAGAATACCTTGTAAAAAGCTAAAACCTGTATTTTCTCATATTTTTTTAAAAACACTGTTGCTTCAGCTACCTTACCAGTATATTTTTCAAACTGTATATTATAGAAAGGTTAGTAAATATAAAAATCTTATAGAAATGAAAACTTGTTTGTTTGACTTTTAATAGTATATTACGCAACGAGTGCGTAAAATATGTGATTATCGCACGAGTCGGTTTTGTCGCCCGAGCGCAGCGAGGGCGACAAATGAGACGAGTGCGATGATCACTTTACGCATTAGTTGCGTATATTATTTTTTCTAACAAGTGCGCAAAATTCTAAGAATGACAAACTTGCGTCTGTGATAGCATGTACAATCTTGTTCGAAGGCTATCAAGATTGTAAGAGGTAGTCGAGGTCGGGGCGCAGGACGGGGTCCAGGGGCGGAGCCCCGGTGGGGGGTGCAGGGGACAAAGCCCCTGCTGAGGGTTCGGGGGGCAGCGCCCCCGCCTCCAAAAAATAAATAATATTACTAATATAAAAATAAAATTAATAAAACCATCAACGGCAAGCCGGAGTAGAACCTGATATCGACCGAGTAACAATTGAGTTGTTTGTTATTTACTCAAGTATTAATCGGTGTATCTTCAAATTAAAAGTTGAGCGCAATAGATATTATTATTATGAACATCTATGCACAAGAAAAAAAAAATCTACCGCTTTGTTTTTGAGAAAAGTAAGTAACGCCAAAGTTTTTTCGCGTTACTTACTTTTCTCAAAAACAAAGCGATAGATTTTTTTCTTCTTGTGCATAAATATTTGTAATAATAATATCTATTGCGCTCAACTTTTAATTTGCAGATTCACCGATTAATACTTGAGTAAATAACAAAAATCTCAGTTAGACAAGGATAGCTCTCAAATTAAAATTCCATCAAAATGTATTATTAAAATAATAATTGAGAATTCCTCCCCCCCTCTCTAAAACAATAAATAAGAAATTATTTAAATGATTAACTCTAAGATTAATTAATAAGAGAGTTCACGTATCGCGAAAAAAATTGTACATAGCACTTTAAAAGAGCACTACAAGAGCTTTCAAATGAGATGTATAAATGTCTGTTATGATGTATAGTTCCTAAAATATAATACTTTAAAAATTAAAAAAATTTTTTTTAGATGAAATCATTTTACGCACGTTCAAATCATTTTACGCACGCTGAAATCATTTTACGCACGCTCAAATCATTTTACGCACGCTAAAATCATTTTACGCACGCTGAAATCATTTTACGCACGCTCGATTCATTTTACGCACGCTAAACAAATGCGTCTCATAATATGATATTTTATGTACGCAAACGGGTACATGAAATCGAATTTTGCGCACGCCGTTAGAAAAAAATATTTAATATTTTTTTAAGCCAAGCACACGTATACACTGTATTTGTCAAATTTTTAATAACAGAAATAAAAAAAGACTTTTCTCGCGAGTTGGGTGATTAACGATCAATAGTACAGTTAAAAGTGACATAATTCAAAGCTTGCGCAATGAAAAAATAAAAGAAAACAAATAATAAGCGAAGATCATGGCTCATTCGTTTTAACTAACGTTGCTAGGCTCTATCTATTTTATTCTTTTCTTTCTCTCTCATACTCTCCCTTTTCATCTTTCTCATTCCCTTTGCTTACGCTTTGTTTGCTTCTCCTTTATGTGCTTCTATGTTTGCTTTATCGTTTTGCTTTTTTTTTTTATTACTTTTTGCGTTTCTGTTTTTTACGCTCATTGGACGATACGAGCTTCGTTGAGGAAAAAATATAGATCACTGCTAGTAATTTTTATCGAAATTTTTTTAGTTATTTTTTCATATATACATATATATGTGATAGAGAAGTACAGCCCCTGAGCGCGATTTGCGCGCCTGCCCTCCATTTTTAATAGTAACATCTATAACGTTCAAAATAATGAAAAACATTTATTTTCTGCGTTATTTGGACTTAAAATCCGCGAATAGAAATATGACTGGATTAAAACCGTTACGTCAATCAATTATTAAAATTTATACCGAAATTTATAATAGTTTTAAGATGTTTAAAATAAAAACATTTTGATCCATTTTAAATTCCTACTTCTTAGTTTAGAGCCCATTTCGGCCCATTTGAAATGTTTCAAATTCTATCAGGATACGTAACGCAAAATATTTTCAAAAGAAAAAGTGGGTCTGTTTTTTAAAATTATTTTAAAAGTTAAAAACTATTTGAATTTTTTCACATTTTTAATTAAGTAAGTATGCTGTGCTTTTATGAATTTAACTTTTATGTTAATTAAAGAAAAATTTTATTATATTATTATAACTAAAAAATTGTTGAAGAAAAAATATTTGATTAGAAATACCGATAATACACATTTTTTCTAAATCAAAGAATTTTATTTTAAAAAAATTTTTGTAGCAAATTCTTGTATTATAACTGCAAACAATCATTTTTTTTGTTGTTATATATCAATAAATATTCCTAGGAACAATTTTTTATTGCACAGCTTTAGCAATGCTTGCTTTGTCTCTTTTATTTTTATACAGCTTTGTGTTGTCGCAGGGATTCGATGAAGTTTTAGCGATGGCAATTTTCTTTTTTTTTTCAAACGTAGCCAGATTACGTTGAATAAACATTTTTTTATGTCCTTTCAATAATACACGTTTCATTTAAATACGCGTGTGCGTATGTAACATGCTTATTCATTATATTCAATATATTGGAATGTATTCCATATAAAAAGTTTTGAATCGTACGGATTTAAAAAAAGAAATATATTCCATATTGATACATAAAAAAAAAAACATATTTTTTACATTCACTGAAAAAAATATTAAAATTTTATCTTTATTTTTCGTTATAATAAAAAAACAGTTTACTAAATTAATTATAATTTTATCAAATATTTGTACTACAGTTTTTATCTTTAATAATTAAATCACCCTCTGATCAGATGTAAATTATACAATAATTATATAATTATTTTTATTTTCACAAAATCACCAACAATAATACTCATACGTTCGTACGAAAATTAAAATGATTCCGTAAAGATTCGTACCGGAAATTTGAGTAATGATTCCAGCCTTTTCTTTTCAGTTAACAGGTTGCGTTTATTGCAAGTTTTATCGGTCTTCACCAAATATAACGTAACATACTATAAAAATCCCGCCCTTACTTTATTACAGCATAAATTGGCTTTTATGATTTTTAGTTGTTATTTTATAGATTCCCTTGATTAAATCCTGGTTTTTTTTATAGAATATCCCACAGTGAGACTTAAGAATAATAAAGTGTTAAGTAAGTTTCACTTTTATTATACATAAACATAAAACTTGGTGAATTTATATTAAAAAAGAAAGAAAGATAAGATTCTGTGAATATTAATTTGTGTGTAAAATATTCTTGAAAAAAAAAACAAACTAGTTTCTTTTTTGTCTAGATTAACCTAAATTTTTTTTTTCTTAACAATACACCTTACTTGACTAAACTTTTGATGATCAACATTAACCTAAAAAAGAATATGAGCTTGCGAGACTACAAAAGCTTATATACAAAGTTCAGACTATAAGTAACGGAAGCTAGCCATTTTCTTTCCGATACATATAAAGTTTAATCATTATTCTAATTTTGTTTGATCATCTCATTCGATTTTCCTTCTCTTCGAGTTCAAAGGCCAAAATAAGAAAAAGAAAGTAAGTTGAACGAGAAAAGAGAGAGAGAGAGAGAAGAAAAGCAAAGTGCAAGAAGAAGAAAAGTAGAAGCAGAGAAGGCAGCCCTGTGGCCCCAAAATGGGCTCACTTTACTAAAAGGAGGTCGATACTTGTCTGTACGCTCGTAAAGGAGTATTAGGGTAATGGAGCAGCCGCTATAAACCAAGGAGCCTGTTTTCTCCCTGCCCATTTATATATGTATGCGCTAAAATTTTACTAATAAAGTGCACGCTTTCTCATATGTTTAATGAAATATAAACTTTTCACTGATTAAATTGTACTTTTTTTCTTAGCTGGTTAATATTTTCATAATTTTGCTTGCATTCGATCTGAATATTCTTTTCATTTTAAATAGAAATTTTTTTTATGGAAAATCGACGAGTTTTATTCTTTAAAGTATTTTTAAAAATGAAAATTTTTAATTTTTATCAATTAAATAATAAACACTAGATGAGATCGTCAGTGGCTCAGTCGGTAGAGTGATGGATTCGTAATCTCGAGGTTTCGAGTTCGAATCCCGCTCTCGGCCGATTGATATACAAGCACCACTGTACGTTACATGTGCTTTGTTTACACACACACACTGAAAACCTCCGTCGCTAATTAGCATCGTAATGATAGCATAAATACTGCGACGTTAATTTAAAAATAATCACTAGATTTTAGTAATCTGAAATAGTGTTTTATCTTCATATTAGATTTAACGAAAAATTGTAGTAATTTTTTTTTGTATTATGACAATTTGTGTTTGCAATATAAAAGATTTTTTATTCATACTAAACGTGTTTTAAATTTTGATTTCATATAAATTATAATTTTATATTATATTTGCCTTCACTATGAATTAATAGATATTTTTTATGCTTAAAAATAAAGTTTTTCATAGTTTTCCTATTATTGAAAATTTTAGTTGAGTATTCATTATTTTTTAACTCAAATATGAACTTATTAACGCTCAATGTGTGTTGATAATGTTGAAATAAATTAACAAGGACAGCCTTGGGTAATTATGCAAACTTTATTTATTTATTTATCTTTTTGTCCCGACGTTTCCAGCTTTTTTAATGAAGCCCTTTTTCAAGGAAAAACGGCATTAAACTTTTAAATATGACGTCGTATTTCGAAATTTAATACCGAATATCCTTGAAAAAGGATTTCGCTAAATATGTCCAAAACATGGAAACAAAATAAAGAATAAAGTAAAGTTTGTTTAATTATCCATGGAGATTGTTGTTAATTTATTTGATCATCATTATTTTTTATGGATAAAATAATTCAAATAAAAAGTAATATTGTGAACAGCGTTTTTTTTTTTTTTAAATTTTCAGTATTCTTTTCCTTTGCAAAAATCATCACGTTCTAGGAATGATACCTCACAAGCTGAAGTATTTTACTATAAAAATATGAAACATGCTAAAGGACCTTAAATTTTTTATGATTATCATTTAACTTTGAACTTCATGATAATATAGCATCGAAAAATTCTATGGTACAAAAGCATATTGTAATTAAATAAAAATACTTTAATTTTTTTCTCCGTTCAGTTACGTATTAGTTTGTGTACGTATTGTCAAGTAATCTTAAGGCTGATTTTTCCAAATTACTATCGCCATAAAAATATCATCAACTTCAACTTTAAACATTAATTTATTATTCTTAATTTTTTTCAGATTTCGAGGTCGTTTTTTCTTACAAATTTACCATTTTCTCATTCTGCCCCCCCTTTTAACACATAATTAAAGTGTCTTGTTATGTCCTCGATATTTTTTTCAAATTCTCGTCAAATAAGATTAGTTTCATCTTTGTTTAATGCAGTTCAGTTAAATTGTCGCCATCGTGTTCGCAGTATAAAGCTACATAATCAGAATTATCTTCACCTTTAGGGAATATCTTGAAATCCCATCATGATTAATCGATGTCATGGAGTAGAAAATGAGGTGGCGAGGAAAAAAAGATTGGCAAAGTTCATATTGATCTAAACTGTATTTATTAACTGTATAATTATGTTCGAAATCAAAATCTTTGAGATACGTATGTGTTCAACAATCTCATGACAATTCCCAAGCTATGGTTAAATTATGTGTAGAAAATAAGAATCATAATAAAAGTGTATGATTAAAATTTTTCGTCAAATAATATTTGAGTTTCATATTTGTTTTTTATTTTTATCATCCTAATACTTTTAATTGTTGAAAAAACAATAGTTATAAATTAAATATTTGTCATTCTTATGCTGTAAATGTTACAATTTTCTAACTAATATATTAAACTTAAGTCTCTCAATAACTTCTAATGTTGTGATTTCTGTCAATGTGTTAATCATTTTTAAATTTAAAAAATTGAACAAAAAATATTAAATCTACAAAGGATTATAAAAAATAAATCAAAATGGCAATGAAACCTTTATATTTAGACTATTAAAAATTCCAAAAACAAATTATTAAAATTTATAATGATTGAGTTCATGGGTATAAAAGTTTAAATAATAGTTATAAATAACGCCATTTAAACAATTAATAGATTTAGATAAGATTAATTTATAAATCTAATTGTACATTGAATTTTTACGCTTGAACATTACAATCAGTCGTATTGATTTTAGGATACGTTGGAGTATAAGAAACCAGCCTAACTTGTTTTCATTTATTTACGAAATCCTCAGAACTCTCAAAACACATTTAAAAAGTATTGCGATCAGTTACTAGTTGATTTTGTACAATACTCTCCATTGATTTAAAAGTTTAACTATATGGTCATTCAAACCATTAATTTTGAATAAATTATTAAATAAAAATTTTCTTTTACATTCAGGACGTGAATGTAATTTTTCTACAGGAATCAGTAAAGACCGAATCCAAGCCTTCGTCCCATACAAAAGAATAAACTTACGTTGCATGCTTGTTGCTTATTTGTACGGGTCAGATGTCACATAGTATTTCGTATACTATTTATGCTTAGCAAAGGTTTCTATTATGTATACCTATATTTTAGCCTTTGTAAGGCGCGGCTGAGATGTCACACTTATAAATAAAATAGCATTATTTCCTTTTTATTTATAAAAAATATCTGAGTTACACTATATACTAATTTTATATGCTTCTAATTAAAATTTTAAATATAAAGATGTATAAATAATAATTTGACGCATTTGGATATAAATAAATGTATTACTAATTTTATATATTTAAAAAATGTTTAAACTATAAGTGAAGTAATTTCGTAAAATTGTGTGTCTTTCGCAGAGAGAAAAAAAGTGCAAAGAGCAAAATTCTTATATAAAAAGGCCTTAGCCATGAACTTTGAGAAACATAAAAGCGTAAAGTACAGCTGGTTACGATTTCGCAAACTGAAATTTAAGGGAAATGATTTTTCAGAGATGAGAATCGATAGGCGTCTAGACACTTTGAAAAAACGAATGTATATAAAAGTAAATGTCTCCCCTTTCTTCTTCTTTTTTTTTTTCTTCTTTGTGTTAAATTTTAGTGGCCGTTATATGATTTTTATCTCACTTACAGGACCATCGGCTTTTGTCTTTTCTATATCTTCTTTTTATTCAACTTCTTTTTTCGTCTCTACGTTCCCTTAACGAAAAACCATATTCTACATTGCGGACAATGACATCGAATAACGACGCCAAACTTGGCGAAATTTCATTTTACACCGAGAGTATATACATATATACATGCATGGATATGTGGAACATTTCACGTTAACTCTCGAGGATAAAAGATAAAAATAGCTAAAAGTCTGAGAATATATTCCATTTAGTACTCAAAATGTATAAAAAAATTTTAAATCAATTTTTAATTGAATTTTTGAACACAAAAACAATCAGCAATACCATTTAGGAATATGTTAATAAAATACTTTTTGTTGAAAATGGTATGTACGTGAATTTTTGCAAACTACAATATGCAAATTTTTTAACTTATCTGATTGTTGGAAAAATACAATTTACTAAATGTGATAACCGATTTCGTTGAATTTGTTTTTTAACAGGTAATTTTCTTCTTTTCTTTTTTATTACTAAGAAATGGCACATGTCCCAAGAAGATTATTATCAAATGCTATTTTTATTGAATTTTTATTATTGAATGTTTTCTTTTAATTCTAAAAAAATAGTAATTTTTGACGACTAATAAAATTTCTGATTTTTTTCTCTAGAAAGCATTGAGTTTTAGAAAAAATTTATATAAATATTTTCGGTTGGAAATAATGCTTAAAATAGACTTAAATTTTCGGATATTATTAACAAATTCTATAAATTAAAACTGAATTCAAAAATTTTTGATGAATATATTTTATAATGGCTTCTAAATTTTTTCTAAAAATCAATACTTTTTGTGAAAAAAGAATCAGAAAAATAAATATTTTTTGCTACAAGTTTACTCTTTCTTCGTAATGGAAAAAAATAGAAAAAAACCGTTCAAAAGCAAATTTAACCTGGGTGATTTCATAATTAAGTAAATAGAAAGTTTCTACCATTTAAGCAAACTGAAAACTCTTCATACGATTTCCAAAAGCTTAGATATATTCCACAACTTATGATTCCTAACTAAAAGTATTTTAATAACTTTTTACCAAAAGTTGATAGTTTTAAAATAAAAAATTTATTTGAATATTTATTTAGAAAAAATAGTTGAAGATTATGTTTTTTTATGTTTCATAATTTTTTATCATTTTCACCTTGACCTCACAAATTTATGTTTGAATGTTTTGGGTACCAAATGAAAGTTAATCCTAGATTTTAAGCAATTTTTATTTTTTAACTAAACGAATTGTTGTGAAATGTCCCATATATCGTGTGCATATATACACGCGCACACGAGAGCGTTAAGGAGACAAACGAGGATCTGCAAGAGAAAAGAGAGAGAGAAATCTCGAACAATTCGTAATGTTGAAGCTCGAAATAGTCTGGGATATGTTTTAACCGTGCGCTTAAACTTGTATTGTAATGAGATAAGAAAGGTTTGAGCGTGTGTTATGCGTTGGTTATTTTGTTTTGCTTCTTGGTAAGTTTAATGTGGTTGTTTCAAAACATATTTAGTAGTTATATAGATTAATATTGTCCCGTTGGAATAGACAATTATCTTTGTAGAATAAGTTAATGAAAATATAAATAATTAAATTACTTACTTTAAAAGAGATTTAATTATTCGCTGTAATGTTGATTTTGTTGATGAATCTGAAACATAATTAGAGACATAAGGAAATTAATTATTTTTTAATTCAAACAATATTTTTAAAATAATATGGTTGTTTAATAATTTAATTTAACAAAATATTATTTAAAATTGTATTAATTTTTTATGGTTAAATTATTAAATATTAAGTAATTAAATATGAATCGTATGAAAACTCAATTACTAAATTTTTCTTTAAATATTTTAAACAGACATATACATATTTTTAAAACAACAACACATATTTAAAAATTCAGTATGAAACTCAATATTTAAATTTAACTTATCAAATCTATATGATCATGTAAAGCTTCAAAAGATATCGAATACAAAAAAGGTCATCTTTAGCTAAAGAGAAAATTACAATAAAAAATGTAATTGAAAATCGATATCTGTCTGTACTTGTCTGTTTCTACTTATGTATATCAAGTATAGGACGAAATTGAAATAGCCAAAATAGAAATTAAAAATATTGCTCTTAATACGGACACTGTTACTTTTATAAATTAAATTATTATTTATAAATTAAAAACTTTATAATTTATTGGAATTCTATTTAATATGCCTATAAAATTAAATGATAAAATATTAATTCAAAAGTGCAATCACAAGTTTAATTTAACAACTTAAATACTTTGTTTTAATACTGCTGTCTTAAATAAAAGCTTACATAAGTGTAAAATAGATAAAATTGATAAAGTGAAAATAGATTAATGAGTATCCTAAAGTAAATGCAGTAAAGGTATTCCAAAATCCGATACATATCGAATATATACGATATTCAGAATCTCCTTACATCTTTGACTCTAAACTTCTTCTGTTACTCTGTGTAATTTGAACGATATATTCAAGAGAATTGAAGGCTTGGAAACAACAAGAGGGTGTATCGAAATTTTGCCGAATAATTGTCGTCCAAATGTCGAGTTTTGTCAAATCGCTCAAACAATAAAACGGAATGTTCAAAACTCGGTTTGAGAAGTGACTTCGTATAGAGAATTGAAGTGGGCATCTTTTTTCTTTTTGGCAAAAATTTGGACAAACTTATACGGCGAAACCTCTGTGCGTTCCCTTATAAACCTGATACTAAATCAATGGTGGACTCAATCTCTTTTACAAATAGTTCTACACTGAAAGAAGTCTTTGATATTTAATATTAAATTCCAAAGTTAAAAAAATACCGTGACCAAAACAATGATTTTTGATAGAAAATACTATATTTTTTTTTCACGAAACACATATTTTTGCTGGATGCGAACGCTCTTCTGCATTTTAAAATTAAGTATTTCTTACTCTGCTGTTAAAACACTGAAAATATAAAGAAAGAATCGTCAATGTAAATTGAATAAAATCGAGTAACTTTATTTCAAAGTCTAAATGTCATTGTTCTTTATATCTTTGGAATAATTGTATTAAATCTTATATATAATCGGATTAAATTTTTTTCTCTTTATTTTTACGAAATTATCGTTTATATGAATCGACATTAACCGAGAAATTTTAAGGAAAAATATTGTAATGGTATGGAAAATTTTCAGAAACGAAAAAAACGTACTTATTCAGCTTTACATAAATTCTGGTAATAGCGTCAATTGTATATATTTTCTACTATAGCCTTATTGTTCTAAGAACATTAAGCTTTATAAACTTTTATTAATGGGAATAGTTGGTTAGCTGAGGAATAAATTTCACGGATAAATGTAGCATAAAATAAATTGTGTGCATTACAAGCATTGAAAATTGGTGATTTATTAATGGGAAATAAGTTTTGCGGGACTCAAAATTAGTATTTAATTTTGATAATTTATTGTTTTAGGTGATAGGAATATCGTTAATCACGGGAAAAAATATATTACTTTTTGATCTTTAATCAGATTAAAAATATAGAAAACTGTAGGTAATATATGTATTTTTTAAAATTTTATTTAACGTCGCTGTATTTCAGCTATCATTACTATGCTAATCAGCGACGGAATTCGTAAGTGTATCTGTGAACAAAGCACATGTAACGTACATTGGTGCTTGCATCAATCAGCCAGGACTGGGATTTGAACTCGGAACCTCGAGAATAAGAATCCATCGTTCTACCGAATGAGCCACTGACGACCTCTGAAATTTTTATATTCATTTATAGTAAAAGATTCTTGTTCTGGAAAAGGTAGTTACTAAAATAGACTTTTTAAATGTCGATCAAAAGAAAGGACATTAATATATAGGCTTTGCTCTTAAGAGCAATTAAGCCATATTTCTAGTCTATTTAATTTATTATTTTTCTAAGTAAATATCAAATATTCTCTCAACAGTAACTGATTAATTCTAAATTGAAATTTAATATATAAATTAATTAATTAAATTTAATAAATTAAATTTAATAATTAAATTTAATACATGAAATTAAATTACGTAAACAAGTTAAGCTTTGATAAATTTTCCACGAATTCCAAAATCCATTGTAATTAAATTTAATTTTGCTCATATCTGTTACATGCTTTGAGCGATTTCTAACAAATTGTCAAAGATTAACATATATAATGAGCTTTTATATTCTTTCGTGACGTGAATATTAATTATTTGAAGTGGTTTTGACTGAAAAATAGTGAAAATTAAATTTATTTAAAATATTCATTGGCCAAAGTATGCTCAACGAATATAGAAGTTCATCGTAGAGTATCGCCTACAGTAACTTTGGGGACACGTTTTCTTCAGAAGGCACATGATGTTTATATGTAATGTCTCCTCAAAACGAGTCCTCAAAATTAGTATAGGAAGTATCTTTCTATACTACTTCTATATTCGTTGGTATACTGTATTTCCGACTAAGTTATTAATAAAATTTAAAAATGTTAAATTCTAAATAGTTTTAGTATATTATCTTTATAATAAATTTTGTGATATTTGTTTCATTTTATCAAAATGCTCAAGAAAAAAAAAGCAACTTGTATTAAAAAATTTACATAACTTTTTTTTATGATATTGTGATAACTATTGTGATAAAAAAGAGAAAATAAAGTTGAATCTTGATAAATCCTAGAAGACTGCAACAAACAAATTCACTAAATCTTAACATGATCTACAACTTGTACAAAGCTGTAGAATTTAGAATTCATTTGAACAAAAAGCTCCCATACAAAACTACCAGATTTATCGAGCAGTTGATAATAATCAAGGATTTTACCCACTTGCCAATAAACTTTAAATCCTTCTTAAAGTAATCATCAATAGCTTTAAATCTCTAGCCATTAGTCAGAGTATTATCTCCTTTCTTCCCTCTTCCCTTTTTTCTCCTTCAGCTCTCATATGTTATTGATAGCAGTAGTAACATGGAACAGGTATCAGGCCTAAAGTCTCGTAAATTCATTTGTGAAAATTAATCTCGTATAAAGAGAGCGAGAGAATGCTTTTGGGGCCAAAGGAGATTGGGTTGAAGAATAATAGATTTATTGTAACATAAAGAGTCCTTTCGTATATAACGAAACTATTGCATGCACATCCATGAATTCCGAGGATGAAGGCTTTAAATGCTGTTATGCTTATAACTGCATCTCGCGAACGTTAAATCTTCTATATTTCTCCCTACACACATGTGTGTGTCCAAGTGTGTGTATGTATGTGTGCATATGTGTATGTGTGTATATGTGTATGTGTGCATATATGTATGTGTGTGTGTTTCGTGTGTGTCTATGCTTGTATGTGTATATACCTGTATGAATTTAATGTGTGTTCATATACGTGTGTGTGAATGCATGTGGGTGTGTGGGGGTGTGTGCGTAGGCATACGTGTTGTTAGTATGTGCATTGAACTAGAAATGTGGTGGGATTTACATTGCGATAATCTCCTTTTGTAATGACGAAAGCTAGCTTTCATTAACGAAATTAATGAAACTAACGAGTTTTGTTAAAAATACATAAAGAATATAATTATTGAATAATTAAACAGGATATATTAGTATTATTAATGGGAATTCAGGATTATACATCTCACTGTTATATCACGTTTTTTTTTCTATTTAATATCGTTTTGCTAATCGAAAAAATAATATAGATAATTATAATCCGATTTTACTTAATTGTATTGATACAATTATACATAATATTTATAATTAATAATTATATATAATATTTAATTTTAATATAATTAATTTTAGGATCTATAAAATGACAAAATGAAATAAAAAATTAGTAATTATAAAAAAATTATCTATATTAATCTATTGAAAAGTAAGTAAATTTTAATAATAATCTATAAAGTTGAAATACACTGATTAAATATAAATATAATTACGAACATACCCTAATAACTTCTAGCTGAAACTGATTTCTAGATAATAATTTCAATAATTCTCTCAACCAGCCATAAGGGATTTGTAATTTTCAGAAATTTCAAAAGCAATTATTGAATAATATACGAGATATAATATATGCATACGCGCTCTTAATTTCTCGTTTCGTAATGATGCGATTGATTTTACGCTGTTAATTTTAAAATACATCACTTCAATTTTAAATATTACCTTCATCTTCTCTTAATAAAGTGTTAATTGAGTGAAATTGATATTTCAATGCTAATATTATCATTATTAAGAATGACAATTTTTCATAACGTTGCATCAAACGCAAAATAAAGTTACTTTGTAATAAAGAGAAGTAATAAATGCCGCTGTCAGATTATACTGCAATGATGTTACGCAGCATTGCCGGACGTTTTTAAAAACAGATTTTTACTGTCTGAGATAAAATTACCGTAATACTGTTCTAGCGTAAAAGAAAGGAGAAAAAAAGAATAATCTAGTTGGTCATACAATAAAAGCTTTTTATGTATATTATTCGACGCAAACGTAGATATACGAGTTTTATACGCTTCTCCGCACAATGAGATGTAAATGAAGTTTCCTTTGAAAAAAAATACGCGTACACAAGCATTTGCTTTGAACGAGATGAAAAACGTATTTATTTAGAGTTACGCTTTTTCGCTTCCATTTTCCAAAACTAATAATTCTATAATTTTATATTTAATCGTTGTCAAATATAATTTTCAAGAAACATATTAATGAAAAACAAACTTTACCAAAGACACGATAAATAACATCTCTTTCGTGCCCCCGTATGATAAACAAAGGATTTTAATTAAAAAAGAAACCAAGTTAATAAGAGTAACTGTGAAATCAAATGTAAATTGTATTGCAACTTACTAACAACTAGCCTCTCTCTCTCCATCCTTCAACTTTTAAAATTAAATCAAGAAGCTTGGGAGGAAGTTTGATTTGCAGCTGTAGTCAGTTAGACTGGGAAATGTTACTGAAATTCTACAAAATAGTTAATTTACTTGCATTAATACGAATGTCAGTGATATACAGCCAATTTAAATAATTAATATCGTTTTATTTAATTATACATTTAAACATTTTATATTTTTTAAATTTTTTATTAAATTTCAAATTTATACATCTTTCATTTGCAAATTAAAATAAAATCTAAATTCTGCGATATGTTTTAAAATGAAAAAGGAAAAAAAAATGAAATGTATAAATATTTAAACTCGACGATTGCATTTTATTTGCGCGAAGCTTGTATTAATTTTTATATTTATTTTTCTCGTCTCGTTAAATTTCAACGGTAAATATAAGTTTTCATTAATTTTTTTATATTTTAACAAGATTAACTTTCATGGCAATTAAATCGGTTTATTTTCCAGCTGAATGTTAGAATAGCCTTTGATTATTTAAAATTCATGAAGCGTTGCAAACAAGCAAACACGGAGGCAAAGGCGACGCATCGCATTCCCATTTATTAACGCGAGATTTGACAAATTCTAGGCAAGGCAAATATGTATGTACACGGTATAGGCAATTAATGCCGGTATAGACTCAATCAGTCGCAAGTACGGATTCGTATTTCGTATTATCATTTAGTATGGAAATTTTATTTAGAAAAGATATTTAATTGGAAAATTTTTTGCTAATGTTTTGTTGTTTTTGTATGCATTTATTTTAATTTAAAAATTAATTTACATAAAATAAGCTTGAGGTCTCCGTGGCTCAGTCGGTAGAGCGATGGATTCGTAATCTCGAGATCTCGAGTTCGAATCCCACTCTCGGACGATTTATTCAAGCACCACTGTAAGTTACATGTGCTTTGTTCAAAATCACACTGAAACGACCTCCGTCGCTAATCATCATCACAATGATAGCATAAATATAGCGACGTTAAATAAAATAAAAAAAAAATTTTTAGATTAAATGGAACTATTTACTTTTTTATGAAAAATCACGTTTACTGGGTTTATATTTATAGAATCGTATGAGTCGTTTTATATTTTTCCGTGCTGCAGGATAAAATTATAAATATTTACGTATTATAAAATATCGTAAATTTTATTATATTTTAGTCTTGTGCAGCATTAAGAAAGGCAATTCACCTTGTATAAGGTGTACTAAATCATGCATTTATTTCTTTCATAACTGTAAGAAATAACTATCGATAAAAAAATTTATTAAATTTTATACGACTAAATCTGGTATATTCTATCAAATAACGATGATATAAACTTTTTAATTCAATCGTAACTGAGCTCTTCAGATCGGAAGTCAGTTATTTAAACGGAATGTGCATGAAAAACTTTTATTTAAAAAATGTTTTCTTTTGATACCGTTTTGACATTCGAAATTATTGAACAAGCGATCGTCACTGAAAAGTATTATATTTTGAACTATGTAAGCAACAGGAAAGTTTAAGCCTGGAAATAATTCATAATTACACTAGTTTTATGTTCGACAAATATTTTTCAACTTTTTTTAATAATTTTTAAATTATTTTCTATAAAGATATTTTCTTAATCTCATAAGAGAATGAAAGAAATTAAATCTAAAGTAAATTCATTAATATTTTTCACTTGTACTTTCTTCATTACATAACATAACAGCAGAAAAAAAGTTTATTTTTTATATCCAAGCTAACGTAATTTGTCAATTGAGCTAATTTTCCTAGAAAAACCTGATACGTCACGTGCGGTTACATCTCTGTATTATTGTTTGATCATAAGCACATGTCAATGTGTCAATAATCATCGCTTGATATGGGTTACCGGAGTCACTTAATAGAACATAACTTGATACGCGTCATGGCTCACCTTTGAATTATCTTACAAAAGCACTTGGTTGCTCGATCAACGTTATGTGTATATATGGAGGACAATACATTATTAGATGACTTTCCCTCTATCTCTCTCGGTTCGCACTATGTAGCAAATTTCATGCTACGTTAGACAGTAATGATACGCGCATAAGGTGTCGTCTGCGCTTACATAATATTGCTAGCTTATGTGATTGTTTTGAAGATTTAAGAATTTTCAGGACACTCGTATATAAATTGATTTTTTTTTAATGCTATTGAATATTTTATGTTTTCCATGAGAATATTCAGACTATACTTACATAAATTGTAACTACGATCTAACGATATTCTTTATTAAATGCAGATAGCATTTTTGAAAAAACCAAAAAATATGCTTTTGCCAAGTTTTATGCTACGGAAATCATTAATATTGTAAAAAGTTTAAAGCTTTTATAAATATTAAAATTAGATTTCTTTCGAAAGGACGTTAATATTAAGATTTTTTAAAAGGTTTCTTTAACGATAAATATTTTATCGGCGAATATTCCATCGACACGGAAATTGTCAATGTAGTTTAATAATACCGGTTATTATAAAATTTTATAAAGGCGAATAAAATTTTATCGAAAAAGTAAAATATTGACTTCCAGGGGGGCCTTTTACGAGGGGGTATATCGTTTATATTATGAAAATATTAGAACTCTTTTTTACGGTTATTAAAATAACTTTATTTAAACTTTATAAGACTTTTTACAATTTGAAATAGACAGTGCAATTAGCAATGCTAGAAATAATTAAGTCAATAAAAAATCAATCCGAATATTTAATGATGAATGAATGTATACGATAAAGTTCGGGAAACTTCAAACTTTTAAGAAACCGTTACGTTTCTTTATAAGGGTAAAGTTTCGGTCGTTATTCCAGATGATTTTTAATAAAAATATTATGTTTAAGACAGGATTTTGAAGATACTTTCTGAAAAAATCACATATATATTAAGTTTAACTATACAATATATCGATTTTTCAACTATTTCAAAAAGTACTGCTGTCATTTTTAAATTTTTAAATTCGAATATAAAAAAGTTATTTTCGAAAAATCTGAAAATCATTCTTTATGATTGTTTAGCCTTACATCAGAAAAAGTAAGTTTTAAAAGTGTGTCAAGTATTATAGTGAATTTGTTATTATGGAAACATTAGAAACTATGTTTTACAAAAAATAAGAAAAAATTACATTTTATTATATATTTAAAAAAAAGTTATTAAATTTTTTTATTTGGCGATAGCTTTTAAAAAATATTAAAAAATGCCGTTGGATTTATGAACAAATTTATGAAAGTCTAAAGTCTGACCTATGTATGCACCACTCGTTTTGAAAAATCAAATTTTTCTTTATACCGGCCGGTCGGACGTTGTTAGAAAACACCCCATTGTTTAAAGAATAATTATCATTATTACTTAAAATGATATGAAAACAAAGTTTAAAATATTGACATAATTTAGTGGATTTTAAGCAAACGATCAGAGTAAGTATAAAAAAGTATTTGTAAAAACAAGGGTCCCTATGCTTTTCTTTTAATTTGAAGTTAATAATTTAAAATAAAACATTAATTCGTTATAAGAAATTTTTGGATTAGTAGTATTTAACATTATTCGATAAAAAGTTTTATTTAATTAATTTTAAACATTTATTTTTTATTATTCGTCTCTTAAAACATTAACAATTTATCTTGTATTTATTTTTGTATTTAAATAAAAAATTAAAGGAAGAAAGAAGTTATGGAAGCCGTAAGATGAATTTGTATCACCTGGAAGTAAGAATTATTTCCTCTAATTTCATTACTAATTTCCACAACATTTTTTTGTTCCAAAAATTTTTTCCCCAAGATCAAATGAGAAAATACGTCTTCATATGTCATTGAAGAGAAAAGCTCATCAAAATGCCTCACTTGTCAGCCACGAAATCAAGAAGAGAAAAAATATATTCCGTACACATATATGATTCTCTACCAATTCCATCTTTTTTCTTCTCTCTTTTGCTCTCTTTTTTTCGTTGAAATTATATCCCATATACATTAGCGCCCAATCTTTTACCTTTCCCGCAACGTCAATCAAATGCACGTCGCAGTCTCTCTCATTCTCTGCTAAAAAAAGAACAATTAAATTCCATGGAATAAGCGCAAAACATAAAACCATCATCAAAAATCTATAAATAATATGAAACCCGCACATATTTTGAAATATGGAACGAAAAATTTTCTTTTTTTATACTAAATTTCGTGTAATAAGCCTGAAAATGACTGGCAAAAACAATTTACTAATATTACATGATGACTAAATAACTGAAATACTAATTTCAACAAATGCGTATATGATTTCTCTTTTCGCATTATTTGCCCAACTCAAATTAATTACAAATCTATGTTTCACTAATACATGGAATATATATATATATATCGTGCATTTATGATTATAAGAGAAAGTGAGAGAGTATTATAACGTTAACATAACACGAAAGTAAAGAAGGGGGAGGAGGAGGGGGTCATGGCGCATGTCAAGCCTCAAGAGGGTGCGGCAACACACAAGGCGAGTCACTACTGCCACATACAACAACGGAATATACTCAACAGTTAACCAAATGCTGTACTCCCTTATTTTCTCTGCTTTGACACAGTGCGCTTTAATTTTAATTTGTTTTCTTTTTTGGCACAATGCACTGTTATTTTAATTTTGAAAATTATTTATCTTTTTAGCTACAGATGCAAACGAAACTGTATATTTTTTTATATTTGCAATTTTCGATTTGATAGAAATATTTTTTATTTAATATGCAGTTGTGTGCACATATGGATTTAGCATAAATATCTATTTAGAAGCTAAAAATAATATTCTTTAAAATTTAACAAGTTTTTTTTCTACGTTTTATTAAAAGTACATTGAAATAAAATATAATATATTTTTTAAAAATTATAAATAAGCTTGCAGGTAAATAAATCTTTGTTTTCATCTGTCTGACCGACTGTTTACGTATCATTCAAGTTTTGCGTATGATGTTTAATATGGATCAAACATGCTTGTTGTCTGGGCAACAAAGGGAAATCAATTTCATTATATTCAACATGTTTTCAAAACAAATATTTTATTTTAAAAGAAAATTAAAATTATTTTCCATTTTTTTTTTCATTATTAATGTAAATAAATTAATTGATATTTGATATTCATATCAGATTAATATATTGTTCGAATAGAAAAATTTATTTGTTTTATATAATAAATAATTTTGAATATATATTAATATAAATAAGTTAATAGTAGGTAATTGAATAAATTAATTGAATATTATAAATTAACCTTATTATTGTTCAATTAATTTGATTAATATTATTTGCTTGTTTATTCACTAAATTATATGATACATTAAGATAAATAACTTAATATTAAACAATATATTAGTGATTATATATTTGATTTCAATAGAGAAAGAACTTTATTTTAAGTAGATAAAGTCGGGTATTTGTCAGGCAATTTTTTCAAATATTGATTGCCGTTTATTTAGTACTTACATTATTAGTTTATTTAAAATTCACTAAATATAAAGCGACCTTATTTCATCAATTCATTACTTTTTTTTTAATTTAGTAGTTTTAAATAAATATAATATGATAAATGAAAAATTTCCTTCTTATTATGCTTTAAACTTTGCATTTGTATACCCTTATTGCCTTTTTCCTCATCAATATTTTTCCAGAATCGAAGCTATTATTTCCCACTTCAATTTTTTTCTTTTCTCCTTATGTACCCGACCATTTGTTCTGATTTTCACGCAATGGTTGCTCCATTCTTTTTCTTTTGTATTTTTCTATTTTTATTCTTTTTCATTTCTAAAAAGTCTCAATTGTTAATTACCCTTATTTTTTAGAATCTTTTTTATTGAATTAGGAAATTTATCTTACCAATGAGTATAAATGTTTTTTTTTCAGGTTTGCATCTAGGTTATGCATTTTTTTTCCACTCACGATATAGTCGCAGAAGGAGAATTGATTAATCGAAGGAATCCTGTAGAGCAATTGGATGAAGTGTAGGAAACTTCCATCGGAAGATCCAATAATGTTTACATGTATAATGAACTTGAAAATACTCGCTTATAAGAATAGAAAATGAAACTTTTATTTATATTGAAAATTGTTTGATGGTCGTTTAATATTATGAAGACTTACATTAAAAAATATTAAAATTAAAAGCTGTATATTTTGTAAGTGAAAAACATTTTAATAAATATGTATAAAAAAACTTCAAAAATAAAAATTTTTCATTAAACTTCGTAAAATTATTAAATTGATGGTATCACTTTGTCAAATATGCTTTCATTTGAATTTATTATTGCGATAATTCATCAGTGTGATAAAAAATTGAATCTATTTATAAAAATGAATAATGATGGAAAATTATTTTAATTTTTTTGAAGAATAAAATATTTGTTTTGAAAACCGTACAAAATGATAAAATTAACTTTCCTTCGTTTTTCAAATGACAAGAAAATTCGATTTACATATTACATAGTATGCATAAACAGTTTTCGAGATCAAAACAAAAATTTGTTTGTATAAAAACTTAACTAAATTTCTGAAGCTATAATTTTACATAAAACTTGAAAAGTCATGTTCAAATATTAAAACTTAATAATTTTTCAACAAATTCATAAATTAAAAAATTATTGGAAATCAATTAAAATATCACCATAATTTTAAATCGATCAATGATTAAGTTTTGTTTATTATAATTTATGCAAAAGTTCGCTGAGCAAATGTTTGCTACGTATGATGATGCTATCTTACTTCGTTAGTAACGCAATCTTCATCGTTTAAATTTACTCCTAACTAGCGATGGGTAACTTCAACTATAGCAAGCGATTATATTTCGCTTGCGGTAGTTAGTTGAAAATTATAATTGCCAACAAGTAATTTAAGGAGTAGTTTGATTTTATCTTGTGCAAAATTTTATTTCATACTATTATTATCTAGATTTTCACACATTCGATGATGGTTGTGAATATTGAGCTTGTTTTCTTAGAACGATTTAAAACGTAATGAATGAGGTATATAAAAATTAAAATTATACAAAATAATTTTTAATGTACCTTTTTTCTATGATTTGGAATGGTTTCGAATAAAAATTATTCATTTTGATATTTTGTATTGATTTACATGAAAAAATATCTTTATAGGAATAAAAATAAAACTTACTTGAAAAAATACCCTAACGATTGAAGGTCGAAGCAGGAGTTGGAAAATATTCAATATACGACGAAATAATAAATCATAAGATGAGTAAAACTTACTAATTAAACTTTTTTTGTTATTTTTAACCAATTTTCATAATTTAAAATACGCAAACACAAGTTTGAAATAACTGATCAGTTGAAAATCAGCGCAACTTTCTCGCGATTGATTTTAGAATAAAGTTTATACTGAAGTTTAACCACGATTGTCTAGACGCAGTAGGAAAAGTTATTTAATATCTTTACTAATTATATTTGATTTCTCATAAAAATTAATAATTGTATTTTTAACGGGATGTCGGAGCTGCAGCAATCGAGTTTTGCTTTATTTATTCTATCAATATCTTTTCAAATTTATAAATTAGACAAATATAATGACTTGTCCGCACTAAAGCTATACTAAACCAATAATTTTTATTAAAATAAAAAATCATTTGGACTTGTTATTTTTTTATGAACTTGGAATGGATAATAGATGTCAAACTCGACAAACCTAACCTTAAAATACGATACATTGAAAGTTCTTATTATAACTTTTCATGTATAGTTTTTTGGTGGATTTCTTGAGTTGTCCGCACTAGAGTTTTATGTTACTAATTTTTTCTTTTTAGCGAAAAAACTCGATTAAACGCACCGTTTATTAATAAGTTAGGATTGCAAATATTATTAGAAGGCGGGTAGCTCCGTCATGCTCTTAAGCAGATGCGAAGGTAAAATTTACAAAAGTTTAATATATATTTTAGTATAATATAAAATTTATTTAAAAAGTAAATAAATCTGTAAATGGCTTTTCAAAATCATTTTGTCAAAGAATTACCATAATTTTAATAGTAATTATTACAGTGATATTTTCTACGTGTAAAAATTCCAATATTCAAAGTTCAATTTGCAATTGGAAAACGATTTTTAAAATTCGATCAGCCTTTGATTTTCTTTTAAATCAAAAACTTAAATTATTTTCTTTCACATTCAGCAGCTTGTGAAATTGAAAATTATCCCTTCTAAATTAAAGAAGAAAAAAATTCTACTCTCGTAACATTAAAAAAATCATCATAAATCCATCTTAAAGTAACAAAAACTGATAAAAGATCAATTCCCCTCCGAGTAAACGAGCCATTGGCCAAAAGCAGCTTTTTTTTGAGATCAATGCGTATACAATTCCCAATCGACACATTTCTATACTTTGCACCATACGTTCGAGTAGCCCATACATCCAGCGCATACAAACGTATCCGCAAAAAGCTCAAAGGCTAAAAAACGGAAAGAAAAACAACAACAAAAAAAAGAGGATAGAAAAGAAAACGATTTATTTGTCTCGTGTGGTATAGTTTCAACACATTGTAACCACAAGAGACGCAGCCTCTAGTTGTTGTGTGTATTGAAAAATTTTCGCTTTTCTCAAAACCCACTAGATGCATACACGTATACCAGAAAAGCCCTTTTATACTTTCTATAAGGCATCAAGGGAAATTTTCTACTAGAAAAGAAAAATCGATCTTTGATCTTTTTTGCCGTGTGTAAACATACATGCCGTGCATAGTCAAAATTATTTTCTTTCGATAAAATGTTATTGTAAGATGACGTGTATGTAAATTTATACGTACATTTTCGAAATGTACAAACATTTTTTATGTTTGCTTGATATGATAAAATATACTTCCTGTATGATATTTTTCATATTTATGGATAGCTATGTATTACAGTTTTTCAGTAGTGAAATGATTTAGTTATTGTATATTAACATTTCGATATGAAAATATGATTATAATTTAATTCATAGCAGTTAGAAATACAATGTTAGTGGTAAAATTTATTTGATTGAATTGAAATTTTTTACGTGAGAAAAATCACTCAATAAAAGATATTAAAAATATTAACGATTAAATAGTCACTTTATTTTTAAACATAAAAAATAATACTTTTTGCAATATTATAAACAATTATTTCAGTAAAATTCTTATATTTAGTGTCAATGTTACTTATTTAACAGAATTTATGGTATTTTCATGACAATTAAATTAATGATTAATTTCTATAATTGATGAAAAGCTAATAATTTATATGTAGAAAATTAATATTGCATATAGATTATTAAATTTCTATATACATAATGTTGAAAATATTAGCAAACCAAATATTTATCTTTTATTTTAGTCGAAATATTTACACATTATACTGAAATTTCTCAAATTGTATGTACTTCTATATATTTATTTAACGATAATACTTTTATAATTGAAATTCATACATAACAATAAATGCAAAATATAAAATTTAATTTTAAAACCAAGTAACATTATCAGTACAACAGCCATTAAGAGGTAAATAATTGAAAAATTTATCGAAAGTAAAACGTGATGAAATTTCATCTGTTACATAAGACTTATAATTAAAGTATAAAATCAGTTCCGTTTTTCTTTTTTACAAGAGATTTCCTTGCGTGAGAAATTGCAATGAATAAAAAGCCCTTTAAGGCGAAATTGCGTTTTGCATCTGCTTGTGAAAATAATAGTTGTACCTTCTAGCTTCCTCTTTGCTTTCTTTTTTTCTTTTCTATCTTCATTCCTCTGCGTAAGAATGAAGCAGTAAAAAGAAAAGTCGGCAATATAAATGAACTGATGTTAGGCGAGAAATATCAGTTTAATATAGAAAAGTGCTTGAAACATTAATAACATGAGAAAATTTTATTAAGAAAATTGAATTTTTCAAACAAAATTTTAGGTTGACGTAGATATGTGTATAAGTTTTTTTTATTTATAATGTGAATGAAAGATTAATTTTTCATTTATAAAATTTTAATTGATTTGGATTCGTGAACTATCAAATATTTTCTGAGTACACATTTATTAAGTACATTTTATGCGTCTAATTGGCGGAAGTTACGACATTTGTGATTTTTTTTTGTTTGATCCAACGCATTGTTTGTCTTTGCGATATTATCTTTCATGTTTTCTTAAATTGCTAAATAATTATCACTCTATTGATATTTCAAATAATTCAAAAATATTTTATTTAATGTTTTTAATCCTTTTAATTAAGATAGTTGCACCATTTTAGAAAAAAAACAGGAAGAAAAGAAAAAAATTATGACTGAAAGTATAAGTTATGAGTATTCTATTGCGATTTTTTTATAGGGAAGTCATCAATTAATCAGATAAGAAAAAAATTGTTGAAAATAAAAAATTTAACATAAGCTCTTATGGAGAAACAAACGTTTATACTTATAATTCAATAAATAGATGTAAGTTTTATCTGAAAGTTTGTGAGATTAAAGTTTTGCACTGTTAGATTTTAACACAACAAAAAAAACCGTATAGGTAAACCATAAAATATGAAAGAAATGTTAATGCAAAAGTATGTTATCAAAATTATTTGTTGGTTAGAAAGAGCAAGCTCGCATGCGCACGTAGATCGGCAACACTAATTCACTGTTTTCACGCTCTTATTTAAAGTTTTTTGTGACGAACTAATGAAAAAAGGTTCCAGCTGGATGAATCTTGAAAAATTTTTTTTTTTATTCCTGATATTTTTGGATTAATATTCCATTTAATACATATGACCATTGATATTCAGCAGTTTTCTTAACGATTATGTATATTATTATAAATAAAAGGAAAGGCACCATATAGGGCCCCTTGATGATACAGGGTAACGTGGCACAGCTACTTTAAATTTAAGAATATATAGAAAATTTTTTTAATATACATTTTAAAATATTATTTTAAATATTAACCTTTTAGTAAAATCAAATATAAAATTAAAATTGGCAAAATCAATAAAATACAACTTTTAAATATTATTTTTCATTTTATCAGAACTAAAATATACAAAAAATAAAAAAAAATCAATTTTCTAAAATATTATTAAACGAAAATAAATTGCGAAAATATTAAAGATCGTTATTCCTTTTTTTTGTAATTTAACGTCGCTGTATTTATGGTATCATTACGATGCTGTTTAGCGACGGAGGTTTTCAATGTGTTTATGAAAAAAGCACATATATCGAATACAGTGGTGCTTGTATCAATCGGTCGAGAGCGGGATTCGAACTCGGGTCCTCGAGATCATGAATCCATCGCTCTACTGAGTGAGCCACTGACGCCCTCGGAGATATATTTCAATATATCTTATAAAAGATGTTTTATGCATAATTTATGCCTTCATGTACAATTAAGTTTACATAATTACACATTATTATAGAAAAACATTTATATTAAGAAATATTTCGAAATTAATTATTTTTTTATGTAAAGTTCCATATATGTAACTTCCAGAGAAGTTATAGGTCTAAACGTATCCCATTACCATCACATCACTTACATATGATCGATTATGAATATATATTATGAACCTATTAATTTTCAGTTAAAGTTAATTATTCATAATTTTATATATTATTTAGATTAAAATAAAATATTTATGTGTATGATTACTTTGTTTTACCTAATTAAAATAAATGTATTTAAAAAATTTACTCGTCATTATGTATTATCGTTGGTAGTTACATAAGATTAAATTCGAATCGATTTTTCGATTGCGTGATTAAAAAAGTAACATGTATACAATTGAGTATAATTACACAATAATCAAATATAGATTTACGTACAATCACATATGAGTTATAATGATTATAGAACATTACTTATAGATCATGCATAATTGCACGTGATTATATATAAATCACTTTCACACGGATAGTATTCATTATTTTTTTACAAAGTTACTTTTTATTGAAAAGTCTTTTTTTCCTCTGATATATGATGTCGATTTTATAGGTTTTTCTTGAAGATCAAATATATATTATATATATATATACTCTATGCTATTGGTATCGTACACCTGGAGTCATAAAAAAATATACTTCATCGGGTTATTACCGGCTGCAT
Organism: Anastatus disparis; assembly: GCA_017163975.1. Classification (NCBI taxonomy): domain Eukaryota; kingdom Metazoa; phylum Arthropoda; class Insecta; order Hymenoptera; family Eupelmidae; genus Anastatus; species Anastatus disparis. The sequence continues at coordinate 8,333,514 of JAFFSR010000227.1, forward strand.
TCAATAACACGATGAACTTAAATTCAAGTGATAGATAAATTATTTTATTTTAAAATTTATCATTTTTGCAATTTTCAATTTATACTGCTATTTTGTGAATAAAATATACTTTAGATGTATAAATTTTACTTAAAATTATTTATTTTTTTTTTAGAATTTTTTATCAAACTATTAATTTGATTAATTTTTTAATTAAATGAGACAGCAACGTTATGAATATTACGCACCTTATTATTTGTTATTCGCGTAATTACTTCATGTAAATCAAATTAATTAGATGAATGATTGAGAGAAATAATAAATAATACTAACTGTCATCCTAAAAACACATTAAAACGAAAAGAAAAGAAAAATTTAGCTTATTTAAAAAGAAAAAAAAAGAGGGAAAAAGATAATTCTTTGAGCTTATATGGTTGTGAATAAATGCCATGGTTTTAAATTTCTCGCGTTAAAAGAAAAAAAAATTGTAATTTACATCTCATTATGAAATGAAAAATGGCAAAGATATTTTATGAATCTCAAGTTTCTGTATGGAAAAAAAAAGTAAAAGAGAGGAAAATATAACATACTCGTTTCAGTAAAAGAATTTTATTAAAAATTTACCGATGTTATACTGTAACCACCGCGTTAGATTTATAAATTTTCCCCGGACAAAATGCAATACATTTTAATTATACAAATTCCAAAGAATATTCTACATAATTTTCCGCATGATTTTTAATGCATGTATATTTTATCATATTAAGGTTGCGTCCTCAAATGAAATTCTTCGTTTATGATGATTAAAATTGAACGAGAGATAGAAATTTTTTTATTTCTTATCGATTCAATTATTTGAATAATATAAACAAGATATTTATTATAAACTTAAATATTTTTTTTAAGATGCAATTTTAGAAATTTTAATTACAAAATGCACACCATACGCAACGAATTATAAGTGAGGCTGATATTTTTAATTACATTATTTTCATTAAACAAGAATTTAATATCATTCGACAGAATAACGCCAACTTAATTGCTACGCGTTATTCGTTGATTACAACGAGAAATTGAGCAATTTTTGATAATTTTATTTATAATTTTCAAACCGTTAAATTTCCTCAAAGTACACGCGTATTTAACTAGAAAAAATTTTTTTCTTTACAACTTTTCTTCTTTTTTTTTTACAGCTTCATAAAGATAAGTAATGCACTTTGAGCATTTCTTCTTCTTCTTCTTTTTTTTTATCCAAGTTAGTTGCTGTCTTTATATAAGTCGTATAGTGTGGCGCTTACATGTCGGGCGAAGTTTAATTAAATCTTCTAATAAGGCAAGACAGGAAATGAAAAAGGTAGCAGAAGGATAGTTACAGGATACGACATCAACAAAAATATCTTTACAGAAATAAACAAAAAAAATTTTGATGAAGATCTCGTGAAATGTTAGACGTTATTGTTAGTTTTTGGTATTAATATTAAATTGAATCGTTAAAAGTTGTTTATTTATTTATCAAGGAAATATAGTGGGTACCACACAAACTTGAAGGTTTACTAAGAATTCACTAGAAATTTATAAGAAATCACTAAAAATTCTGATTATCAATATTGATTTTTTTCTTGTTAAAAACTAAATATTAGTAAAAACTAATCGTCAAACTTCAAAAAACTTTATAAAAATTCCTAAAACAATACAAAAGTTAAACAAACAGAGTTTACCTAAAGACGTTACTGGAAAAGATATATCGGATGGATAAATATAAAAAAAAAAGAGACGAGTAAAAATATGAAGGTAAGGTATCTTCTGAGAAATAAAAACGAATAGTAAAAGTATAAGCAAGTCAGAGAGAAATAGCGTGGGTATAACATTTGTTGTTTTTTGGTAGCATGGCCATTTTTTTTTTGTTTACTTGAAATATTAGTTAACAATGACGACTTTGCGTAGGACTTACAAATTTCTTAATCAAACGTTATTTTGTAAACTTATTTTTCAAATTAATTCATAGAATATTACCTTATTAATTTTTTATGTATTATTTGAAAAACTAGGAATATTTTGTTACTTTTTTGTTGGAATGATTGAAAAGTAATATAAATCACGGTGATCATACGTACTTAAATATGTTCTAACTAATTTTCAAAAATTTAATGGAAAGGCAATAATTAATTGACATTTTTTTCTTCTTATTGTATCAGCAAGACATATTAGACTGCATTACTTTTCATCGATGAATTTTTCCTTCCAACAAGCAGGAATTATCAATTAAACTTAAAGCTAATCTACTCCATCCATAATAAAAAGTTCAGTGTTTCCGAGTATGTGTCTCGTCCGTCCGTGTAATTTGTCCATATAATTTGTCTTAAGTGCCGAAGACGAAAGAAACGACTTCTCTAATATAAAGTAAAGAGAAAGTATAAGTAATTAGCTAAATGCATTCTAAATCGAATTTAAACTTGGCGCACATTCAAGAGTTTCTCAGGCGATTTGATGTCTGTTTCTTTAATGTATTTATATACGTGTATTTTTTCTTTTTTTTTAATATTTAAAGATAATGTGTATCTATATGCAAAATAATGTATTTAAATATACGAATAAAATAAATTCAGTTTTATCTTGAAATCAACTTTAATCGATATAATTTGTAAATGAAAAATGTGCTTAAAACATTTATTTCAAAGATGTTTATACTACTTTAAAATAACTTCAAGAAAAATCTCAGTAGTCAAAATAAGAATTAGTATAATAATAAAGGAAACAAAAATACAATATTATATAAATAAAAATAAATAATCGATTCACTGTATTATTCATTATTCACAACAATTTAAATTAAATAATTAATATAAATTTTAAAAAATATTTTAACAATTCAGATATTTAATTTTATTAATTTGAAGCTTTATAATTTTAGATTTAAAAATAAACAAAACACTTGTACAAATACGATCCAAAAATAATAAATAATCTCTCAAGTATAGATTTTGCAGAAAATAAAACGTAAGTACATAGGAAAAAATAAATTTTCAAAAATATAGCTTTAATGCAACCAATAAGTCTATAAAGTATGAACATATATAGATGTTACTATTTAGAATCTACGACGCAAAATGTATATTCTTTTTTATTCACGCAGCCACAATAATTTTACCGATTTTTTCCGATTCTCCTTTTAAATAGTACTTAATCGGGGGAAAATTATGAAACGAGTAACATAATTACACGAGAAAATAATGCTAAAACGGTAGATTTTTTATTATTGATATTCATATATGAATATGTATGATGCTACGTATAATCATATATAATTATATCTGATTATATAAAAATCATTTTTTTTCACGCGGGCGCGTTAATTTTAAGTTAACGGAGATACAAATGAGACGATGAATTAATAAAGATAGCAAAATAAATCATCTATTTAAATCATACATCGGAGATATATAACAAAACTTCATTCTTATAGTTTATTAATACAACTAGAAAAGTATACTTCACTTACAATTTACTCTTAATATAAATTTTTGCAAGGGCCTAGAAAATATTCCTACCTAAACATGCAATAGCAGTTCCCAAGAATATCATGTATATATTACTTTGGGGAATATTGTAAACACGAGGGAATTGTAGCATAACCATTTTGAAATAATATACAGCGTTAAATATTGATAGCCCTGCACTAGAGATGTACGTGCAAGCGCATTAAATTATAGCCACGATTGCACGTCAATTAAGTTTATTTTTGTTAAATTTTGATTTGCAAGTGACATGCTTGTAATTGTTAATCAATGTTCTATTCGATATAGAATTTTGTACTCGTTCTTTCAATTGAACCTTAATTATTATTATAAAAAGAATATAATTATTAAAAAAAATATTCAGTTGATAACTTTAGTGGAATTTTTTATGTTTCACGCAAACATAATTCTATAAATCTTAGAAAAAAGGAAATTTAATATAAAAACTTGAATAGTCAATTATAATTTTATCTTATAATAATCGATATATTTGTATATCACAAATTAATTTTTAATAACTTTTTTTTTTATTTTCAATAACAGACTAATATAAAATGCCGAATTGATGCCTCTAAAAAAAGAGATAAATTTTAAACATGAGAAATAAATTTATTGATTTCAACGAGCGATTAACTTTTCAAAAACCATTTATTTTTGACAAGGCTGTCGATATATCGGAAGTCTTGTCATACTTTCCTCTTTTGGAATTGAGTAAGACTCTATTAAGTGATCAACCGGATTCATATTATAAGTACTTCAATTTCAAGTGATCAATAAATTTATGACTCCCAATTATAATAAAACGATTGCGTTATGTTCTTACAATAAATTTTTTATATCTTTGTAATATATTTAAATATGAAATTTCGATATTTTTCTTTTTACAATTACATTATATATGAGCTACAAATGCAACCTATCGATGTTTATAAATATGCGTTTGTCGATTTATCAGTGTTTAATAATCGAATTTTAATTCTATGAATAAATAAAAAAATATTTTTAATGTATACGTCAAATTTCAAAGTTGCTTACTGACAGAAATAATTAAGACTTTGTAAAAAAAAATAAAAGCATTGTTTAATAAGTATTTTAATTATACTATTAATAAAAAACTAAACGTTAAAAGTAGCTTGATCGTGCAAATTTAACTGATCATAAAGTAGATCCATATTGTGTAAGCAAAATAAAGTTCATTTTTAATTACGCATAAATCAAATGCTCATTTTTAATTTCACATAATCACATAAATTGATTAAATTAATGTTAAAACTTTTGGTTCTTAAGAATCGAAAAGAATTCGGTTTCAAATATACAGTATATAATTTTTCTTTTGAAGATATGCTTATGGAGCTTTTTAATGTGTAATCAAAATTTTAGTCAGTCAAAATTAAATTTATTATTTTGTCATGGTAATCATTTACAGATTTGTTTGAAATCATTATACAATTTGATATGATCATTACAGATTTATTCTTACTCCGAGTATGTCAGAGTTAAAAGTTTTGAACTTTTATTTAAGTTTGGAATATGTTCAGCTATCTAAATTTATAAAGAAAGGTTAATGCTTGATTTTTCTAAAATTATAAGCAAGTTTCTTTGTTTTAAGGAATTTTCTTGGAAAATAACTGTTAGCCCTTGTTTATTCTTCGATCATATTATAAGTTATTAGATCAAATCCTTCCGGGTACAAAAAAATTGTATTCATCTAGCTTTGTCAGTTTACAAGTTATAAAGAAACAAAAAGCATAAAAAAATCTTGTCTAAAATACCAATGGAAATTGAACGTTAAATTTTATAAAAATTTTTTAATTTATTTTTTCATAACTTTTAAACGAATTAGGAAGAGCTTGTAGAATAAACTTCGAAGCCCTCTTCGGAAAGTTATACTCATTAACGTTAACAGTGGTTTTTTTAAAGAAAATCCTTTGTAAAGAAAATGGCTCATAACTTTGGAAAAATCGAGCGTTAAACCGAAAGGACGCGGCTTTCCGTAGGATAAAAACTTTAGGTAAAAAAACATATTCCAAAGTTAGATCAAAATCCCGTGACCCGTAACCTTGATACTTTTCTCGTAAAGGGCTATTTCGTGATAAAAAAAATGTTACATTTACAGTGAAATTTTTTATACAAAAATAATAAAAATTTATATAATAATATTGCCATAGTATAGACTTATTTAACATAAAATATGGGTTATTCTGTAATAAAATGTCTGACTTTTATGTAATGATCATAATTTACCTTTTGAATTTCAAATGATTCTTATAACAAAAAGATATAAATGTACAGTCTTTCAAATTTTTTTCTATTTTTTATGCTATTAATATGAAGTTGACACAATTTTTTTTATATTGAGAATTGTATAAATAAAGCTTATAATATAAATAATTTTAATTAAGAAAAAATTAATACTCAAATTAAAAATTACATTTATGTTTTTGCAGTTTTATTAAAAAAGACAGAAATAATAACTGCCTGATTTTTTTCATATAATTAAAAACAAAATATGTAATACTTTATAATGACTGACTTAAGATAATTATACGTTTTTTATATTTATGATCTATAATTTATAATAACAAAAAATAAATAAGTTCTATCAAATAAAAAAAATGATTGTAGTAATTTTATAAATGACAAGATTTAATAGAGAAAAATTTGGTGCAAAAATATTAGTCCGAACAAAGTTTTGATGTAACTCTATGACTGTTGAATAAAAAAAATATTCAAAGATAAAAACTTTGGTAACGCACACCTAACATAATGATATGAAAAAAATTTATAAATAGGTCGTCAGTGGCTCAGTCGGTAGAGCAATGGATTCGCAATCTCGAGGTCCCGAGTTCGAATCCCGCTCTCGGACGATTTATTCAAGCACCACTGTAAGTTACATGTGCTTTGTTCAAAATCACACTGAAATTACCTCCGTCGCTGATCATCATCGCAATGATAGCATAAATATAGCGACGTTAAATAAAATTAAAAAAAAAAAAATTCATTAGATGGATAAATTATTTCTTTTTTAGATTTCTAAAATTCTAAAATTTTTAAATTGTTTTAAAATCATCGGATAGGAGATTTTATTAAATTTTAAGGTACCCGTAGCACTTGTTGCACTGTCAATATTATATTTTAGAAAATTATAGTTACAATCAAATAGTTCTATTTTGATAATATAAATTTAATAATAATTATAAACACGTAATTTATTAATAACCGTTTTTTTTCTTAAATAACATAATTTAAAGCATGTAATAAAATTTGAAAATTTCATTAAAACCAAAAAGTATTGTAGTATGAAAATCGATAAAATCATGATATAGGAGTAAAGAGCTTAAATCCGCAAGTTTTGTTATTATAAACAGAAAATCAAGATTAACGAGCGCAGCAAAACTATAGACATCTTATCGTTTATGCATGGTAAAACGCTAAAGTAATAATTATATACGCGTCAAAAAAGGCGCGTCATAAATATCGACATTCGCGCACACGTATATAGAAAATTTCATTTCTCATTACGTAACGGCGTTACAATAATACAACAAAACACAATTTAATGCCGGCGTGTAATTAACTAATTAAAATTGTCTCGTATCATAATGGCTTAATTATACGAAATGGGGGCTTGCGAAAGCGCAATAGCTTTCTGTTATGACTTATTGTAAAGTATAGGATGAGGAAGTAACGTTTATACCGAATGCACGAGAAGTGTTAAAGTTAAATTTGATTGATTTTGGTTATTAGGATAGTGAAAAGTGTATTGGATGTTTAATATTTTTAGTTTTTTCATCAAGTATGGTAATAAAATATATTTTCTCCCTCGGGAGAAATACGCGACTTTACTCTCTAGTTGCATAATGTACTATTACTGTTATTATTAAAATTTTTATTTTGTTAATATTTTTTATTTATATTAATATATGAATTTTTTTTAAAAGTACTATTAATTCATTATTAACGGTTAATTAAAATTTATCGGAAATATTGAACAGGATAATTTGATATTTATTATTTGGATATTAATTTCAAATAAAGTTGGCTTTGCTATTCATCATCTCCGTGTTTATTGCAATACGTAAAATTATATTACTTTGTAAAGTGTAATCGAAATATGTGAAATTGCAATTACACAATTTATTTACTGCACATAATTATTCCTGAATAAAGTATGATTAATATCCCCGTTAGAAATCGAATAAACGAGAGCGCAAATACGGCACAAATGAAATGATCGTTTTTTTTTCATTTCAACGTTTTATTCGTGCTGCATTTATTTGTAATGTTTTTCACTAGAGATAAAATATAAAGAAGAAAAGTGAAATCAATAATGATAATTTTAATGTATAATTTATTCATGAAAAATAACTTGAGCATGAAATATGAATTCAATAAAAAGCTTTATAACTGCAATATAAATACTAAATATCCCTCGTAGAAAATTAACCATATTTTGGATAGAATTCCTGGTCAACGGAAGTTAAAATTATACTTATCTAAAAATTTTGCTCGTAGAATTTCTCGAATTTCTGAATAAATGTAGTTTTTAGTATTGTTGACTAAAAATCTGCCCAAAATATGACTAATTTTCTTTCAGAAATATCTTATTTTTGCATACGTCACATATACTTATAAGTAAACATATTTTTATAATCTAAACATCAAATTGAATCTATTAACATGGTCGATCCAAAAATGATTGAAGACGATTTGAAAAACTTCTCAAGTCCACCCATGAGTAAAATATTAATTAGTAATTTTATCCTATCTTATCCTCTAATACTTTATATTATACGGTCGATAGCACATTGAAACTTATATCTCCCGACTACAACCCGCTATATACAAGGTAAAAAATAAAGAAGTAGTTTTTTTACTCTGTATCGTAGAAAAAGTTTAAGTCTTGATGGTAAAAATTGCTAAGGATATATACCTTATTGTATAGTCTTCAATATCGTGCCCTTGTGTATCGTTAAAACCAGACAAAATAGTACGAGGGGAAGGTTTAGATGTACACGCTCTGTGTGCGGAGAGTAGCTTAATTTTCTACTATTATCGTTTAACTGCTTTGCTAGTTTATATCGTTACTTTTTTTTTATGATTATTATACAGCTCTTTTTTATAAGCCAATATTTTAGTTATTTATAAGCCATTTGGTTTTATTAATTGTTTGAATTTTTATTAATTATGTTGGAATAAACTTTTCGTGAAAATTTTTTTATCTTCTTTTTGGAGGAAAAGTTAAAGTTATGATTTTTTTTATTAAGAAACTTGTATCGATAACTTTTGTTTTAGTTTATAGGGTGAGTAAATATCTGCATGAATGTTGGTATATTGATAAAACTACAGTTTAATTTTGTAAGATCAACAATGAGTTAAATGGAAATTGGGTTAAAAAATTTTAACGTAATACTAGATAGAAATTTCAATAAAAAGTTATAAAAATTTAAAAGTTACGTAAAATCATTTTTTGTTCAAATATTTTATTATGTAAAATACTGAACAAAAAATTCATAAGCTTTAAACTTATCCGATCTATAAATCATTAGACCATTAAAAATTTTTTTTTTTATTAATTTTCACAACAGATTGCAATCGCTACATTTCAACAATTTTATTTAATAAAAAAAGAATTGAATGGGATTCTATTTATAAAAAAAAAATAAATGATACAAAAAATAAGCACGATTGAATGTGAAATCAATTTATAAAAAAATTGAAACAATATGCGATGTATTTATCGAAACTGGTCAAGTGGATATTAATAAAGTTAAAATTCTGTTTCATAATAAAAAAAGTTCTTGTCGTGCACAGATTTTATTTTAAAAAGCAATAAATCAACGAACAAAAAAAAGCTGCAATAATAAAATTTAAATGTTAAATTTTCTAAAAGGTTTGATGTGTTTCGTTCTATAATAAATATTTTCATTTGATAAACTCGATAAGTACTAGTTTCGTAATGACGTTTATTCGAGTTATATAAATGATTCTTGCTTCTCATTTTGTTTAATGAAAGAAGCCGTTTTATCAGTTTCTTTTATTTATTTTTCTTTTTGTTAAAAAAAAGCATTCGATATTTATTGTTAGCAAGTTTATGAAACCTTTTGAGGATTGATAAAGAAAGCAACAGTCATGCTTCGATGTACAGATTAATAAATAATTATTCTTGTACTATTTTACCTTAGACAAAACTTTTTGTATTACGTATTTGATTTTCCCTTTAAATTTAAACAATATCGAACAAAGAGAAAAATTATAAATTCATGACTCATTAATTTTTGTTGGATAAAAAATAAAAGATATTGATTTTTCAATCTCGTTTTATAAATTGTAAAATCTGAAACGCGTACAAAATCACGCAGAGAAAATAATATCGTAATTTAACTTGTTGAATAACAGATAAAGATTAAAAGATTAGGTAACAGCTCATGAATTTATATAACAAGCCTGCTCATATATTATCTAAATGCGCGTCTGACCAAAGCCAGGTATTTTCTACTTGTCAACATAAATCTATGTATGCGTATACATTAATATGAATCTTTTTTTTTTTATCTCCCGATACTTGACCTAAGGGTGATACTATTGAATTTTTTATGTGGTTTTTTTAAAGTTTCATTCATATGTTTATTTGATTGAGTATATCGAATATACAATTTATCAAGAAAGTTCAAATTATTAAATATTTCTAATATTTAACAAGAAGAGCATGAAAATACTCGATAAAATGTATAATATCTCTAAATAATGTATCTATAAAATCTGAATATAGTTTGATTAAAACTAAAAGGATATACGTATACCAGTCGTATAATTTACTATTATTTTCGCACATAATAACTCCTCGCGATATCCTGAAAACCAAACAAAGACCAAACGACCCGAAATAAGCTCTACTACAACGATAATCATAAATAAAATATCGGAGAGCTTTAGCAGTGTACGCATGTATAAAACTCGCGCTGCAACGAAAAAAAAAGAGGAAAGTACAATAGCATCTGGCTTTTTCCAAATACTTTTTTTTCCGATTGCTACAATGTAGTCTATCTTTTGGTTGAAAAAAAAATAGGAGAAAATGTTTGAAATATTCAGAATATGATAAAAGTTTATTGTTCAATTAATAATAATTTTTAGAAACATACATTAAAATAATTATACTGATATAAAGTTAAAATTATTGTAATTTAGATTACATGACTTTAAATTTAAAAAAAAATTATATTTTTATAGGAAAAAGCTTAGATTTTTTTTCTGATGGATGGAAAATAAAATAAAGATTTTTAGATAATACATTATTGATTAATTTGATTATTTTTTAATTGCCATTCTAATTGTACCTTTTTATACTTTCAATTTATTATTAATGAAATCAATATATTTTCAACAAAATAATCAAATCTTTCCTACAACATCACAAAACGCTTTACAATTTCAGTTTCCTTTAATATACGTATTTCTCTTTGGAAGCAGTGCCGTACAGTTGGCAAGGTAAAGGGTTAACTAAAGAGACACATTTTCCTTTGATTTATGTGTCGAACAAACATGTGCAGGAAACGCCTGTGTTTGATAATTATGACAGCCAGCCCATAATGGATACGCCATTGACTAAACGTACCTTTATGCTTGTAATATTTAAATCCAATGAAAAAGAAAATTATCAGCGGTATTAAATTCATTATTTGGGCGTCAACGTTTAGCTTATCGTTATAACCGATGAATGAGAAAAGAGACGAAGAGAAGAAAAAAAAGAAGAGAACGTATAAGATACTTTAAACTTTTTCGGTACTATCTTCCTTTTTTTTTGTTACGAATTTTTCTTTTTACGATACACTAGGTTTATATTGCCTCGTGTTTTTCCAACGTTCATGGGAGTTAGTGGGTCATATATAAATTTTTAGCGGCTTTTTTTTTACTTTTTCAAAGTGAGATAAGTAATATTTTTTAAATAACTAAATATATTTTAGAACATTTCATTTTTTCTTTAAGTTAATATTTTTTATCGTTAACTAATTAATTTTATGTGCAATAAATTAAGAAATTTGAAGTTGCGTATAAATAATTTACAATTAAAACAATTTCCATGTAAAATAAAACTGAAGATAAACATGCTTTTAAAGTGTTGTAATAAATTTTCGGAAAACATTTGGAATGTTAAGGAAAGTATAGCTTAAAACTTATAGCCAAAGATAAAACTATACCTGATTCATATTGTGTCTGTCAGTATTCGTAACTATTCTACTGAATGTTTTTTTTTTAGTTACTTGTTTCAAAAGCACGTTTACACTTATTTTTAACAAGAAAACGAAAGAAAAGAAGATAAAAAAACCTTTATTCTACCTTAGCAACGGCAATGTTGTCTTATATATCTCGCGCCGGCTCACGTATACACGCAAGCCGGCGAAAAAAGAAAACTTGAGAATCAGATCGCACTTTTCAAAAAGAAGTTCTTTTTTTCTCCTTTTCTATATCCTTTTCTTTCACCTCACTCACACGAATTCTATCCGATACTAAAAATAAAAGAAGAAAAAGAGAGAGAAAGAAGGTACTAGCAGATCCGACAAACCTTTCTTAGTTCTCGGTACTGGCAACAAAAGAAAGAAGAATATCAACGCTTTTCTTGGAAAAACCTTCTCATAAATCTTTAAGAATCGAAAGTGAAAGCTGGCTCTATTTCTTTTTTTCTTCTTTTTTTTCCGTCTCTGTCTGTTTCTTTGCAAGCTTTTATACCTTCAGACATTTGTAGAAAGAAAATCGCTCGAGTGCAAGTAAAGCGACTTTTCCATGTCGAGTAATGCACTTGTCTACACGTATCAACACTTACATTCTTTCATATAAATACTTATAAAAAAAGAGCGTGGAAATAGATTATCTAATGGGATTCACTTGATCGGTCAATAAGAAGAAAATAATGACACGACAAATCAAATCATAAAAAGGCTACAATGGAAAATCGTAAAGAAGAAAGGATATAAAAAAACAAATAACAGATAAAAGAGATGGAAAAAAGTAAAAAATAAAAAAATTTTTTTTGAAAGTATCTTAAGATTTCTCGGGGTTGTATTTTCGTCGCGAAACAAAAGTGTATGTGCGTGTGCGCGTATACCCACGTTTCACGTACGGCTGGTACACGTGATGGATGATCGGCGTGATCCCTTCTATAAAACTTTCTCATCCTCTTTTTTTTTATACACGCACTTTAGACACTTTCTTTATCTCTCTTTTTTAAGAAAAAGGAAAAGATCTTTTATCATATTTTTTTTTGGTTTATTTTATCTTTATTTACCTTGTTGCAAAGCAGCCGGAGTTGCCACTTGTTGTTTTAGCTGCTGTTGTTTAAATTTTCTTTGGCTCGTCAGTCGATGTCGTTCTCCAGCTGTTATGATGCGGCGCGTCCGCATGGCGCGCACTATAGATACACATTTATGTACTTTTCTATACTTTATTGTTAGCAACTTATATGCAACAGGCTATACGAGAGAAAAAAAATAAAGTTTGATCTTGATAAAGAAAAAAAAACTATATGATCTGTACAGTTTAATCTCACTCACAAATGAACGTTTATTATTTTTTTATTATTAATTTATTTGTTATTGTTATTAAAAAAAAAATATCAATCACCAAAGTTAAAAAAATTAAATACGACGGATTAAGTTTATCGTAAGAATTGACGATAAAATATAAGCGCGCCGATAAAATGTTAGAATGTACAGGTGACGGAAGATCAACGAATACTGACTGAAGCGTCTCGTGAAAACGACGTCGGCGTCGCGACGGTAACATACACTTAGAGATACACATACATAAGCGCGCGCGCGCAAACATTGAAAGCAAAATATATAACACAAACGTTTCGGGGCGTTCGAGTTAAAGTTAAGCGCTTGCGCAATACCCGCGAGCAACGAGTGACTATGTTCTTCTTCTTCTTCTTTTTTTTCTCTCGTTGCGTGAAGAAAAAAAAAAAAAAAGAAGAAGAGGATCTTCGAGTGTGTGTATGGGTGTAAGTGTGCGAGGAGAGAATATGCCGGAGTCGAGATTAAATTAAAGTTACCAGTGGTGAGTGTGTTTTCTTTTTTTTCCAGAGGTATTGTTTTTTTTTTATCAAAGAGAAAAAGAGAGGGTGTCGATTGCGAGAGATCCGGTAAACGTTGGGTTTTTTTTAAATTTAGGAGGTGGTTTGAGCTTAGCTTGAAAGTTTTAAGATCTTGGTTTATGGTATTAATGATTTATGTTTGGAAAGTTTTTGAACTAATTTTTTTTTTCAAGTCTGTATAAGCAAGCAATTTTTTTTAATTAAATGAACTTTTAGATTTTTAAAATGTTTTAGAGAAAATAATTTTACAAAGTTCGTAGAATGTTTTATAATCATCGATAAATTTTAAGTTTTAATGCTTTTATCTTTAATCATCGCATTCATGAAAAATCTTTATTTTTTATAAATAAATCTAAAATTTAATTACTTTGAATAAGTATTTATCGTTCCCCTGGTAGAAATCTTACTGGGTTTCTAGCTAGAAATAAGCGAGACCCTTAAAACATAGCTTTTAGCTACTGATTTTGGCTCATTATTATTAGCTTAACGGGTGAAACCTGTTAACCTTCTACCAAGGTCAATATCAAATTTAATAAATTGTATCTATGTATAACATTCGTATATAAAAAAATTGTCTAATTTCAACGCATCATTTAATGATATTATTAATTGATAAAAAATAAATTAATTATTGAACAAATTAATTATTTTAATGATTTTTATATTAATGTTGAATAAAATTCATAACTTAATTAAGTTCAAACCAACGTAAAAACTGAACAAATTTCTTTTCCATGCATTGTATAAATGTCTTATAATTTCACGATTTTCCTTTTAGCTTTCGTGATCTCTTTCGTGCATAAGAGAGAGCAAAAAAGAGCAAATATTCTCATGTGGTCAGACGAAACTTTCAGCAAAGAGATTTGAGATTGCTTTTCGAGATAATTTTGTTTTGATCGACAAAAAAAAAGAAAATAAATTGATACTCGAAAATCTTCTTAGATTTGCTACAAGAAAGTAAAAGTTTTTATCAGTATTGAAAGAAAGAATGTCGTATGCGAATATTATACAGCGTATACAATATCCCACACATATTGTAAGATGATTTTTCATATAGTAAAAGAAAAAAAAAGAACTTAAGAGTATCAATATTTCTTTAACTTTTCCATCATTTTCTTTTCTTTAAAAGGAAATATATTTCTAATACATACACACACACATACCCGCACAAATACACACACATGCTTGTACGTCTCGTGATATCGTATTTTCTTCAATTTCATGAAAACTTTGCGTGCAAGAAAATGTATAGCTGCGTGTATGCAGAAAAACATTTGAGATCGTAAGAAAGATTTAAGACGGTTATACCGAAGATCGTTTTTTTCTTTACAACGTTGTATATATTATAGTTAATTTAGTACCTTATTTTTTCATTAAGACTTCTCGCGTGTTACACTAATGTGTAATATATATTAAGGGAAATTATAAGATGAGGAAAAAATATTATATTATTACTAACGTAAATTTTTTATTAATAAATTAATGCGCTAAGCTTTTTTTTTTATTTTAATAAAAGGTCAATGTGTTTATCAAAAGCTATATATTTTAAATAAAATAATGTTTATATAAAAATTGAGGAAAAAATCAAAAGTTGGATTATTATTATTTCTTATGATTTTGAATTTAATTGAAATTATAAATGAATTCAGTTAATGTATTCAATTTAATGTATCCAATTAATCTTTAGAAACCTGTTTTAATATTCCTAATGAAGTAATGTAATTTTTCTAAGAGTATTTATTTTATTACAAAGCTTCTCTAATGATAGTTTTTAATTATCTCTGAGTTTATGAGAGTCACATATCATATTCTTAATTACATAAAATATTACAACATTTTTTCATTAAAAATTTTCAAGAAGTTCAAATTAATTCCATTCTGAATTAATAAATCATGCAAATCAGATGATCAATTTGAAATGTTCAAATAGAATTTCGTACAATTTATTTTATTTTACTAACATTTTTCTACAATCTAAATAATAATCAAACCATATATTTACATTTAATTAAAAAAAAAGACCGAAAATTATCATAATTGAAATTCACGAAAAAAATGAATGCTAAACATACAATTGAATCCCATTTTATTATCTTATATCTTTTGTTGAAAGAGCGATACATATCTCATATGTCTAGTTAAATCGAGGAGAAGGTGTGGGTCGGGGGGGGAGGAAGGTTGGAGAAGGAATTTCGAAACTAAAAGAGGTGCTGTCATCCTTGTCAGTTGATCTCTCTATGGCTCTTGATATCTGACATTCGTGACAATTCGATGGTATGTATATATATACATACGGCTCTTTGGAAATCTATCGAGAAATCCCCTTTAGGTGAAAAAAGATCGTTCTCGTTTTCTAGCTTTTATTTTCTTTTCTTTCTTTATTTTTCTTTTTTTATCAACGTTAAAAGTATACGTAAATGTAATTTGCTAACACACCTTTACAAAATGCTTTGTAGCATGTCAATTTAAGCTTTGTAATAGATGCACTAGTTTAAGTGCTTTTTTATATCATCTTTTTTTTTCTTCTTTATTTTCGTTTCTTTTTGAAATAATTAAAATATTGATTTTTCCATCGGACAAAGTCATTAAAAAATATGTTTTAATTTTCAGTTTTTAAAAGCTTTTTGTAATTCACACATCAATTCTATCAGTCGTGATTTTTCGTTTTAGTTTTTAATAAATTTTTCTTTTATTAAACACATGTCTTCACGTGATATTTAGTTTGATAATAAATTTTTTTCAAATGTTAGATGGATTGAATTGAAGATAAAATAAGTATTTACTATTTTGGCCAAAATAATGCAGTGAGAATGTCTCAAAAAAAATTTCTTCATTCTAGTATATGATTTATAAACGCATAATATTGTATATAATAGATAAGAAAGCATAAAGTGGAAAAAATAAAATTTCAAATTATAGTCATTCTTTTGAATTGTAATTTTAATGAAATTACAATTTTTTTATTAAACATAGAGTACGGTTAGGTGTACAATAAAGATATTCCGGCTATTTTAATTATTACGTAACATTTACTGCTACTCATAACAGGATATTAATGAGACATCTTAATGTAATGAGTGATTTAAAAAGTTAATCTTTTCTGTAAAAGACTGAAAGGGTTGGGCATATTTTTTTGGAATAAATTTTCATTTACTAGTTTTGTAATATAATGAATGCAAAATTTTTTAAATGCTTTTGATTAATTAAAATAATTACTTAAAAATCTAATTCTTATTCAACATTTCAATTTAATTGATTGTTATTTTTCAATTTTGTATATATTCATAAAATAAATTATTCATCTTTAACATGAATAATTAAATTACATAGCAATGTAAAATCATTACCACTCTGAATATTCTAAAATTACTTCGAAATCCGTTTTCATTTACCATGAACCTTCAGAAACCTTTGGAACTAATAATCTAATAATCAGCGTACGACAACTACGACGAGACTTGATCGAGACTCTAATTATCATAACAGTTCCTAAAAGAGGGGGTGCGATAGAAGGAAACTGGTATGAGAGATACAAGTTAATTGCCTTGAACCTACATATATATGTATATATATATTGAAAGGGTGAAAATGAACTACTAAATAGTATATATAAAGGTAAAAGGTCTCTTTATACAGTTAATGTAGTTAACGAAGCATGAAATTCAAAACGATCGTACGAAACTTACCTAGTACAGGTATCGTAATGATATATGACAAATCGAAAAACTGACACTTTGTAACTCTTGTTTTTTTTTATACGTATATTGAATAATATAAATGTTGCATGGCGCGTAAAAGTTTTATTTTATACAGCTGTTTTATGATTCTAGTTTTTATCTCTCAACAGTCTGTGATTTTTTATGATGCATTTTTTTTGTAGGGAAGTTGTACGGCATACTGTTTGAGAAAAATTTTATTGTTAAGAATAATAAATATTTATTTATTCTTTATCCATTTTGTAAAAGTTATTTGTATATTTAAGTTTTTAGTTTGTCATGTAAGACGTGTATTTTTTTAATAAATTGAATCCTTTTAATTAAAAATGTAGGTCAGTGTTGTACAAGAATAAATCTTAAGGTAAAGTAGAACCTCTAAATTATTGTATAAATAAATCACAATAAATTATTGGCCGGAGGATTAATTGTAAGAAAGAATTTAGATAAAGATAATGTTAACAATCTTCATGTAATTCTTAAGATTAAGGGATAACATGAATCTGCTAATAAATTTGTTCTTTACTATTTTTAGTTTTATGGTTCTTTAGATTTTAAGATCAATGTATTGCTTGATTTAAAATATTTAACTATTGTTTTTTTATTTTTTAAAGAATTCTTATAATTTTTTCGTAGTTTTACATTTTTTTAAAATGCTGCTGTAAAAAAGTGACCATAAACATCATGTTGATATCAATGAAATAACTTGAACATTTTACTCTCGATACATTAGACAATATAAATATATTTCCATTCACAATAATTCTTAGTAACAAAAAATTATATCGTTCAGTTTAACAAAATTTATGAGAAGATATATTTAGCTCTATGAGTTTTTCAAATATTGAGTCATGCATAAGTACTTTCCAGTAAATTTATTGTTCCAAATTACTTCTATAAAAAAGAAGATAAATAAATTCGGTATCTTCAACAAAAAGAAAATATGCTAAACAAAATTGATTTATTCGCTTAATTAAATTTTACCATAGCAATCTTGATTTTCCTTTTGCTGAACAGACTTTTTTTTATTGATAAACGAACCTTTTAATATTATTAATGTTATGCAAACTTTATATTAATTTTAAAAAATGTCATCCTGCTAATTTAAAAATAAGAAAAAAATGTTGTAATCTTTGACAGTCATTGGCAATGATGACAAAAATTTTCATTAAAGAATTTTATTAAAAAAGGGTATTTTGAAAATTTTAATTAGCGTTCATCAGCGAAAAAAAAAATAATTTTATCATTAATTTAACAAATTTAACGTAAAAAATATTAAAATTTTGTTAAAGAGAGCTACGACCAGTTCCATCTGACCAATATATATAAATTTAAATATTATTAGATAACTTTAAACTACGTGCGCCGTATACGTCGCATACGTCGGCAACTTTATAAAGTTGAAAATATCAAAAAGAATTATTTAATATTTCATTATATAAATATTCATTATTTTTAAAGCTTTTAATATACAACTTTGGAGATTTATATATTTCTTATATATTTATAAAATATTAGCTTATATTGTGAAATAAAATTAATTAAACCACATAATATCTACATTCAACTCTTATTTTTTAATATATCCAGTTATCATTTCTTAATCATTAACGATAACATTAAAAAAATAAAAAATAATTTGTAGTTAAATATTTAAATTTTAATTTCTTAAAGAATATTTAACTTTTTCGTATCTTAAGTTTCTAAGACAAACACTTAACAAGTTTCTTAATTATCGATAGCAGATATTGCTGTTATGCACACAAATTGATTAAGTATAATAATAAGTGATAAGTAGTAATGTTTAGTATCAGTCAGCCGTGAGTTTATTCTGCATTAAGTTAAATTTAATTTTTTTATTTATCTTATAAACGAATAAAATTTAATTAGCGAGTTAAACTTTTATAAATATTCGAATATAATTTAAGGATAATATTAATAATGATATTAATTAATTTAATAATAATATTACTTCATTTTCAAACGAAGACATTTTTCTTTTTTTTTTTTAAATATTCACTAGTTTAAAAAGTAAAGATTTCAAGAAAAATATATCAAATAAATTCTATTTTAAAGAACAAAGAAATTGAAACGAAAAACTTATATCAGATAGAAAATAATTACGCATCTTCTAACCAATATTCAAAAGCTTTGAAAGATGATAAAGAGAAACGTGGTAGTATAAGAATGAAAAGCAATTTCCGGAACTAGAAATCTCAAAAACCAAAGTACGTTTGAAACGACATGTCTTTGAAGTAATAGAAAAAAGAAATGCATAAAGTCTCTCCTTCTTTTCCTCTTTCTTTCCGTTTTCTTTTTTCTGTTATAGAGGAAAAAGTAACGGAAGATGAAACCGCGTCAACCGCACGAACTCTTCCTTTTTTAAGATATAAACATCTAGTCCTCGTTTATGTATATATAGAAAGACGATCGATATTTCATCAACTATGTAATCGAATAATATATCCGTGATCCTCACTTAATTTTATAAAATGTCTTATAACAAACAAATTAAAAAGATGGCTGGTGAAGGAAAAACCTTATTTTTAAAATGTGAAACTTATATAAGAAATATGTTTAAAAATATGGATATGATTTTTAATTATGAATGATATGTACACGAGTATGTACACATAAATATTTTATCGGACCTTATTTTTGAAATGAAAAGATTATGGTATCAGTGAACCTAAATATCAGTTAACCGATTCCATCTCAAATTATGCAGGCTGAGTGGACACCTACCTCTCCGAGTCACCTAAGAATTTTTTTTATTCTACTCTGAAAATAAGCGCATACGTATTTTATATACTATACACATTCATCTATTAGGTGTACGTACACGAATACATGTCTGAAATGCACTCACTCCTGTAATATGTGTTGTATCTACCACGTATGTACATTTACTATGTGGATATAAAATTATTTTTTTTTATTTTTTTAACCAAAATAACCCAAATACCACACATTCGAAAATATAGTTCTTGAGGCTAGCTATCTGTAAAAAAAATGAAACAAAAAGAGCTTTTTTGAAAAAAATGCAGTTTTCATTTTTTACAAAAAGTTCAATTTTTGTTCTTTTGTAAAAAAAAAAATAAATAAAAAAGAGTGGAATCGAAAGAGTATTTTCCATAGCATTGAATAAACATAGATTTATTCATAAGGGTGCGTAAAAAGATGAAGTAGAACGATTAAAAAAAAATTTTTCGATTCTTGAGAATCGAAAATTTATGAACTATTTTTCAAAAGTGTATAAAATATATGTATGCCCTTAATTTAATAATAAAATAATATAAATATCCAATATTTACAGTGATTTCAATTAATTTAAAATATTTTTTCTATTTTATTTAAAATCTAAATAAAAAAAAAAAGGTGTTTATTTTATAGAAAGAAAAAAATTTATAAGAGTAGTTAAATTATAACATTTAATGCGCAATCACATAAAATAAAATTGAAAGCTAATAAAGTAGACTTTACAAAGACGTATTATGAAAAAAAAAATTAAAATCGAACACGGACGATTGACAGGATTCTGATTTGTTTAAATTTATTTAACCTCGCTGTATTTCAGCTATCATTGCGATGCTAATTAGCGATGGAGGTCGTCGGTATGTTTATGAGCAAAGCACATGTAACGTACAGTGGTGCTTGTATAAATCAGCCGAGAGCGAGACTCGAACTCGGGACCTCGAGATTGCGAATCCATTGCTCTACCGACTGAGCCACTGACGGCCTCATTTAAAGCATTAATTTTATCATACATAGAACCAAAGAGTTTGAAAAGAAAACAAAATTTATTGGGACTCGTTATTGTTAAAGTACGGATACACCTAAATAGCCTTTTAAGAAAGTATTTTGAAAACAAATATTTCAAATGAGAATGTCAGGTTTTCAATAAAAAATTATATTAACAATTTTGGTTATAATTAATGAATTAAATTTTAGGGTGCGGAGTCTATTATTGTTAATGCAGATCTGTAATTTTTATTTTTAAAATAAAAAAAATTTAATTGCCTACGCTTAAATGAAGATGATTTAAATAATTGGTGAATGTGATCTTCAGCCAATATAATAAGATAAATATTTTTATTTGAAATTGTTTCAAAGATAATTTTTTAACCATTTATTTAATTAATCATATTGATATTTTTAGAACATTCTGTATAAAATCTATTCAACTTGTAACGGTAGTGACAAATGAAAATGATCAAATTATTTTCTGAATCTTTTTAAAAACCAATCAATATTTAACGTAAATATTTTCTTCAATTAATCTATCATCATAATTAATTCAAATAAAAAATAATGTAAATATTTTCTAAAAAATAAAAAATCACTTTAAAAGTTACATAAGTAATTAAAATTGTTTTCCCTAAACAATACATTATGAAAATACGGATAGCAACAAAGAGGACGATATTGACAATAGAAAAGAGAATAAAAAAAAAGAGAAAAAGAAAAGTATATTGCCTTACTCACTGTCTTCGTTGTGGTGAAATAAAATTGATGCGGTATATCAAGCTTGGGTATGGTGTCTGACGACAAAGTTTCGCTTTACTGCTCAGCAGTGTCCCTTGATTGATGCCTTGCATCCTCAAACTACAAAGATTTATTATTTTCATGCTAGAAATTGATGTAAAAAAAGTGGGCGGGTGTATAGAATCATGGTAGATTTACTCTCTGCTATGTAAATATCTTCTTCTTTTTTTTTGTTTTGTTTCGTTTTTTTCTTCGAGCTTATGGAAAAAAAAAGATGGCTTTTATTGCAAAATGAATAAATGATTAGATCGTTAAACTTGACTGAATATTTGGAAATGTGTGGAACAACAAAGGTTCAATCAATGAATTTCATATATTTTTTTTTTTATTTTAACGTCGCTGTATTTATGCTATCATTATGATGCTAATTAGCGACGAAGGTTTTCAATGTGTTTGTGAACAAAGCATATGTATCGTATACAGCGATGCTTGTATCAATCGATTGCCGCGAGCGGGATTCGAACTCGGAACCTCGAGATTATGAATCCATCGCTCTACCGACTGAGCCACTGATGACCTACTATTTTATATTTAATATAATTTTATATTTAATAGATTAAAAATTAATGGAAACTTTAAAACTTCATTTGGTTTTCATATTTTTATAATTTTTATATTTTAATAATCTGACTGATAGATATTACTCTCCAGTATTTGTATAAAATTTAAAAAAAAATTAGAGTATATATGGGTCGCATTATTATTAATTATTTTTTCGTTCAATGAAATTTTTGGAAAATTGATTTTTTTAATTATTATTTCTGATAGAATAGAAAATAATATGTAAAACTGTATTCTATTGATTTCGCCAATTGCAATTTTGTATTTGATTTTATTAAGGTTAATAAAATAATTATAATATTTTAAAAAATATATTTTAAAATTTATATTAACAAAATTTCGTATGAATATTTAAATTTAATTTTAATGATTCAATACAATAAAAAAAATTTCTTTGTTCGTTTCAAATATCCATAGAGTGATAATTATTTACCAATTTAATAAATCATAAAAGATAATATCGCAAAGACAAGCAATATGTTGGATTAAACAAAAAAAAATCATAAATGGCATAGCTTCCGGCAATTAGACGCATTTGTTTTATCTCATTCAAAATATTTCCGGAACTAAATACACCCACAGTATATAACACTTGACTTAACTCGAAAACGAAAAAAAAAAAGGAAAGAAAAGATCTCGTGGTCGAGATTCGGGCGTTGACGTGCTTTGGCCATTATGGGCGAATAGGGTGGTTAAGATGTACACACGTGATTATCATTCGTAATGCCTTGCTTTTTTTTTCGTTCTTTATTTCTAGATTCTTTCCTCTTTTTTTTCTACGTATTTTTACGTCAGCTTGATATTATTGCGACAAATTAATTAACGCGCTTTCCTTGAGAGATTGGATCTACGTCGATCTCTCCTTTTTTCCCAAGATAAATGAGATATGTGTCTTGTTATAATGGTCGGGACTTACTCCGTGAAATTAATGAACGATAGTCATCTTTTTTAAAAGAATCGTTTTTGTCATAATTTTCAATATCATTTTTACGACAAGCAATAATAAATAAATCCTCGAAATTAAAAAACTTTATTTTTTCAAATCCCGCTAAATTGAAAGTTCATAAATTATTAAAATTCTTTTGAATCTGGAAAAATGTTGAAATATAATTTGAAAAATTTTTCTTTTCATTAATACTCGAGAGAAAGTTGAGCATGAAAAACGAATAGTAGTCTACTTACTACATCCGACTTCTCTTTTACTTCCTACCTAAGTTTATGCGTAAAAGAAAATGCGCTTGCAACGTTATTAAATCAGTTTTTTTTTTATATTTCTTTGAGAAATAAAAAGTGACTTTTATTTTCGTTTGTATACATTTTTATTAGGTTTCGTTTATTCATGTAAATGTTGAAATAAATGTGATTTCTATGTATATATTCTTGTCCAAATTATAGTCGATTTTCAAAAAAATATATGAAATAATTATGAGTAATATAAAAAAAATCTAAAAAAAAAGAAGGAGTAGCATCAATTTCATAATAAAGTGTAATACTTCAGGCTACTCGTAACATATTGCAAAGGAAAGCTCTTGAAGTGACCAGAAAATAAAGTAGAACCATCTAATAAAAAGGAAAAAAAAAACGAAAAACGACAGAGTATAAGGATTGCTCGGTAGAAAAATGCTACGACAAAGTGGTCTTTTCTTTCTTGCGTGCGTCGCGTCGCCTTGGAAAAACAAATGAAAAAAAAAGAGAAAAAAGGAATGTGTATATAGACAATAGTCTAGCTAGAAGCAAATTTAATCCTTCTTGGTTAAATCGAACATTCGCTTATCGAGTATTCTTTGATACTCCTCTCGGTTAACTCGGAGCTTGGCGATCCTTTTTAATCTCGATTGAACTTACTTTTTTCTCTCTCCGACAACAATAACGGCTACTCATGCGGTTAAAGGGGAAACGTATATATGGTAGTATTGAATTTTGAAAAAAAAGGAAAGAAAATAGAGCTCATGACTATTCTGTAGGAGCTTTTTCTTAGGTTTTTTTTTTAAATAATAATAAACTAAGGCATTAATAATGGAAAATTTATCAGGATTAGTTTCATCGTTATAAATATCTATTCATTATTGTTATTCAGGTTTGGCCGGCGCTATATTTCATACTTGGAACGAAACATGAGTTATCGTTGGGTTTCAAGTGTTAAAGTATTTTGATTTTTCGTCAAAATTCTTTTTTTTTTTTAAGATTACTAATATCAGTGAATGATTAGAAAAACAATAATTTTAATGCATTATTCATTCATTTACTAATTATCGCTTTTTTAAAAACACTTTATAAATAATGTTTTCCCTTAATCATTTGAAAATAGCCATTTCTTGATATGTAATTTCGTTGTAGCTCATATTTTATTCAAAGCATGAAATATAACATTCCCAAAGTATATAAGGAATAATAAATGCGATTCGATGTAATCTTGTAACTAATCATTGCAGGCAACATTCTGTTATCAAAATAACGCTTAGCTATATAAATTTAGAAAAGAAACAGTGAATATATAGAAGTTAATAAAACATTTTTAGATTGTTTAGTTTAAGGGCTATTTAACATATAGCCACTTTTAATTCATAATGTATTTTATGAAAATTGGCATTGGTTTTATTTTCATTCCATTACTATAACTTTGATTTAACTTTCTGTGGAATAATAAAAAAAAAGTAACACAATAATTAAATGTCATTTTTTTTTGTAGAATTTAAAGTGTTGTCCGATCTACTCAATAAATGTCTTAAGGTTAAACGTGAAGTGTCAACATGAAATATCAAGATGATGTCACTAAACTAAGTGAGGGTAACTTCCTAGAGGTAACACTTGTAAAATGAGCTTTGAAAGTAAAAAAGAACGAAGGAGAAAAAATCCGGAGAAGAAAGATGAAGTAGAAGAGATCAAGAAGAAGAAGAAGAGAAAAAAACCCGAACGAAGATGTAGCGGTCATTTCGTACGTTAGGTCAAAGGCAAAAGGGTGTAAACTGTTGAAACCGATAGCTCATGTCGTACTGAGAATACGAAATCACGCATTACTTAAAAAAGCTTACAATTCTTTTTTCTCTTTTTTCTTATTTCTCTACTTCTTCTTCTTCTTCTTCGTCTTCGTTTTTTTTTTCTTCAGAAGGCTAGGCACGTTTTTACGTTGCTTATATGAGATAGCATTTGTAACTTATACTAAAGTTCGTTTACACTCCGGGGGGGTATCATCCCCAAGTATCCAATGGAAATAGCTACTTCGAAAGGATGGAAGGAAGGAAGGCCGGAGGGGCATTGGATTATATTCTAGAATTCATTGTTTTATTTAGATGTATAGTATACAACTTTATTTTTCGTTTATAGAAGGTAATCTTACGTATATTGCTGTTTCTGACTGATTTTTATTGTTAAGTTATGGCATTAGATGTTATTTTATGGTAACGATATTGTTTGGTAAATAACAATTTTCCGACGAATATTGATATTCATGTTTCTTTTCTTTTTTGCTTTATTCTTTTTGTTGAATGTCTTTTTTGTTTCTTCTTCTAATTATGTATATAAAAATATAGATTACTTTTTATTACTAACAAATTTGAAATATTTCGTGAATCGTATATCATTATCGTTTTAGTTAACGGTAACAAAGTATTATCATACATCAAAATTAATATTTTGATAATTAGAAAAATACGAAAAATAAAGTACAGCTAATACTTTTATGAAAAGTTCAAGGTTATTCTTATCATTAGATGATAATTGACCAGGCAATTTAAAAAGTTTGATATAGAATTTTTAATGATCTATTGCCTGGGTAAAAAGCGATTATATTAAAAATAAAATATGTTTAAATTCAACAAATTAATATTTATTTGTTTTTTATTCTAACTGTCCAAATATGACAGGTAATAAATTGTAGCATGAATAAACTTATAAGTAAACTTGGATTCATGCTATATTGTTAGAATTTTGACTTTAGAAAAGTTATAGATTTGGCAATTCTATATTTCAGTTTTATGATTATAAAACAGAAGTTTCTCAAGAGTATAATAAATATCTTGTTTTTTTTTAATAATACAATGTCAATAATACAAAGATTAGCATCATAAAATATGAATGACAGATTGCAAAAAAAGGAAATTTTTTCTATTTTATCTGCGTTCGTTTTATTCATATTCATCTATCAAAAGATGATATTCTAGATATGTAGACAGAAAAACTTTATCTCTATGCAAGAATTTCAATATTTTCAGTGCATCGGTTTCAATATGTTGTAAAATACGAAGTTTTATGATAATAAAAAGACGTACTTTATTATTTTAGAGAATAATGTAAATAATAAATATTGCAATTACTTTTTTAAGATAATATTCAATAATTTTTTACCACGTTTATTGAAATTATCTTTAGAACGTTTTTAATAAATTCTTTTTTAATTAATTTTTCTATAAAAAAATTATAGAAAAAAAAGTAAGCTATCATCAAATAAACTTAAAAAAAATTGCTTATTTTCTTTCTGTACGTGTAGCATGAATAGACCCTGAGGACAGATATCTAAAGAAAAAAACCTGAGAAGATTAAGAGAAACCGCAAAAAAAAGGTCGAAAAAATTTTTTTTCTCTCTCTTTTTTTCTTTTGTACAAGCTTTCTATTGAAGACTGGGTAGACATGAGGGACAAATGAAATTATACTTAATAATTCAATTGTATCATTTATCATTAAAACATGTTTTGGAAAACTTCGCGACAAATTCTATATTCTCTAATATGCACTTTAAAGGTATGCGTGTGCCAAGCCATGAATTAAAGTTGAAATAGTATAATATACATAACAGAATATATGGCGTTTATTTCTTACTTATTTTATAAAAATGATATATTATGTAAGAATGTCAAATTATCCATTGAATTTTGTATCCATGGTTGTTTTTAATTTTATTATTTAATCAAAAATGCTTACTTTAGAATGGCTTCATCAATTGTTTTTCTTCATTTAATTATATTTACACTTCTTATTTTAATCAATTTTTATTTTTCTTTGCAAATAAAAAATAAAAATAAAAAAAAACGTTTTTCTTATAGGAAAAAAAATTTTATTTCGTGTACTTGAACATAAATTTATAAGAGTTGTTAAATTACAACTTTTAATACGGAATTGCATGAAATAAAATTGAAAACTGATAAAGTAGACTTTACAAAGGCGTATTATGAAAAAAATAGTGTAATCTAATGAAGATTACCCAAGAACAAACTTCTCATAATTCTTATATATTTTAATTTATATTTAACGTCGCTGTATTTCAGCTATTATTGCAATGCTAATTAGCGACGGAGGACCTCAATGTGTTCGTGAACAAAGCGCATGCAACGTACAGTGGTATAAATTAGCTAAAAGCGGAACTAGAACTCGGGACCTCGAGATTGCGAATCTATCGCTCTACCGACTGAGCCACTAACGACCTCTTTACATATTATCGATTATATACAAAATATCAAAAGACAACGCTGTAAAGAAATTTGTATATAAATTGCAACGATTATTCATAATCGTGCATAAAGCACATTTCGAATCTCCCGCGAGGAACGGTAGTAGCAGGCTCAGCCGCTACGCGCCGTCAGTTTTGCTGCTCTCACAAGAGGAACAGCGAGCTCGAGAAGATATCAGAGCTAAGGCTCAACGAAGAGACGAGGCATTGGAAACTGTGCTCTCCCTCTCAGTTGTAAGGCTTAATCCAAACAATAATATTATTATTTATTTTTGACAATTTAGTAGTATAAGATATATATTATTTATCTTTTGAAATTCATTTTTAAAAATTTAAAAAATTCAACCGAATAATTTTTATGGTACACACTATTAGCTAACGTATTTTTTGCCTGAAATTTAGCAATAAAATCAGAAGATACGCAATATACATGAATACAGAAATTGTGTTCTTTTTACATCTCTAGAATTATTTCTTGATGCAATTTGTATTCACTTCAACTCATATTATTATTAGTAACAAAAGTTAACATTGATCCGGTCCGGTTTCGTTTACTTGTTCGAAGAACTTTTCTTCTAGCTGCTCAATATGTTTACGAAATTTCATTGCTTTAATTGGCTGCGATTTCGTAAATTTTAAGAGGCAAGGCAAATTTAAAAAGAGACGCTTCGCCATCGAATTGCTCTTCTTTAAACCAATGCGCTAATTCTTTACAATCCTTTGTTTCGAATTTTTGAGTGCTAACCTCGTCCGCGTTCGTACATTTTTCATAATTACTTAAATCTACAGAGCTTATCCTCGTTTCCGAATCTCTTTTTCTTTTTCTTCTCCGTTTACTTTTAGTTCCCCATGATTTAGACTTTCTTTTCTTGCTGAAGCTGTTGTTAGCAGTGGAATGGCATTCATTTGGACATTCGTTCTCTGGTACGCATAAAGGACCAAATAGATTTGGACAAACCATAAGTTTTTTACAAACATTTCTACAAAATTCAGTAACCTTAGCGTTTGAAGTGATGACAGCAACCTCTGCTTTGAAGGTTTCATTATTATTTTTCGCTTTCAATACCACAATTTCGTAGCCAGGCTCTAATTCAGTATTTAATTTTAAAATCTCTAAAATTTTTTTGCTCTTATATCCAACTTTTACTATCATTTGTAAAACTTCTTTCATGACTAAGTTCACAGGTCCAGGTCCAATGGTTTTTGGTAGGCATGATAGCTTACCTCTTGCAAGCATCGAACCTGCAAAACACCGATGATTGATATAAATTTTTGGACACCAAGAGGAAGCACGAGGTCCTAATTTTACTATATTTAAAAGTATAGAAGAAAGTTCGAACAAGGGATAATATTTTTTTAACATATTACAAAATCCTAAGGCCCTATATAAGGTCAGTTCTTTAGGAAAAAAATCAATCTATCTTGAGAGTTTCAAGAAGTCTTACATTTTCGTTCAAGAAGAATAATTAAAATAAATACAATGGCAGAAAATACTGAAGCATACAAGTGTTGCGATCCGGACATGGAGAAGAAAAAACTTTTAAATATAGTAAAATTAGGACCTCGTGCTTCCTCTTGGTGTCCAAAAATTTATATCAATCATCGGTGTTTTGCAGGTTCGATGCTTGCAAGAGGTAAGCTATCATGCCTACCAAAAACCATTGGACCTGGACCTGTGAACTTAGTCATGAAAGAAGTTTTACAAATGATAGTAAAAGTTGGATATAAGAGCAAAAAAATTTTAGAGATTTTAAAATTAAATACTGAATTAGAGCCTGGCTACGAAATTGTGGTATTGAAAGCGAAAAATAATAATGAAACCTTCAAAGCAGAGGTTGCTGTCATCACTTCAAACGCTAAGGTTACTGAATTTTGGAGAAATGTTTGTAAAAAACTTATGGTTTGTCCAAATCTATTTGGTCCTTTATGCGTACCAGAGAACGAATGTCCAAATGAATGCCATTCCACTGCTAACAACAGCTTCAGCAAGAAAAGAAAGTCTAAATCATGGGGAACTAAAAGTAAACGGAGAAGAAAAAGAAAAAGAGATTCGGAAACGAGGATAAGCTCTGTAGATTTAAGTAATTATGAAAAATGTACGAACGCGGACGAGGTTAGCACTCAAAAATTCGAAACAAAGGATTGTAAAGAATTAGCGCATTGGTTTAAAGAAGAGCAATTCGATGGCGAAGCGTCTCTTTTTAAATTTGCCTTGCCTCTTAAAATTTACGAAATCGCAGCCAATTAAAGCAATGAAATTTCGTAAACATATTGAGCAGCTAGAAGAAAAGTTCTTCGAACAAGTAAACGAAACCGGACCGGATCAATGTTAACTTTTGTTACTAATAATAATATGAGTTGAAGTGAATACAAATTGCATCAAGAAATAATTCTAAATATTCTGTAAACGATTGAATTTAAATGTATAGATATTCTATAAAATTCTACACAAACTGTTGCATACAATCTATATTAATAATATACAATTGTATGAAAATATTATTTATAAATATTTAATCTAATCGTAGATTGTATAGATGTTGTATAAGATTTTATACAATATCTATACATTTAAATAAAATTGTTTAAAGACAATCATTTCTTGATACAATTCGTATACAATGCTTGAATGCAATTTGTAAATAATTTGTAAATAATTTGTGTGTATTGTAATAATATTAAAAAGTACTTATAAGATGAATGGGTCCATAGAAATTACTTAGTCATTTCGTTTATGTAATATCATTTATGCAAATAATAAATTAAATATAAATAAAATTATAATGTGATTTTTAATTTATACAAAAATAATATGATTGACCTTCAATTCCTCTAGCAAATAATTTTTTTTCCTGCGTGATTTTTAGGTTTTGTTTCACGGAGATGTAAAAAGAACACAATTTCTGTATTCATGTATATTGCGTATCTTCTGATTTTATTGCTAAATTTCAGGCAAAAAATACGTTAGCTAGTAGTGTGTACCATAAAAATTATTCGGTTGAATTTTTTAAATAAATTTATTCATTATTTATTGAGAAGCTTGGGTTTCAATATTTCTATATTAAAATTTTTCGATTTTCTACCAGAAATCTAAAATTTTGGAAAGTTAATGAATGAATGAATAAATTTTTAAAAATAAATTTCAAAAGATAAATAATATATATCTTATACTACTAAATTGTCAAAAATAAATAATAATATCGTTCAGATTAAGCCTTACTACTTTTGAATATTTATTGTATTAATTTTAATTAATATAATGAATATTTATCATATTAATTCCAATTAATACAATAAATATTCAAAGCTGCCCCCGATCAGCTGATAAAAAATATTTGTTTTCGAACACACAGATATTTAGTTTATCACGTGGTTTGCCACAGCGTTGCCACATATCACGTGACAAACTAACTGAAAACTATTTCCGATCGTACCCTGTATGTTATTTTAATGCGTTGAGTATTGAATTCAGTTCATCGATACAGATTTTTTTCCTGTTCATCATTTATTTTCTAGCAATTGGGATTATATCAAAATTGAAATATTAGAACATATAACATTAATTGGAAAAAAGCAGTTCAATAAATTAAGAGCTTATGTTACCTACCGAGGTGCAATGAAAAACGAAGCTTATTTCCCTGGTAGAAAGTTGAGCATATTTTCAGTATATCATCCCGTATTTTATGGGCAGTCGCGATCATATGCTTTTAGATATCGCGATAAACCTCCATTACTCTTAACGAATTATCGCAATGGTATCGGGAGAATATGGTCAATATTGAATTATACTATATTCATAAACAGCATATTACAAAGTGTGAGTGAGCACGCATATAGGAACACAGTTAGTGAGAAAGAGAAAGGCTGTTCACTCCTTGTTTCCTTTTCAGTACCTAAACGGACAGTCTTACACTGTAAAAAAATAGCAGAAAATCACGTTGTTGGTCGATGATTTCAATGCGACCATGCACCGTCGAGGTTATTTAACTTCGTTCAACGGCGACATTTTAACATGCTTTGCGTGATTTCACGTAAACTGAACACAAGATTTTTAGATTAAATCAATTAGATTTTGCGCTTCAACAATGTTAAATAACATCGACGGTGCATGGTCGCATTGAAATCGTCGACCAACGACGTGATTTCTCGCCATTTTCTTTTACAGTATATTCTCTCACACTAAGTTTACATATGCACTCGCTCACTCGCACTTCGCACTCACTGATTTTACATGGATATTTTATTCATAATCATACTGTATATGTTCGCAAATAAATTTAAGTTATACAATAAAGAACAGAAAATGTTGACACTATTACAATAACTATATATGCATCTTTAATAATTTTAAAGTTAAGTCAAGTCAATCTAACCTGCACATGTAGTGATGAAGATAGATGCTTATAGAAGACGAAGCGTCGAGTGATGCGCGCGCAGCTAACACTCAGTGTTCACAACTATAGGATATATTTTACGATTGTACAAACAGGCGCCATCGCGGGCAGCATGTATATATACAGATTCGCTTTCTATAAACGATTTTAATTGCAAAATTATTTACAACTCATATGAATTGTAATAATGAATATTATAATATTTATAATTTATTTCGAATCAGAAGAAAAAAATTTTAATTATTTTAGTGATTATATTTTATATCAACTCTGTAATCTTTAATATATTATCGTGTATTTATCGGTCACTTATTGCGACTGCGTAGCGACGAGATATAGCCAACAGTTAGTTATCTGAGCATATCTTATCCTTAATTTTCTACCAGGGTTTCTGAATTTTTTTTAATTACTGAGCAATGAACCAAAATTAAGGTTTAAAACTTTATTATTCTACACACTGCGCGAAAAGTGGGTACTTCTCTCCCTACCGGCAGAATAAAAAGCACCCACTATTCGCGCCTCGTGTATAAAAAAATCGTATATTCACCACGGGAGTTAATTAAAAATGCTTTAAATCGTATGTTTGTCACCCTCGCCTTCAGCTCGGGTGACAATTACATACGATTTAAGATATTTTTGAAATTAACTTCCTTGGTGAATAATATACTATTACGTGTATTAGGACGTACAAAAATATTTTTTATTTATATACGAAATGTAGCAAAGTTCGCTCACATTTGTAAATAAATTAAAAATTAGCATAAATGAAATAATTTTAATATCATTATTGAAAAAAGAATTAACTTCAACTGAAGTAATATTCAACTGAATAGAGATGAAATTGGGCTTCAGTCTCATTTGCGCTTAATACATACTCAAGTATGTACACTTGACTACATTCGAGACAAATGAACGACCATTATATTCATACTTGATCGGGTTCTAGCTTGAACTCGAACTGAAAATGTTATTAAATAATTGAAGAGTTCGTCATAGTATATGTTTTATTTACATTTTCTGTTATTACTTATTTTAATTATTAATTTTTTGTTTCTACGGGCTACTTTGGTAAAAAATTTATGTTCAATTATTTATCACAAACATAATTTATCAATCTTGAAAATCGTGTGGACTAGGATAAATAATCTATCTAAGAAGACGTGGTTAAAATTTCAAATCAATCGGATTAAAATTGAGCGAGAAACAATTTATTTAAAAATATATTTCTTTCGAAAGAGACATTCCAGTGCAAGGCCAAATGTTGGAATTCGTCT
Organism: Anastatus disparis; assembly: GCA_017163975.1. Lineage (NCBI taxonomy): Eukaryota > Metazoa > Arthropoda > Insecta > Hymenoptera > Eupelmidae > Anastatus > Anastatus disparis. The sequence continues at coordinate 8,367,028 of JAFFSR010000227.1, forward strand.
GAAAAACTTTTATTATTTTCCTTTTTATGTAATTTAGCAATCACACATTTTTCCGTTCACTTTATAGGCTTGACGAAAAGGTCGAAAGCCCATAGATTTGAATATTTTATGGTTCTACTTCTATATTCGTGTTTCTTGTACCCTATAAAGTATCCGGACACGAATTTCAATCTTCTGTAAATTTGTATGCAAAGAAGATTTCGGTAGTAAAGTTCGATAGACAAGTTCCAAACTTTCGGAACAAATTTTATTGTCTTTTTTTTCGAAACTGATTACATTAACAAACTATTGTATCTTTTTATTACTGTAATTATCATTTGTAAATATTTTTTTCATTTTTTGGTAATTTTTTCAACACAATATTAATTATATTAATTCATTTAAAATGATGTAAAAAAAAGAAAAATTTGAAACATCCAATTTGTAAAGTTTCTAAAAAGAAATTTTGTAATAAAAAAATCTTGTTTAATAACTGAATTTAGCAAATGTTCACTTAAATAAACATTTTTGGTTAATTTTCATTTTTTCGTTCAATTTTTATAAAATGATTTTTGTATTAGTTCGTTTTTATCACTTTTGATTAAAATTCGTTCATCGTTGATAAATCTTCCCTTGCAAAAAATTTCGTCAATATTGCTTCATACTCTGATCATGCATGATTTGAGTTAATATTTCAAAATTCAAGTAGCGTATTAAACAATCTGTAAATTACAGAGAAAAAAGGCAAAATACTGTCGACAATCATTGCAATCTTTTTTCGTATTGGGATTTTGGGAATACACGTGGCTTATTTAATGTATTGCTGAATTTTAAATTTGCATATTTAAAGATTGTCAGATGCGCATCAGTGATTTGATTGCTCACTTGAAAATGCGTATGGCAATCACATTTTCGTGTACCGTATTTTATGAATTTTAAAATGCAGAACAGCAATTTTTTGCTGTATTATCAGATTTTCAATTGTTCGCATTTATTATAATACAAATGTATCCCTTGATTTGTTATATTATAAACGATAAATTATTCAATCATATGATCATAAGCAAACAATTATATTTTTTTATAATTTCATATTTCAAAATTATGAAAAAATTTCTCAATAAATTTTGTTTTGTTTCATTTCTTCGACATATTTACAATGTGTAACAATTATATGCTTATAATTACTTGCATGTTATTTTATCTCGAATATGTGGGTTTACAAATTTATATTTTCAATGTACTTGACATGTTTACAAGAGGTTATATTATGCTAATGGATTTTTTGTTTACGGTTTCATTTATCTAATTAACATCTTGTGCCCTTCCTGTACTGTTGAATTCATAAAATAAATTTCGTTAAATATTTTTTAAATGTTATAATATTTTATAAATTTTTTTAAATTACTTATCAAATTATTATTTATCACTTATATAATACTAGTATTCATTTAAAGTAATTCATAACTATAATTACAGACATTTAATTAATTTCGGAATGTTATAATGTTTGGAGTATATTTTTTAAAAGTAAACGAGATTTTTTTAATTTGCAGTTACCAAATACTCATCGACGTGCAGATTGTTATACGGCACGCTCATTGTTTCTATTTCATTCTCTTCCCCTTTTGCGCCCATGAGATTTGGCAATGTTATGCGTTGCTTCATCTGACCGCTTGGTATGATCGCGAAATACTGAAGATTCATCGAATACTCTTATAATCAATACTAATATTTACTGTCAATAGGATTATACTATTTTTTTCAAATTTGCACAATGTCAAAATTTTTATTAATTTAGTTATAAAACAAAGAGAAATAATATTGATTGCTGTTATGAGAATTTTATAATTTAAAGTTTCTTTCTCATGGCTTACACATATTGATTTTCTCAACATGATAAGGTTTGTAATTGATAGATGAATGATAATAGTTCAGTTCTTTGAAAACTTCATTTTTAACCATCTTACTTCAATATTTTCTTGAAAATAACGTATTAACTTCTCAAACTGCAAGGCATTCGGAGAATACTTTGAAATTTTCATCATCATTCAAAATTTATTAACTTTTTAAAGATCGATTCTTTACATGAAAAATGATCAAAATAATCTTTAAAAATATAGTATATTTTGATTTTTTCTCTAAATGGAAAAACATTTATTTGATTAGTTAACATCCTTTTAAAATATGATTTACGAGTTTTTGGAACGACAGTTGTTGAATTTAACAAATACGTTATACGCTCTATGAAAAATTAAAACTCTTTTTGCGCTTCCATTTCGCAATTTGAAAGAAAGTTTTTAAATTTTTAAACTTCAGTTGAAACAAATTAATATCCATTAAATGATCGAGTATAACTGTGCAAACTATTAAAATATATGTATGTACAGAATAAAAAAACTTTTTCTCTTTACATTTTTTGGTTCAATAATTATATAGAAGCTCCAGATATCATTATTAGCGTTGAGTACTATTAAAAGATTTTATATGAAACAAGTATATTACAATAATTAAAACTAATTATGACAATAATAATAATTAAAGCATTTAATGTTGACTTTAGTTCGTAACAGTTATATTGTTTAATTACTAAACGACTCTGAGGCTGAAAACCATAGATATCTTTTTAGAATAACTGTAACTTGATGACGTAATTCAATCATGTTAAAATCAATCGTTGAATCATGTTCTACATCGAAATCAATTCTTGCAGTTCGTATGTTAAAATTCAATATATCAGAAATAATTGTAATACGTAAATAATACAATCTTCATAAACTACACCATAGTTTCTCACCACGAAATTTTGGACAAACGCTTGCATAAGGGAGCTCATTATCAAAATTTCTTTAAAAGTCCTCTATAATTTTTTCTTTAACCGATAAGTAATTTGGCATTTTAATACTTCATGTATTTTTGAGAAAATGGATTGTAATAATAAATTAAAGCATCAATATTATCATCAATTATCTGGAATTGATTAGCAGACTTCTGACAAATTATTCCTAAAGCTGCATCATCCAAAAAATGTTTAGACCATAACTGCTTAAAAAAATGTTTAAAATAATTCGAATGATTTTCATTCACGAGCAATAATAATATATGTTTTAAGTCATTCCTTGAATATTAAACAGCAAAAATAATTGTTCTCTTATGATAAAATTTTAATGAGATCAGAAACATTAACATAAATAATAGTTAAAGTTGTATACTTGTAATTTAATATTAACTTGTATACTTTATAGTTTGTATTTTAGATTCTTACATATTTTAACATGTTATCTAAATTACTGATTAGTAATAAGAATATATTTACAATTTTTTGAATAATTAAATAATAGATAGATAGGAGAGATTTCAGTGAAAGAATTATTAAAGTAACCTTTTTTATTACCACAGATTTTTTCATATATTTACTTCTTCCTTAGTCCGGTTGAATTTATCAAAAGAAGTAATTCTAATTATTTATTTGTTACTTGATTTGGTTCAATTAATCAGTCCTGATAACTAAGTTTTCGAACTTTAAGATTAAGTACTCCTATATCAATGATGAAAGGTTATAAATATTTAAATCTAATGTTATGCATTTTATCAACGTTTATAAACATAAGATGATCAAAATTTGAGTTTGTTGCTTTCAAGATTATGGAGCTCATAACATTACTTTGTAGGTTTCATGATCATTTATATAAATTTTGGTTTAGCAGATTTACAAAATTTGGATGTAGGGGTTGATAGTATATTAAGTTTTTTAAAAAAGTTTAATGTTATGTTGTACATAGTTTTGTGTTACACAAATTTATGAATATGAATTAAATATCAGATTTTAGATTGATAATGTATATGGTTCTGTGTTCGTAAACTTTTACATTAAGAATTAATAAATTTTAACCCTTCGATAGTGACAATTACAAATAATAGAGTTACATCTAAAAAAATCAGGGATAGTGTGCAATCATATGTTAAATATTTTATAAAAGAAAAATTTTGTTTTGTTTTTTGTATTTTTTTTCATTACTATATTTGAAATAATTTTGAACTTTATTATGGTGTCAATCAACAATTTTCTTTTTCATCTTCATAATTTCTTTTCAAATAATTAAATTTTTTCTACAGGAAATCTTGAAACGTACATTCAAATACGTCATAAATGGTATAGTCGAAAGAGGAGGATCAATCGAGTAGATTAACAAACTTATACTGAAAATTGTTATGAATTTCCTTTTATTGCAGTTGCAGGTATAAGGTTACGGATTTACCGGAGGGTATGGTTTATAAATTTTAAAGTTGAGTAATAAATTATGGTTATGTATATTTACGAACTTTGGGAAAATATATAAATTTTAATTACATAGATTTACAAGCACTTAATAGCTGTGGCTTTAAAATTATAAGGTTAACTTTTTCAATTGACAAGTCTTCAGGTTTTGAAAATGAATTTTCAGGTAAGAATTAAAAATTATGGATTAGTTTGAGATCGAAGTTAAAAAGAGAAAAGATTTTGAATTAGTTGAATGTATAAATCATAATTGCATACTTGTAAATTTTGAATTAGAAAATTCATTAATTCTAATTTTGTCGATAATTAGATTTTTTATGAAATTATAAACACGTATCGTGTAAATACCAAAATTAAAACTCTTATTTGCACGGTGAATCAATTTAAAGGGTTATTCGTTTATCAATCACCCAACATATTTTAACATTTTAACATCGACTCACGAGATTAAAATAATAAACCTATTAAATATAATCTAATTGTGTCCTGATAAATCCGATTATCCATGCGGGATTACTCGATACGAAATCCTATATAAATCCTATTAATTTTTTCAATCGGATTCGAAAGATTCTTTTCAACAGTATATACAATAGATTTAGATTTCATTTATAAATTTATTTTATACATATACAAAAAATGAAACATTCGAATATAGAAAGTATTTTTTTTTCTAATGTAATATATTTAAACTCAAAAGGCTATGGTTATTACATGCTTTGTTAAATTTTTAATTAAAGTTATTATTTTTGTATACGGCAGTTTCTCTTTTTTATTATAGAAATTAATTCCATATTTTAAACGAAACTTCATTTTTCACGACGAAAATAACAAGTTTATATACTCTTTATTCTACAACTTATTCACTATCTCTTCAAATAGATTTAAAATTTTATTACCTTGTAGATGATATAATAAGCCACTGCATAATAAACTAATTTTTTAAACTCACAATACTGTATACCACTATGAAGCTGCGAAAAATCATCTCTTGGCGCATATTCAAAAGCGTGCAGTCCTCGCACAGCGTTCGATAATCTCGATTAGTTATTCAATTCAGGAATAATCTATCCATTCTTAGCTTAAAATATTCTCGTTGCTTGAATCAAAAATTTATCGGCGCCTTTTAATGCTCGCTAATATTACCCGCTATTTTCTTTCTCTCGTTCGATCTCTCCTTTTTTTCTTCTTCTTTTTTTATCCGTGTCAAAAGCACAGTAGATATAGAAAATATATAACAAATCAAAAGGCGAGAGAGAGCACAGACGCCGGAGAGCAATTTACAACTGAATTATTCACTCGCAGCATTTCCGGACTTTTCTCTCATTCTTGTATATATGGAATATTTATTATGTATGGTCGTAGTAACAGTCGCGTTTCTATCTACACATTGAAAACGTGTACTTGAATTATTCATTAATCTAGGATTATACCTAGAGGTGTATACGGATTGTCGTGAGTTTTTAAGATTTTTTAAGTGATTGAACGAGGAAAAGAAAAAAAAAGTTCGTCCTTCTGTCTCTTTCATATTTTATATGATTTTCTTCTTCTCTTTTTTTTCTGCAGGATTAAACATTGACGATGCAGACAGGATAACATGCTCGTCAAATATTAGTCACGAGACTATATGTACAGGTTTATATCGAGAGGCTTATAAAAGGCTTATATTTATTTGATTGTCTCGTTTACCAACGGCAATACATTTTAGTCTTCTTATTGCTTCATTCGCATTCAAACAGGTGTATAAAGGCTTTTTATTAATTCATTAGATGTAGACCAATAAAAAATTCATAATATTTCATTTGCCAACGAAAGGTTGTACGAAGCATTGAGATTATATCGTTTGGTATACTTTTTATTTCAAAATTTGTTTTATTAACAATTGACTTATTACTTTGTCCCGGGATATGAATAACGGAATAAAATTTAAATAGCGTTAATAATAAATTCGTTGTTCGAGCGGATAATTGTTTGTTCGATTTAGTACAATTCAATCGTTCATATTTTATCACTTTGATGATTATTTTCAACTCTATACATTTGAATAAACATTAATATTATTGACGATTAAATATATTAATCATTTTATCCATAAAAACAAAAACTTATGATTCGCAATGTAAATTTCAAAGAAAAGATCGTATCAAACATTGTTACTTTATAGTTTGTTCGACGGAAGATGAAAAATCCTTCTATTCCATGATAAAAATGTGAAAATCTTTGTTTACACCATCCAAGACGAGCTTCGATATCCAAACACGAGAGAAGATAAATAATAATAAACTGTAAAATTGTAAATATTATGTTACCCAATTGCCTTTCCTTCTCAGCGCACATCTCTTTTGGGATAACATTACGCACTTTTCTTCTGCGCGGTATATAGATATTCTGAACATAGCTTGTTTTTTATAGTTAGAGTCTTATCTCTATCCACTTACAACTTTCTCTTCGACGGAAGACAGATGATCGTAGCGAATAACACGTAAATGTCTTCCTCGGCGAAAAAAAAGAAGATCAGGAAGTTTCTTCAGCGTCTTGTATATTTTTGATAAGTTACCTTCATGAGCCGGTCTGTGGCTCAGTCGGTAGAGCGTTGGATTCGTAATCTCGAGGTTCTGAGTTCGAATCGCGGCTGAATCATACAAGCACCACTGTACGTTACATGTGCTTTGTTGTGTACATGTGCACAAACACACTTACGAGCTCCGTCGCTGATTAGCATTGCAAAAATAGCATAGCATAAATATAACGACGAAAAAAAAAAAAAAAAATAACGATATGTGGCCTTCTTTGTTGTATCGCGAATTGTTTTTTTTTCTTAATCTTCTAATTAATTTAAAAAATTGCAAAATAATATTTTATCGTTACATAATTCGTTCCCATACTTTATTTATTAACAATTTTTAACAAATTTTATTATAGATAGCGCAGTAATGATTTATTAATCAATTTTAAAGTTTCACGCTAGCGTAATGTTTTGAAAGATATCGTTACTCGAAAGTTATATAATTTTGTTGACGTTTATTAAAATCGATAAATTAATTAAGCGATAATGCGGTTTTGTTTAACAAATATTATATACTTTTATTATTCATTAGGTACCGTACATATACGATATTACATTAAAAGTTACGATCCATAATCGACCTGATTATTCTTATAACAAGCTGGTTGCGAACGAGCCGAGTAATTATAACGAGTTTAATGACTATAGTAAGGAATTTAAATAATAATGTATAACTATGACTCGAAGCGTTAAGAAGATGGTTATTTTAAAAATGCAGATGAGAATCAGCTCAATATTCTTTATGTCATTAAAAGACCGGGATTTTTTTTCTTCGCTTGCTTCATCGTTTCCTTTACGCTTAAGGGGCTTTCTTCGAGCCCTCTTAATTAACGATCTAATTACTGCAAGGTTGATTTTACGTTGAGGCTTTGTATTGGATTCTAAAATTTTTTAAAAATCCGTTTAATATTTTATATTGAATTGAAACTGAATGTTAAAAATGATACGTGATTGCAATTATTGGCGTAAAACACACATAGACATTTTTTGCTTTCTTTTTAAATAACAAAAATAATCATGGAAAATAATCTGTCAAAATATTCAAATGTTTTAATAAAAAATATGATTAAATCACTAAATCATACAATAAACAAGTCTTGTTTGCGTTTATCAATATTATTGAATAACCGCAAGCAATGCAACAAATCGAGTAAATTTTCAAATTTTTAATTTCGTTTCTCGAAAAAAAGTAAAAATTGAATAAATCAAGAGTAAAAAAAATTTAATCGAAACACGTGTTTCGGTTACGACGTAGTTTTTCAATTACAAATACTCAAACCTACAAACGCTCAGATCAATCTTCGTTTGGATTCTTCTGTAATAGAAACTTTTTAACTACATTGAATGTATCGATTGTACCAGCAACAAAATTTAAAAAAAAAAAAATGAAAAATTGCGTTTGAAAATTTTTTTAATCTTGAAAGTTTTGGTGAACGGGTTAATGGTAAATATTTTCAAGAAAAGAATTTTATATAAATTTTTACGTAAATTTTTTTACTTATTATTTAGAAAAAAAAGTGCCTTTAAAATTAAAAAAAATATTTAACGGAAAAGATATTCAACTCTAGTGTTATTTCATACGTTGAAAATATTTGTAATAGTTATAACACTGTTATTCCACTATGCAAAAAATTTCATTCCGTACGCGAAATAACAACTGGTCGGATATTTTTTTTTTTTTTAAAAAAAGGAATTCAATATGTAACAAAGTTAATATTTTGTAACAACCAACAGCAGTAAAAATTTTTTTTAATATTCTTGAAAAAATGAATATTGTACTCATCCAAACATAAAAATTCAATCAATGCTGTATTTTTTCGAAGAATTTTAAACGGAATGATTAAGTAATAATGAAAAAGTAAACGGCTGTTGGTCGCACGTGCCAAAGGGAGAAAAAAAGTTTTCTCACTGGGCTTCCTCAATCCTTGACAGGACGCGGATGAAGTTAAATTTGAAAACACGAGAACTAAGTTTTCCGACTTCTTTTTTCATAGAATTCGTAATATATATATTATTCCGAAGGCAAATCGTGAAAAGAAAAGAAAAAAAAAGGCTTTACAATATTTCTCCCAAAAGAAATTTGATCGTATTAAAGTGCAAAAAGGTGTCGAAAAGTTTTGGGTATAATGGAGAAAAAGGAAGAAGAAGAAGAAAAAAAAGTCTATCCTTTTTTTTTTATTTCCTCCTGATCCTGAATATGAAAGCTGTCAAGAATGTCGGTTCTCGAAGACGATTATCGATGTTTCGTTATGATGTATCCGATCTTTTTTCTTTTCTATTCTATATATAACATCCTTTCATTTTAATCGTTGATTTGGTCGAATTGATACCTTCTTTTGCTTTTTCATACCTCATCAATTGTTGGCAAAAAATAACATGGGAATATTATCGATGCTAAAAACTGAATGAAATAGACTGAGTTTTATCTGTACGTCTGTATCGATATTAATTTTCGATTATTTTTTTTTTGCACATTTACATATATATGCTTCAATCATTTCATAATTATTGAAATTTTAACTTTTTAATTAATTTTACATTGAATATATAAAAATTGTAAATTAATGCTACTAAAAATGAATTTTTTAATTAAAATTTAAATTATTTTCGAAAAAAAAATTGTAAAATTTCACGATAATGGATTAACGGTATAATTAAAAATTGATTTTTCAAATAATTTAAAAATAAATCATCGAAATACACGAAACGTAATTAAATATTCCTCAGATCATTCATTTTAAATTACACTGGTAATTCGTTGAAAATTAATTATTTAAATTTTAATTAAAATTTCATATAAAATAAACATCGAAATAATAAGGATAAGCTCGTATTCGAATATGTGAACGGTAAACAAGTGCGAGCTCGTATTTATTAAAAATAATCAAGAGCGCAAAATGAATTTGGGATTTGTTGATAATCGCCATGATGTTTGTTTCCTAAAAGTTTGATCTTATAAATATCTTTATGAAAAAAAGTTAAAAGAAAATTGGGTCACGTATCGAGTATATTGAACGGAAAAATCTACGAAATATTCGTATCTATATTCGAGAGCTTAATAAAAGTTTAAGCATCTCAACAATGTTGATAGTAAGTTATTTATTTCATCATTTTCGCGCGAGTATTTTTTGACTTAAGACAGAATCCTTCCACGTGATCTGCAAACAAAATGAGAAATAAAAAATAATAGAATCTCGAAACTTTCAAAACTTATTATATCTTTTTTATACTTTTCTTCGTTTGATTGGTTTACGTTAATTTTGTCAGGCACATGCTTCAAATTGTTCGATTTATGAAAAAAGAAAAAGAAAATAAAAGAAACGAAATGAACGGCATAGTCTAATGTAGCGTGTACGGGCATCTAAGAAAGGAAAATTGCAAACTAAAACTTTGACTGTACGTCATCTTAATCTACTCTCTTTTTTTCCGGGCCAGCGAGCAATCGAGATATAGACACTTAATTAGACCAACCTGAGCGTGGAAAAATCTTGAAAATTTTTTAATTTTATCGCGTCTACTTAATAAAAGCAGATTGGTACATTATACATTACATAAAAATTAAAATTAATATCCGTTATTCAAATTTCGTTCATTACAGTAATAACAAAATTGGACGAACAAAATTAATCCTTTGAACATTTTGCGCAGAAAACATTTGATTTATACTCGAGTATTGTAGACCGAAGTAAATGATATACTGCGAAAGACACTTTTGATGGTAAATAGTTTGATAAACTTTGGACTAAATTTATGCACGGGAATTAAACAGATTTGCCTCATTATACACATTGTCTAACTTTGAAAGCACTGCTGATTTTGACATTTAGATACACGAAATACTATTGTTTTCTTAGATCTTTGATTAATTATAGTATTTTCTATACATTGTTGTATAACTGTGTTTGCCGTTTAAGTATTTTTTTTAATTAAATTATTTTTGGTGAAAAATTAATTCGAACGTTAGAGTTTAAAAACAACAAATCAATTTAAATCTATGTTTCATGATAAAAATATGTGTTTGTAATTTTAAGGATTGTAGGTTTTATAAATTATGTATAAACTTATTTTATTATTATTTCATGTTATTTTTAATACAAAAGGTATGGGATAAATAATTAAATATCAAAATAGTAAAATTCAATTTTAATAGATAACGTATCTCTAAGAAAATTTTGTTAGATATCTTATTTTCCTCAAGTAAGATTGAAATAAAATATAAATAAGTTTTATGGACGTTTACGAATTATCGATAGTTCCGTTATAAACTTCTTTAACCATCCAAAAAGTCTCTTAATCCTTGAAAAAAAGTAAGAAATCGATATCAGTCATACACGACCGAAAAAAAGTAAAAGAAAAAAAAATTCTTTCATTTCAAATGTGCTTTTTCATCAATACTCACTTGCTCCTCTTGCGTTTTCTTTCAAGTATGGGTAAAAGTTGTGATGACCTTCGATTGCGTAGGGTTGCTCGACCTCTTAAAAATATATATAAATAGAAGCTTGAATTTTCTTTTGATCTGCACGATTGACTTCTTTTATCAAAACTTTATTGGAGATATGATTTACGATTGATCGTAAAAAAACATTTAAACTTTAATGCAAATTTTTAAAAAGAAAATAATATAACTTTCGTTATCAAACATAAAGAGCATTATATGAACAATTATTTTTAAGAGTTTTTCAATATTTATTTCGTATGTTTTGTGCAGTATATAAACAGAAGGTTACTCCAATTTAAAGTTTAATGCTTCTTTTTCAACTATTTTCGAACCCCAATTTATTTTCCGTTATATGTATTACCTTTATTTCAAAGGCATTATTAAAATACACAATGTACAATAAAATATCTACTAATATTGTTGCCTTTTTAAAAAAAGCAATAAAAATATATAAAAATATAAATAACATCAATACAATAAATGTTGAAATATTTTGAAAGAAAATTTAATTTTTTTTATGAAAAATAAATTGAAAATCGAGGGATTTGAATAAAAAACGAATTTATAAATTTGTAATCAATAAAAACTAGGATAAATTCGATTTCATTAATAATTGTCGATGACTTAATATTCAATCAGTAATAGAATGAATAACTTAAGAAAGTTAATAATTGAACAAATCAGGAGTTAAATTGTAATCTTCAATTATTCAGGTTATTTATGAATCTCAACATTTAAAATTGAATTTTAACGTACTCAACTTTTGTATTATGTACAAGCAACAAAATATTCTATGAAAATCATTCGACTATTTTCTTCAAGCAATTGTTATATTAATTTTTCCCAGCAATAACTTTCAGTACCAGCCCGAAAATATCAAAAATATAACGATGTATGATCAATAAAGAAATGCCAGTAACATCAAGCGCAAGAAAAGGAAAAAAAGACTGAAGAAAAGAAAGAAAAAAGAAAATAAAAGATCAGTAAGGAAAAGAGGCTGAGGCTCTCGTGCAAGATATTCCTCTGGTAGGCACTTAGAGACAGATCCTCCGGATACTTTTAGGTCGTCCGCGATTCTCTCGTCCGTCATTAATCATGTCGTTGCTGTGCTGCTGGTGGTCTGCTTATGTATGTTAGCGTGGGATGAAAGTAGAATGAAACGTTTTTACTTTCGTTCTGTCAAGTATTTTTTTCCTTTTCCCTTTTTTTTCTTTCTTTATTTGTATATGCGTATTTCGCCACCCTAAAACAAACAGCCCGGGGAAACAAGAATGAAGACAAGCAGGGAAATATTTAACTATATTCATAAATATGATTAAAAAAAAAGCTTAGAAAAATCTAAGTATTTACACGCAGAAAGCATATTGTCAGGGAGAAATGAATAGGGACGGTCAAGGGAATGAAGAATTGTAGCTTTTTTTACTGACTTCTCTGGCTTTTTGCAAAGTATGGAAATTTTTCATTTTATTTATTTTTTGACGAGGGAAATGTAAAATTAGCTTTATTTACAGTCGGAATGTTGCAAGGAAATTAAATTTTCCACTTTCGAAAGTTTTTTTTTTTAATGTTTACATTCGATCCATAGTAAGCAAACACGTGTATTGAGTTTTATAAATTACGGCGAATAAGAGTACCATCGAAATGGAAAATTAGAAAAGTGCGTAATATTTTGTTTTCATTTATTTGAAAAAACCAGCCTACAAAATACTATTTTGAAGTTTAGCTCAAAGCCTTTATTTTTTTTAATCATCAGCTAACGTACACTGTTAAACAAACAAGTTAAATTGAATTGGAATCCATTTACTTATTGCTAACATATTTAATCCTAGAATTGAAATTTGAGTTTCTTTTTTTTTCTCTACTTTTATTTTTAACAATATAAGACTAAAAATAGTTAAAAGTTACTTTGTAATACCGGTACTCTTGTTTAAGGTAGGTTGCTTTTCTTGATTAAGTTTAAGAGTAGCTTTGTACTGAGTAAAAAGTCTTTTTTAATTCTAAGAGTGTCGAAATAAAAAAAAAGAAGTATTGAGCAATGTACGCTGTACTGTAATAAAGTTTTTTTTTATTTTTTTTTTTAGTTTACAAATTGATACATTAAGAGCTTTAATTTTTTAAAGGATTAAGAGGGCTAAATAGTTTTAATCACTTTTTTCAACGTTTTTCTTTATTTGAAAAAAAAAAGTTAATGTCATATTTTTGTGTAGAAATAATACGACTTATCTTATATGATCAGTATTTATCTAAATAAAATATAATTTTTTATGTCAATCCAGCTTGAAATATCTAATAAAACGTTATTTAAAAAAAAATTAAAAATAATCATATGATCTATTTATGAAATTTTGATTTCTCTACAAATATTGTAATAGTAAATTCATTCGTTAAAATATTTAAAATTATTGGTAATTATAATTCAATTATTCAGATTGAATATTATTTCGTAACTATCATCATTTCACGAATGCAGTTAGAGTAAGTAAACATCATGAAATCCTAATATACTCAATCTATAAGCATTAAAATCATACTTCCCGGATAAATTTCTCGTTCTCTTATTATGAAAATAAAGCAAAAAGCTCTTTTATAATAGAGTCAAAGGAAAATTTAAATTTTCTCAAAAGTTTGCTCTCGAGCTTTAAAATTCACGTATATTCTCTCTTCTCTTTAAAAATAATCAATAAAACAGTGATCAATATAAAACTAAAAATCACTTGTTTGAGCAAGAATCCAAAAAAAACAAACCTTCCACGCGTTCGTTTTAATCTTTATATTATATTTAAAATGCAATCGGGAATAGCATTAATTCGTCGAAGATAAATATTTAAAATGAACCAGTCTAATTTAGCTTCATTCGTATTCTAAGATTACATTGTTGAATTTCTCTCTTTCCCCTCTTTTGCTTTTTATGAATAATCCAAGAATCCGTCTGCCACACCTATACACGCATACACATACGCACATGCATACGTTTATACACATTGAATTATATACCGGGAAATCGAATCGATATTATACTCTTCTTTCACTTAAAAGTGGCGAAGAAAACACACGGTTTAATCAATCATCAAACGCAGATGCTAAATAACGAACTAATGGCAATTCCGTGAAATAGTCCTTTACCCTGTACAGTATATATAAATGAAAATCTATTTTAAACTTCGTTTCTCTAGTTTATTTATGTGTCACGTATGCATTTTATTGGGTATTTTCTCGAGTTTTTTTTTTCTATGAAGTTGACGTATATCCATTGTCGTATTGATTTTTGCAAGTTTTTTTATGATCTTATTGGATTTTCAACGATTACTACTCGATGGAGCGACTTTTTTTTTATAAAGCTTAGCGTTTTGTTTATTTGGAAAATTAAAGAAAAAAACGAAAAAATTACTATATTTCCAAAACTTTTATTGAATTTTTATGATATAATTTTGCAGAAATTTACACCTGCAATATTTATAAACTTTTATTATTGATTTCTCAAAAAATTACTATAAAAAATATTAAATTTTACAAAATAATGATATAAAAATATATAAAATTATAAAACGTAAAAAGAATTACATATGCTATCATCACTTTTTTTCAGGTTTACATGCGTAAATTGACAATGAAAAAAATTCATTACAAAATATAATAAATAATTAATGAATTAAAATTTTTACCCGGCACACTTTTCGAATTAGTCAAATTTTAAACTCTTAACCATCAGATTTACATTTTCCAAGCTTTAACTATTTGTTGCTTTTTTTGCAACTGAATAAAAACTTATCTTTCCAATTCTCAGAATCGATCAATGAAAATTAACTCTATGAAATATTTTGTTTTATTGTATAATTTTCTGCATACAAAAACCTAAAATTAAAAATGTTAGCATCTTTATTAATTTAGCTAATTTTATTATGCCGTTTTTGTCTATTGATGTTCAATTTCAATAGAATATTTAGGTACCGTGATAAAGTTGATGATACTATATGTGATTTTGTATCTTAATTAATAACGTTGATTAAAATTATTTTTAATTCACACTTAAATGACACTAAAGATTAAAAAAAGTGGTTTGAAGTACTTTTGAAGAAATTTTTTTATTTTTTTCTGTGCCTATCCTAGTGAAAATATTTTATGTATAAAAGTGTAAATAAGTGTATGAAAGTGTATGAAAGTGTATTAGAGTGTAATAAAGTGTTGCATTTCGTCAACTTTCTTCATACATTTTGATACATTTTGATACATTTCAAATTAAAGAAAAAGTCTTTTTTAACTTTGATATTCTTTTATACAGTTTAATACAGTTTGATACATTTGAATACACTTCAGGTTTTAGGAGAAAATCTTTTTTGCATACTCTTTAATACGCTTTGAGACAATTTTATACACTTTCGTATATTTGGGCACATTTTCATACACTTTCATACAGTTGGATACACTGAAAAATTTTCACTATGGTAAATAATAAAATTTGATTTTAATAAACTATATCATTCAATAAATTTTAAAGATTAGGGTAAATGTGCCAGTTACCGTGAGTTTAACGTAACCTCTTATAGATTTTATCAAATTAAACAGATTTTTCTATTAATGCTCGATAATTATTGATATCAGTTATAAACGTTGAAGCATATTTTATTTAATAAGCATAATTGATTAATTATGTATAGAAAAATATTTGAAATATTATTAAAAATATAAGAATTAATGCATGCGTCAAATACCGTGTTGCTCAATTTTCAGATTTTTATATACCGTGTGTCAGTTTCCGCGCTCCCAACTAAATGCGTTCTGTCAGTAAGCAAGCCCTCGACCAAATATCGAGCGTTGTATACCGTGCATTTTTCATCGACTTATCTTTTTTTGAGGTTATGTTTTCTTCGATGCTCACATGTTACAGGGCACGATAACTAAGATTACGCCAAAAAATTGGTTTAGTTATCGTGCACGATAATTGAACTATATGCTTAAATCTGTTTCAGTTACTATATTTTATAAATAAATAATAAAAAATAATTTAAAAACGCAAATTATAAGGTTTTTCGAAATTCTTAAGTATTTTATTATAGTAAAATGCATTTACATGTTATTAATATACATTTTTTAATACTTTAAATGATTGAATTAAACATGCAATTCTTAAGCTTTTTGATAACGCGCGCACTAAAAACGCATAAATCACGTTACAAAAATTTCAAAGATTATTTATACAATATAAAAAGTCTATAAATTAAATTTTTATTTTTCTAATAGATAAATTATACTTTAAAAATATTAAAAAATTTTTCTTGTAATATTAAGGCTTAAACCTATCTTAATGTATTAAAATATCGAAGGAGCACGGTAGTCGGGGGGGCAACGATAACTGGTGCACTTACCCTATTTGAACAAATTTTCAAAAGAAAGTAATAACTAAATTTTATCATGTTCCATATTCAATAAATTTTAAAGATTATTTGAACAAATTTTCAAAAGAAAGTAATAACTAAATTTTGTCATGTTCCATATTCAATAAATTTTAAAGATTATTTGAACAAATTTTCAAAAGAAAGTAATAACTAAATTTTGTCATGTTCCATATTCAATAAATTTTAAAGATTATTTGAACAAATTTTCAAAAGAAAGTAATAATTAAATTTTTTCATGTTCCATATTCAATAAATTTTAAAAATTATTTGAACAAATTTTCAAAAGAAAGTAATAACTAAATTTTATCTAAGTTTGCAGTAAGAATCCAACTATAATCATTACAATTATTTTTTTTGTAAAATTTTGGATTTCAAAAAAATGTTGTAGCAAGAGTCTAATCTTTTAAGTACATGTATTTTTTCTGGCTGTGAGCGTTTATACTCTCATTACCGTAAGTATTGGTGATTTATTTTGCTAATTTTACTGTAAATACTGAAGGTCACGGTTACTTCGCGTGGATATAGTTAATTTGTTGTAACGAGCAGTGCGTTCTCACGTATCCATCATGTACAATCAGGGTTGTTTGATGAATTGAAAAATTTCTGTGAATTTAATCATGCATATTTTAAAGGACTTATGGGGTGCAGTCAAAGAAGGTTAAAATTTTAAAAATGAGACTCAAAATTTCAAAATTTTTTAATAAATATTCAAGGTATTTGAAGTTATTGGATATTTTTTAAAAGATAAAAATCAGTGAGATTTAAATCTTTTTAAAAAGGGCTCGGCGTATTTTTTTAGTTCTTAGTTGATTAAATTTCAAGGTAAATAAATGTTTGAAAATAACATAAAGAAAGAGATTTTACTCCAACTATTTTTTTTTTATCAATAAACTTTTTGAAGTTAATGCATGAGTGATTTAAATATGTATATTTCCTAAAATTAAATCTTTGATAAATGTTATTTATTATCAAGTTTTGCTTACATATGGCGATGAAAAATTAAAGCATACGTTGTCTTAATCTCTTAGTCCAATCTAATAATTATAACAACATTTTTCAAAACATTTTAGAAAATTATGTATTTTAAATAGTTTAGGCAAAATAAGCTTGGTCCATTTATTTTGTACGAGAAAATTAATTTTTTTAATATAAAAAGGGTAGATTTTTTCAGAAAGTAATAAAATAAAATGAAAATATTTTTAAATTTTTTTTTTTATTTTTTAAAAATTATTATATATGAAATACATGCATTTTTATTATAATTCACAATAAACTCATAATAATTAGGACTTAAAATTATTTTCACAATTAATTCATAATAAAATAATATTCGCATTGATATTTATCTCTATATGTCTCTATATAATCGAAATAATACCATTTGATCTCATCATTAATTTCTGTTTTTTAACTGCGGTACAACTATTATCTAACTTTCTTTTTGAAATATTTTCATCAATTGATGAAATATCTTTGCTGTCGCTAATACTATAATTTTTTTCATTTTTCTTTGATGTTTGCCGATCTCTCTTGATTAAAGGACTATTAATATAATCATTTAAATCTGTACTACTCACGTGATTCATTTCAATGTCCATTGATGTATTAAAAATTTTATTTTCCTTTGCTTTTTTTTTTACGTCATTTGTGAAGGCATCGCTGTCTTCATCAAAATTAAAATTTAGACTCATCGTGTTATCAATTTTCAGACCTATGAACCACATAGAAACGTATTGATTAAGCTCAGGTTTCGGTGATTTATATTCTTTAGGGTTCACATGAGCAAATGCGATACCATGACGCTTTTCGAGAGATTTTACCAAATGTCGAATTTTGGCTTTAACTAGCCCACTCCATTTTAGATGGTCTTCTGCTGTGGCACTGCTGGCTGTGAGAACAATATAATGGTTGTAATCTTCAAAGAATTTGTTGGGTTCAAATAGTTTGTCCCAGGTAGCTTTATCAGCATTGATTTCTCTTACAACCACCAGTCCGTTTTCTATCTCCTTCTGAATTATATTCCTAGTCGTTACTGATACGTTGAAAGTCGAATTTTGTTCTGGATAGGTTGGCGTAATTATTGGCATCAAGTGAGACCTGTCTTCAACATGGATCCTAGGATCCCAAACTTTAAGATCTAAATCTACACTTTCCGCGCGTTTTAAAAACATTGGTAGCGGCCATGTCCACATTGAAAATATGTGAAAAAATTTTTCTACTAAAGTCGATGGTGCAGCTTTTGGATATGCCTGACACGCCCGCGCGACTAACAAAGCCCAAGATACGCCGCCTAAATAACCTAAGGCATTATCATAAATTCCTTTCTTTTTCGCCCATAACTTGATGGTTCTCAAAGCCAATCTAAAATTTTCTACATTCGGCACTAAACGCAAAATTTCGTCAGTTACTCTGCATCCGTTTAAGCTCCTAACGCATTTTTCATCAATGTACTTTAAATTTTTATTGTCATCAAGTTTCAATGAATCGTCAACACTTTCTTCATTCACTTTAGAATATAACATATCAATTTCAATGTTGTCGAAGTTCATTTTTATAACCGGTACATGCGCTTCTTCGATGGCTACTAAATTTGTTATAGTTGATTGTCTTTTTAATAAAGTAAAAAAGGAACTGAAAAAATCTTGTCTAGTCACATACCACGGAACTACACAAAGAGTGTCAATATCAGCTCCTTTATCATTCACTCCTAGTCTGAACGAACCAAATACGTATACCTTACCACCTGCTTCATTGGCAACTTGCTCCACAGCACCATTTTTAATGTAAACATCCCTAACCCATTGTTTAACTAATTTGTCTAATTTATTAATCACTTCCGTTCGATGATTTTGTTCTTCTTCGGTCTCGAAATTATTCAAAGCTTTAAGAGTTTCCGTAAGTTCTTTAGTTCTTCTAACATCGTCGGTTGTTGGTCCTGCCAAACTTATCGGCGATGTCATGCCATAAGAATGGGGGTTTTTTGCCTGTTTATTATCTGTTGTACTTGTAGTATTAGTTCTTGGTAAAGCACACATTGTATCTTGCGCATTTTTCTGATAATTATTTCTTGCGTACCATACCATGATTATTCTTTTTTTATGAACGAACTTTGTAAAAAAATTTTGACTTTAAAATATAAAATATAATATTTTATATTGACACAGTAGAATAATGCAAAATCGATGAAAGATTTGAAACTGAACTAAACAACACTACGTGACGTTTGATTTCTTAATGCTCAATGCTCTGCTTTGTGGTGTCTTTTATACCAATACCAAATATTACACTAGGTTAAGTTGCAAATAAAACTCGATTTTCATTGGTCTATGTAAAACTAAATAGTTCATTTTTAAGAATCCCTTTAAGACCACGTAACAATAAATAGTAAATCTTTAAAAATCCCTTGAAGAGTATGTGACTATAAATCGTATACCTGCAAAAATACCATTGTATACAATAAGCATTGTATGTACAATACAATTTTATTGCATTTGGTACCTGACTTAAAGATTACCTAATTAAGAGATTTAACTTTTACAGGATTAGGGTGGCGCACTTTACAAGTCTAGGCGTCATTAAAGCAACAATAGACAGTAGCATTTTAAATATTATATACCTGTTAGAAGTTTAAATGAATTTATGATTGGCTTCTGGAAAATTTACCCATAATTCGACAAGATAAATAAATTCAAGTTTTGGAGTTGTTTAATGATATATTACATTCTGAAGATTTTATTACTTATTTTTAATCTTTTATTCTTTAGTTTATAAAATTTTGACATTATATTTAAACATTTTTATTAGAAATAATATTTTATTTTTACAATATCAACTTGATTTAATATTTCAAAATTAATTTTCTTTCTTTTTGTTGATATAAATTTAAATTAATTCATTTTTTTTTTTTATAAAAAGATTAATATATAAAGGATATTGTTATCCTCTATATAATTAACCTTTTTCTATGGAGATGTCGAGGGAGCCCAGCCCGGAACCGTTTAACACATTACATCAGGCTAGACTGTCAGACACCGCCATACCGGAAACTTTGACTACCGATGGATGGTCAGCCACTTTTGTAACCAACAATCAACCGATACTCAATGAGGCCAGATTTCTTAAGAGTCGCGATATGGGTAGCACATACACTAATTTTCTTTCGAAAAAAAGTCAGAGGTGCCTGGCCAGGATTCGAACCCGTGCCCACCGCGTTGAAGGCAAGAGCTCTATCCGTTACGCCACCGCGCTCCTATCTAAATTAATTCATAGTACGGCGAAAATTTTCGTTATATAAATCAAAAGTGATTAAGTAAGGAATCAAGTACAAAGTAATTTTAGATAGGATCAACCCCAAATCGTTAAAAAAGTCACTTATTAAGATTTATAGAGAGTCGTCACAAACAATGCGATTTAAAAGTACTAATCAGTGAACCAAATCAAATAGAAATTCTTGATTCTTCACTTTTCTCATAGAGGAGAAACAAAAAAAGAAAAATTTTGGGGTGTTCGATTTGCAATCACGTCAACGACATTTTTAAAATTCACCCTTAAATAAGCCTCGAATGTCTGCATAAAAAAAAGGAGCCCGCGGCTAGAAAGGAAAAAGATAGAACATTATTCTTCTTATAAGACAAGTCTTGAATCCAAAGCCTTTTTTTCTTTCTTTTTCTCATTTCGTATAGCCTTAATCTTTATCCTATTCTGACATTGCTGCGTCGATACTTACCATAGATAAGCTTCACGTATATACAGTTGAAAGAAAAGCGAGGGAAAAATAAGAACGAGAAAGTCTTTTGCATCTTTATACGATAACGAAATTCGTAAGAACATTAGGCTTGTAAAAGTACATCGAACTCATGCATATATATATATATACACTTTTAGATACACGCGTCTACGCTTAATTGCATATGAGAAGAGGATAATATGAAAAGAAGCCTAATTTTTCTGTTCTTATTTAATTGTATATTTAATTATTTACGTAAAAACTATTAATATTAAGAAAAAATAAATCACAGGCCTTACTAGATATAAAAATATAACAGAATTTTATGTTTTTTTTATTTAAAAAGATTTTATTCCATAGTTTTCGAAAGTTAAACCTCCAAAATAAAAACTGATATATCTTTTAAATAAAATTCTCTTAAATTTAATTTTAAATTTATTAACTTTTTCATTGTAAATATACAACTTTTTAAAATCTAAAAAAGGCAAGTATATTTATTTTTTTGTTTGAAGTAACAATTTTCATGTAAATAATGAATAATATCACAAAATAAAGATAAAGTTAAGTTCAACCATATCTGCGAATTCAGTTTATGTAACTTTCGATCTCGTATGTAAGTTATTATCATTACATGACGTTAAATGGATGACCCTGTTGTAAAGTGCATGGTCAGGTTGAAATTCTCGCTGTTTGCAGTTTGTAGAATGATAGTCAATGATAACGTGTGAGCTTGCAATTTGCTCAAAATTAATGATTGTAAAGAATCACTGACAATAAATCGTTGTAACTTTTTATAAGACAATAGCTAAGGAAATTACAGACTGTTTTTATACATTTTGAGTTTTTGTAATAATTCAGTAAAATGAAAAATAAATTAAAAAGCGTTTATGCGATTTCAATTGAAAAAAAATCTTTAAGATTGTTTGAAATAAAATTTTCCTTCTATTAAAGGTTTTTTCATATGAAATTTATACTATTATCAATTTATAGATAAATATATTATTAATGTATTTTCATTTCATATTTTGAATATACATATAAGGTCACGTTTACAATAAACGTCATGAATTACAACTGAAAATTTCGATGCCATTCGTATCGAATTGTAACAAATTGTACCCCGACGGCGTGCTATCACTGCGCTGTGTGCATACATTTCAATGCGAATTCAAAATAAATAAATGTAAAGCGTTTCCTCAATTGGAATTTTTTTAATGAAAACGGAAACTTTGTACAGTAAAATAAATAAATTCAAAGCCACCTTTTAAAATTTTCGTTTGGAGAAAAAAAAAACTATAATTATTGAATTAATTTTGATCGTATACAGAAATTTTGAAAGAACTATTTTGAAACAGGCTGATAAAACTGGATTTTTAATTTTTGTATATGGAAAGAAACTTATTTTATTGTTTTTGCGTTATTTGAAATGTTTAATAAGTTCTTATAATTTCAAAATTTTTCTCAAAAAATTCCATTTTATTAAAAGATGTTAAAAAAGGATTCCAATCATAATTTTAAAAAAATTTTGAACCAAACATCAAATTTTGTTCGAGTCTATATTTGTAATTGATTAAAAATTTTCTCTCTTGGTTATTTTTTTAATACTGTGGAAAAAACTACTCACGTATAAAATATCGGAAAACAACCAAGGTTCTGATCATAAACAACTTTTATTTTAATACGTACGATCTATAAAATTTTTAATTTATTAAAACGCTCTTTTAATTTCCATACAACCAAAATTGACTAAATAAAAGCAGTACTTTTTCCAACGAAATTTTAAAAATTAATCACGAATTTATAAACTGTACTATTTATCGGTTATTTTTGCAATTTTACATGCTAAATTAAACTTCTTTAAATTTATTTTTGTATATAACAAAGATATCGCTTGGAAAATTTTATACTCGTGTAATTTTCCAATTATTTAAACAACAGCAAAAAAATAGTCAAATTTTGAAAATAACATTTTGATCGTAAACTTTAAGCGGATCTGTTCATTTAATAATAAGTACTTTTTTACATATTTTATGACACATATAATGAAAAACCATTTGCAATGAGTGAACCGCACTCTGAATCGATTTCCAAAGCTTGAATATCATGAAGAGTTAAAAAAGTGGCAATAATATTTTTTTTACGGATGATGAAGCTAATAAAAGTCGAATAAAAAAGTTTGAGCCAAAAATTATTGGATATATTGCTTAACAATGAAAATATGGATTTTTCGTATGATTTCTTTCAATATACTTCTTGCTCCGATGATTTCTCAATATATTGCTTCAGTTTTAAAAAAGATTTACTGTTATGGACTGCTGATAATCTATATACCATTTTTATTGCAAATATTATATTCTTTTTAGCGATCTCTATTGCAATCGAATGTTGTGTATGGATGTAAAATTAAAAATAATACTTGCGTTGACTGAAAAATAAACAAATTAAAGAATATTTTTAACGGTTTTACAATCAAATCAATATTATTTAACTTAAAAATCTATAAAATTTTTTTTTGATTTGTGTGTGTATATATATATATATATATATATATATATATACAGTGGTGTCCAATAAAACGGAGCCACTTGATTTTGAGTACTTGTCTGGGAAATATTACGACTTAAAAATAGAAAAAAAATGTTTCGCCTGTGTTTAAATTTGAATCATTTTTCGGAAAATCATGGTAGAAAAATTTTACACCGCTAGTTTTAAAACTATTTGGCTTAACTTGAAATTTATTTTTTAGTTTTTTTTCTAGGTTCAAAATTGACCGAGATTTAGCGATTTTTATTAGAAAAAGGGTCTTTTTTATTTTTCCAATATCTGCTTAATGAGAGGAGATATAGAAAAATGCCAAATAAAAAAAGTGTATTTTTGTATGTAGAATAATCTTAAATTTTCTCAAAATTTTTTGTACATTTTAATTTTTTTGATATTGTTGCGGTACTCTTATAAAATTATGGTATACATGTATATAAGAATATTGCAACAATATTAAAATTAAAATGTACAAAAAATTTTGAGAAAATTTAAGAGTACTCTACATACAAAAAAAATTTTTTTTTTATCTGGCGTTTTTCTATATCTCCTCTCATTAAGCAGATATTAGAAAAATAAAAAAGACCCTTTTTTGAAAAAAAATTTTTTTTTCCTATTTTTAAGTCGTAATATTTCCCAGACAGGTTGTAGGGTTCTGTACGACCCTTATTTGTTGAGATACAAAATTTTTTAATTAGTACTTTTTTTCTGAAGGGTGGCTCCGTTTTATTGGACCCCACTGTATATATATGGATAACCAGGATTAACTGGGCCCTTGGGGAAAACTGGATTGACTACTTTATTTAAAAATATAGTATATATTTCTTTTATTACTAAGATTTTAAATTTGTTACATTCAATTACTTTCTAAGTTTTTCTAATCTTCTAATATTTACTTGTATTCATATAAGTCCACATTCATCTACATATATAAAATTGAAAATCGGGTGGAGTTTACAAACACATTGTGTTAAAAAATAAAATACACAAATATTGTACACATTAAATTCGTTTTCAAAATAATTTAATACAAATTCTATGTATTAATTTTTTTTTTTTTTTTTTTTTTTTTTTTTTTTTTTTTTTAGAAAAAAGATTAATATATAAAGGATATTGTCCTCTATATGATTAACCTTTTTTATATGGTGAAGTCGAGGGAGTCCAGCCCGGTACCCGTTTAACACACTACATCAGGCTAGATTGTCAGACCCACCATACCGAAAACTTTGACTACCGATGGATGGTCAGCCACTTTTGTGACCAACAATCAACCGATACTCAATGAGGTCGGATTTTTTAAGAGTCGCGATATGGGTAGCACATACACCAATTTTCTTTCGAAAAAAAGTCAGAGATGCCTGGCCAGGATTATTAATTGTGTTTAAGAACAACAGTTTTTACACAAAATAAGTATGATTCGAGGCGCAAGCTGTGTGTTTTAATTATACAAAATAATTTTTGATTATTTACACACATTTTGAGTATTCTGCATCAATTTACATAAAACCCATTAGAAATATATTTGACCTTAATTTATTAACTGCATATATAGTTCTTTAGCAGCTCTTTTATTATCTTCGTTTTTAAAAAAAATTAGAGGGATGGTTTTTTTCCGTAGCTCAAGAAATGGCGAAGCTGTCGTAGTAACATGCTCGACATCAATATCCGTCTCAGATACATACATTTTAAGGATAAGATTGTTGGTACGATTTTTCGTAGCTTCAATTGCAACTTTGACTAATTCGTTGCTTACATTAGTACAGCCAGTTACATCAAGTATTTCAAGATTATGCGATTTTTGGATTAACTGACATAAGCCTTGATTTTTCATACCGTAACAAAAAGAGCACTTCAGCTTACGCAAATTTGGCATATCTGTAAGTATTTCATCACTAATGTCGTCGAGAGAACTAATATCCAGCTGCTGAAGTTCTGGTAATGAGACGATATAACGCAAGCCTTCATTAGTGATATCTTCACAATCTGAAATACAAAATTTTAATTAGAAATTAATTTTTTCGTTTTAAAAATTACTTGTTTGTTGAATTCGTATTTTTTTAATTCATATGAAAATAATTTATTATATTTTAAATATAAAAAATACGATTTAAACAATCAATTACAATATACTAAATCAAATATTTACTCACTTGACAGGTTTATCATTTTCAATTTTTTACATTTTTTTCTAATCACTTTTAAAGCTGCGTCACTAGTAAACATGCTATAAGAAAGATCTAAGATTTCAAGATTAGGAAATTCTTCAATCTGCAATAAACCATAGCACCTTTCTCCGATCACTCTTCCTCCATATTCTTTAAATTGCAATTGTTTCAAACTTTTTCTGCAATATTTTATTGTTTTCCAAGCTTCACGATCTAAATTTTCACATCCATCTATCAATAAGGTGTGTAATTTTTGGAATTTCTTTACAGCCTGATAACAAAGAAAATATTCAAATCATTATTTTTTCAAAGAAGTTTTAATTAATTAATATATAAAATTTAACTTACATTTTCAAAATAATAAACACATATATGATCAGCGATTATTATGATAAGTGTTTCCAAAGAATCTGCGGGTAGATTTAATAAACAATCTCCGTTGATTGCGGTATTCACAAGTCTAACGTACCTAAGTTTCTTGTTATTTAAAAATAATTTCGATAAGTCTTTATCACATATCGAATCTTGATCAATTACTGTATGAATTGAATTTTCTAAATCAATGTGCTGTAATTTTGTACAATGTTTAGCAAAAGCTGACACTAATTTTCCATTTAATCCTTTCCAATATTGACATCTTTCAGACAAATTGATATGTGTGAGGAACGAGCCACAACGGTATAATACTTTTTGAAGAGTTACGATCTTCAAGTTTCTTATGTTCTCGCATGTGCTATTATCTCCCCATGTGTTTTCTTTTAGATCGAATTTTTTAAAAGTACGCCAAGTATGCCGAGCGAGAATCTTCCACCGTTGACAAACTATAAAAAAAATATTACATCAATAATTAGAAATTGAAATTATGTTTATTTTGTTCTTACAAATAAGTGACCAATAAGGCCTATCGTGCTATATACACAGGGTAAATAAATTTCACTGTATACATACCATTTTCCAATGTTAATAGATCTCCACGTGGAATGTAAGTGAAAATGTTCATCAAGCAATCATCGTTTAGTTTCTCTATTCCTGTTTTATCGTACAACATGCGTCCAGTAGGTTCATCTGAAATATACAATAGTTAATTAGTAGAATGAATTATAAAATTACATTAAAAGCCTAAAGAAATAAACACTTTCGAACCATAGAATACGTACGCGTTTCTATGTTTACCAATGCATAAAATTAATTATAAAATTGATAAAAAAGACTAACTTTTTATAAATTCTTATTCACAAACTAGTTTTACTCAAATTAACATAAAAGATAAAAAAAAGCTAAGTTTTTTAAAATATATAAACTTACCCCGAATAGGCAGCGAATCACTTTTTCGGCGCTTCAAATTTTCGGATTGTTGACAAACAAATAATCTAGATTTCAAATCTGCCGCAATTTCCATTTTTTTAAATTTCGTCACAAGAAACTTATTACACGTATTAAAATTAAATTCAATAATTTGAAATAAAAAATAAAGCCTTTTATGAAAGACGTTAGTTTGTTTTAAAATTTGCACAAAGACTAACTTGAATAAAAAAAAACAAATAAATTGATAGAATAATGTGCTGATATTTTGTTACAAGAAATAAACTATGATATAAGTAATACAAATATTGGATAGAAACTGAAAAATATTTGCAAACTAACCACTATAAATAGTGCTTTAATGGTATTAAGATTAATCAGTGACTTGATCCCTCCAAATTATCTACTTATATTTTCGAAAAAGAACCCATTACGTTTTTACCTGATATATATCTCTTAATATTTTTTAATCCCTTAATAATTTATTACATACCTGTGCAATATTATTGGACTTTCAAGAATTATATTATGTTGCATTTGAGGATTAAAATATTAGAAGCTTCATAAATCATGAAAAGGCTAGAAATATTATTTTCAAAGTATGTTTGTATATTTTTATTTTTGAAATTTCTTTATAGTCTAATAATAAACAAAATATTCAAATAATTATTTTTCAAATGATATTCAATTTATTTAAATTATAAAATTAATTTACTTTTTCAAAATGGCACGGAGACATATTAAGACCGATTCTTATTATAAGTGTTTCTAAAAATACTGCGGGTTCACGGAGAGAAATGTCCTATTAAATTTTGGTATACTGTATGGGAAAGGAGGGACAAACTTGCCGTATCGTAAAAATTACTATTCTGAATAACAAAATTTGCTATATTTATATTAAATTTTACTAGAAATTTTACATTTAATAAGTTTTACGTTTTTGTAATTTTCTTTTATATAGCTTGAAAAAAATATGTTTAAAAAAATAAAGACATTTTTACAATTGAAGAACTGATACTTTATTCATCTTAAATTAACATGAGAATATATAAGTATATTGATTAAAGATATCTAAAGTCTTGGATTTTTGAGAGAACCAATCGTCATATTGATAACACTGGAAACTTTATCTGCATTTTTCATTCAAGTAACCTGAAATATAAAATTGTATTTTTAATTATTATTATTATTATTTCATTTATTTCTATTGATAATATTAATTCTATTGACGAACTTTATTTTAAATAAATAATAACACCTTTTCTGTATTAAGTAATTATTTGTTATTTCTAAATTTATTGTATCATTATTACGGTCATTACAATAATTAAAAACTACGAATCAATAAATAATTATTCAATTAAAAAAAAAATACTGTCAAATGAAAAAAAAAAAAATAGAAAGAAAATTAAATTTACTGTATTTTATTAGTCAGAAATTGCTCTATAAAGCATTGAGATTTAATAATATTGAGAAAATGAAATTAAATAATATAATTGCAATTTAATTTAATTATAATAAAGAATTTTTATAAAACCTAATTTATACAATTTTTAAAAACTTTGCATAAAGTCCCACCCAAATGACAATAAATATAATTTGAATACAAATGTTCTAAAAATCAATAAAATAACGAATCTGTATAATATAAGTACCTTCCATTTTGTAAATTTTCATAGTAAAAAATAAAGAACTCAAGACTACCATGAGTTCATCCATCAAAAAGCTCAGGATTAAAACTTCGAATATTACCACTCCCCATTTCAATGAACATGAAAAATAGATTCAAAATCGGATTTAAAAAAATATTAAGTATGCACCTGGAAAGACATAAAAAATTACAAAGTATATGACTTTTAATGAGGTTATTATTAATTTATGAGGTTATTTTTTTCATAAAAAAGGAGAAAAATTAGCTTTTATAAAGCAAATTTTTTTCAGCCAAAAATCGATAAAACTTATAACTTGTATTATTCTATAACTTTTATCCCCGAAAATAGACTTGTAAAAAATTTTTGTACACTTTGGGTACTAAATATTCCCAGCCTTTTAATGATTTTTATTTTTGAACCGTGGGCATAGAATTTTTAATTTTTTTTCCCAAAATGTGAAATATACGTGCTTGCGCGCATGTCAAACGCTAGTAAAAATAATAAATACTAATTAAATAGAAATTTTCAAATGAAAATATCCACTCTTAAGATATCAAAAATTTTAGCTTTGATCTATTTTTTATAATATTTGAATGAATATATGTAAGGTTATTTAAAAATTAGCAGAAAGAAATAATTCATTTTAAATTTGTTGTATATTTAATCATATAAATAAAATTTTCATTTTAAATTTTTCTTTGAATATACTATTTTTTTATCACAGAATTATTATTTACTTTTGAAAAAAGATGTATTGTTCTCTTGCGTTCTAACATTGCTTTTCTTTTAAATGGAAATAAAAGAAATGAAAAACGATGAATATTCTGCATGATACGATTGTTGAAGGAGATGAAATTTTTCAATAGATGGAACATAATTATATTTTGCTAAACATATTTATTTATAAATACAATGACCTCTTTCGTTAATATAATGCTTGCTCTCTCTCTCTCTTTCTCTCTATCCATAATTTTTTTTCCAAAAACAATTGAAGAGCTAAATTCGATATGATCTCCTATTATTTTTATATTAGTAAATTAATCAAGTACTTTACAAGTGATGGTTTATTAAATGAATATATAAATACCCACACATACAGACATTCCTTGCAAATCAATTATATTAGCTCTCTAAGTCCACATACATACAAAAAAAATAAAAAGAAATTCAAAAATATAAAAAATTTTATATCAAATATTGATAAATTCTATCCTATCAAAAAAGTGATCAAATATAGATATGAACAATAATGTCGATTTTTACGCCGCATTGAATGTCTTTCATACGCATAATTATGTTTTTTTTTAAACTGTCGAAGTCCTTTTGAAGAGTATGTGACTATAAATCGTATACCTGCAAAAATACCATTGTATACAATGAGTAATACAATGTGTAATACAATTTTATTGCATTTGGTACCTGACTTAAAAATTACCTAATTAAGAGTTTTAACTTTTACAGGATTAAGGTGGAGCAATAGACAGTAGCATTTTAAATATTATATACCTGTTAAAAATTTGCCCATAATTCGACAAGATAAATAAATTCAAGTTTTGGAGTTGTTTTAGTTATATACGTCATTTGGGAGTAAGAAGGATGAATACGGGGCGAGTTTGTTGCGAGAACAGTAGACAGTCGAGGGCGCCCGAGATTGACTGCTGTTCGAGCAACAAATTCGCCCCGTATTCATCCTTCTTACTCCCAAATGACGTAGATGATTTTATGTCGTTGTAGCAGGTATAAGGGACTATAAAATTATAAATGTGCAAATTCGCAATCCTTCTTTCTTTTGATTTAAATTTGAATAAACGTATGGTAACAGTGTAGACGCGGATCGTCTGCGGAACCGTCATTGATGTGTCACAAATTTGACAAGCTATCCACGCATATCACGCAAATTTTATATTTAATTTTTTTTCTTCACTGTCTCACTTTCACTATAATTATTATTTATTTGTTATTTGTACTAATTTTTTTCATTATTTGCACTAATTTTTTTTTATAATTAATCATTTTTTTTTATTTTTTTCATATTTTTTAAATTTGTTAAAGAACAAAATGTCAAAAGAAAAAACAAAACACGCCGATTAAACTAACCAATTTTACGACTTCAACGATCGCTTCATAGCTAATTACTACCTTATAGCGTGACGTATAGATGACTCCATACGTCATCATGTGAGGTATGGAATTATCTATATTTTTTTATGTGAAGTATAGCAAACTGAATATAGTTGTGCTACGAATTGAAATGTATGTAACCCCAATACCCATTTAACTAGCTTTGCACGTACAACGCCGAATACCTGGTACGACGACATAAAATAATATATTACATTCTGAAGATTTTATTACTTATTTTTAATCTTTTATTCTTTAGTTTATAAAATTTTGACATTATATTTAAGCTATTTTATTAGAAATAATATTTTATTTTTACAATATCAACTTGATTAAATATTTCAAAATTAATTTTCTTTCTTTTTGTTGATATAAATTTAAATTAATTCATAGCACGGCGAAAATTTTCGTTATTTAAATCAAAAGTGATTAAGTAAGGATTAAGTACAAAGTAATTTTAGATAGGATCAACTCTAAAATGTTAAAAAAGTCACTTATTAAGATTTATAGAGAGTCTTCACAAACAATGCGATTTAAAAGTACTAATCAGTGAACCAAATCAAATAGAAATTCTTGATTCTTCACTTTTCTCATAGATGAGAAACAAAAATAGAAAAATTTTGGAGTGTTCGATTTGCAATCACGTCAACGACATTTTTAAAATTCACCCTTAAATAAGCCTCGAATGTCTGCATAAAAAAAGGAGCCCGCGGCTAGAAAGGAAAAAGATAGAACATTATTCTTCTCATAAGACAAGTCTTGAATCCAAAGCCTTTTTTTCTTTCTTTTTCTCATTTCGTATAGTCTTAATCTTTATCCTATTCTGACATTGCTATGCGTCGATACTTACCATAGATAAGATTCATGTATATGGGTAATTCTATTCTAACGGGTCATTACATGTTACCATTTAATAACTTCTCAAGCTAAAGTTAAAAAACCATAAGAATAATTTTTTTTGTAGTTTTTGGTGTTTACTTTAACTTTTAATTAGTTATTTATTCATATATTTAAAATTGTTCTTATAGGAACCTTTAAAAGGTGAAAAAAGTAATCTCCCCTGGGTGTACTTTTATAAAAAATTTATTTTTTACATTACAGACGTAGGAAAATGAATAGATTTCTTATTCCTAATGGATAAAAATATATTTTAACGCATACTTAAATATATTTAAGAGGAATAATTTGAAAAAATTAATTTTATCAACCTCTAAAAAGACCTTAATTTTATTCAAATCCTAAAGTAATCTCCCCTGGCATCTAATTCCCCTGCCTTGTTTATGATAAATACAATAATTCTCAATTAAATCATATGTATAACAATTATATTTATAAATTTTGTCTTTAACTTTTGAAATACTTACATTCAAATATATATTATCTAGATTTAACTTCGTTAATATACCCAAAGCTTAGAATAAGTAGATATAATATATGTAATATCTTGCTTAAGAGCATGTCGAGTATATCTGATCAAAATTTTGATTTTTCTAATACGAAATGGGGCTTTCTCTTCATTTTCTGCTGAAATTATTAGTTTTTGTAAAAAAATCATTTCCTTGATTAGAAAAGGACAGATATACTCGACCTGCTCTTAAAACTATTTTTCATATTTCTTGAAAATTTCCACGTTATTCTTACATACATCTTCATTGTATACGCATTAAAAATATGATTTCATCACATACTGCGTATATGTAAACATTATTTACAAACATAAATATATCTTTAATAGTAGGTCTCATTCTATCTCATAAATAAGTATAAGATTTTCGAAGAAAGCGCTCGCGCATCACATTGTAAACAATCAAAATATGTATTGTACATGTAGTACAGTCAACGGAAACATATTCTATGATAGTTCTTTTTCTGTGATTTTAAAATAACGTGATATTACTTGATGATTCCGTTAGTCCGCTCATTTTTATTGGTTAATTTTTAAATGTTGGAAAAAAGAATTATCATTGAATATGTTACCGTCGAGTGTACATTACTGCAATGAAAAATCGAGGCTTTATCGAAAAATAAAAGTATCAGTATACCATTCGCCTTCACGAAGAGTTTTTGTCATGAAATTTAGAATAACTATACATTTATTTTAATTTAAGTTAAATTCGTAATTATATTCATACAATAAACAGCGCAAAATTGATATTTGGTGCGAAATTATCAATGAAGAAGATATCACTGAAATAGAGAAAATGGTACCATCAGAAAAACTTTTTACTTTCAAAGAGACTATGAAAATTCATCAGTGGATATGGACACGAACGAAGCTTCATTATATACATTTCAATCAACTCAGTTGCTACGATTGCAATTCATTTAAACAGTGTAAGCATTATCACATGGGATCACTTGAATATAATAATGACATTAATAGAAAAAACATAAATAAAAAGGTTGTAAAAAGAAAGAAAGAACCTGAACAAAAAGTGGTGAAAAATCGAGCAAAAAAGTGAAAATATTTTTTATATACGTTTATATTACTTAATTTAAAATTAAAAAATTATAAATTATTTATTTATATTATTATTATGAAAAAAAACTTGTGTTATTGTTATATTTTAATAGTTACGTTTAATTCATCAGTTTAGAATTTATATAATTAAATTTTGTTACTTTAGTTTTGTCATCATTAATAAATAAATATGATAAATGTCACTTTGATGAATCTTTTTTTTCATGAATCACAATAATATATCATCATTGTATAGTTCAGACCTTTATTTCAAGATTAAAATTATTTTTAAGTAATATTTATCGAAAAAGTAATTTCCCTGGAAAAATAATAATTTCCCTGGAACTTTACATTTTTTATCTGTTAATATTTACACGAATAATGTACGAATATCTTGGCTACACTGGGACATTGTTCTAACAGTTATGTCCATAAGATTACCAATGTAAAATATTAATAAAAACGAATTTTTTTTTAAATCTTTTAAAACTGAATTTGACCCATTAGAATAGAATAACCCATATACAGTTGAAAGAAAAGCGGAGGAAAAATAAGAACGAGAAAGTCTTTTGTATCTTTATACGATAACGAAATTCGTAAGAACATCAGGTTTGTAAAAGTACATCGAACTCATGCATATTATGCACGCTTCGATACACACGTCTACGCTTACGCACACGCTTGCATATGAGAAGAGGATAATATCAAAAGAAGCCTAATTTTTCTGTTCTTATTTAATTGTATATTTAATTATTTTCGTAAAAACTATTAATATTAAGAAAAAATAAATCACAGGTCTTACTAAATATGAAAATATAAAAGAATTTTATGTTTGTTTTATTTAAAAAGATTTTATTCCATAGTTTTTGAAAGTTAAACCTTCAAAATAAAAACTGATATATCTTTTAAATAAAATTCTCTTGAATTTAATTTTAAATTTATTAACTTTTTCATTGTAAATATACAATGTAAATATACATATATACAATTAAAAATCGGATGAAGTTTACAAACACATTGTGTTTTAAATTGGTTTTCAAAATAATTTAATATAAATTCTATGGATTAATTGTGTTTAAGAACAACAGTTTTTACACAAAATAAATAAATAATTACACAAAATATTTTTTGATTATTTACACACATTTTGAGTATTCTGCATCAATTTACATAAAACCCATTGGAAATATATTGTACCTTGATTTATTAACTGCATAGTAATTGTTATATTACATGTAATATACCTTGCGCGTAATATGTAAGATACACGTCTCTCATGTATGGTGAGACAGTCGCGATATAGACGCACACGAGGCAACATGTAAGAGTTAAATAAAGACTTATATACCTGAATATACCAATTTATTTATATATTTGATACTAATATAACATGGTGTCAGAAGTGGAGCATTAAATTAATTATAATTAATGCATTACGTGCGTTGCCCTCGTAATTGAAGTGTAAAGTGAACTCTATACATAAGGTTAGAAAATCATTTCAAGATGGCGGATAAAGCATTAGCCGATTTTATAGCGGCTCAAACGCTCGTAATAAAGAGTATGCAGAGTGAGTTCCAGGAAAAATGCAAACTGGACGCTAATAACCTCAAGCAAATAGGCGAAGCCCTACAAACCCTCACAACGAAAGTATCCGAACGTGTAGAAGATGTTGCATTAAATACAAGGGGCGCTATGCTAATGCAAAATGTACCCTGGCCACAACCACTCGAAGTAGACGCAGGCGATATCTACGATAATTTCAACCTATTTAAACAGAATTGGTTAGCATACTGCAGTGCTACAGCTATCGATACATGGGCACCCGAAGATGAACATAGAAAAATAAACTTATTGTTGTCCTGTATCGGCGATAAAGCAAAGAAAAAATACAATAATTTTAACCTTACAGAGGAAGAAAGAAAAAGCACAACGGACAATGTCCTTAAGTTAATTAATGAAAGACTAATTTCAGAAAGAAATTTATTGTTCGATAGATATATATTCCATACGTGCAGTCAACTCGAAGATGAAACGTTTGAAGATTATTACCTGCGCACAAAAAAGCATTTCGAACTGTGCAAATACAACGAGAACGTGACTGCGAATGATATGCTAAGAGATAGACTCGCATTCGGAATAAGAGATTCCAACCTAAAAAAGAAATTCTTAAGAAATAATGATAAAGAGTTAACATTAGAAAAACTCCTTCAGATTTGCAGGTCAAGCGAGATATCAGAGTCACGTTTTAAAAATATCGCTACTACAGCAGACGAAAATAAAGTAGTAAATAAATTACAAAAATATAAAGAAACTTCAAAAATTTGCAAATTTTGTGCAGAGAAACATGTATTTAAAAAAGATGCGTGCCCAGCTTGGGGCAAGATATGCGATTTTTGCAAAGGCCGCAACCATACCATAAAGGCATGCTTGAAAAAGAATAAGCCGAGTAAACCTGTAGACAAACAAAAAAAGAGCACTGTTAAACAGATAACAGATGATGCAACAATATCTAGAAACGAAGATAGTGACGACAGCGAACTAGGCTGTATATTCGAAATAAAAAATAAAGCTTACAGTAGAAAAGGCCGCACCGAACTTCTCTTAGAATGCAACGGAGAATGGAAATCGATCTCCTGTGATTTAGACTCATGCTCAGATGCTAATGTTATAGGTTATAAAAATCTATGTAAAATGATGGGAAAATCAGACGTTAAGTTAGCTAAGCCAAAGAGCATATTAGTGGGTTTTGGAGGCGGACGCATAAAAGTTTTAGGCCAAGTAAATATAAGATGTTGCAGAAACTCTAAGATTACAACTTTGAACGTCGTAGTAGTTGATGTAAATCACGGCATGCTACTGTCGGAAGAAACGTGTTTAAGTCTGGGTCTTATACAATATTGCTTTAAAATTGATTCTCTCAAGGATGATTTAGTAGAAGGCCGCAAAAAGGCATATGAAATTTTATTAAAGCACCAAAGCGTTTTTGAAGGTTATGGATGCATCCCAGGAAAAGTTACCTTAGAAGTCGATGAGAACATAAAACCAAGCATCCAAAAAGCTCGTAGGATACCAGTTAGTCTAAGAAAATCGGTAAAAGAGCAAATATTAAAGCTGGAGAAAGATAAAATCTTAGTAAAAGAACAAGATTCCACCGACTGGGTAAGTAACATGCTACTTGTTAAAAAAGGCAAAGAATTTAGAATATGCATTGATCCAGTTCCATTAAATGCCGCACTAAAACGACCTCGTTATCAATTTACTACACTAGATGAAATTCTTCCAGAAATCGGAAAAGCTAAGGTTTTTTCAACAATGGACGCAAAAAAAGGATTTTGGCAACTGGAACTAACAGAATCAGCTAGTAAACTAACAACATTCTGGACTCCGTTTGGCAGATATAGATGGCTAAGACTTCCATTTGGCGTTTCACCAGCACCAGAGATTTTTTCATATAAAATGCACGAAATTACCCATGATTTGAAAGGTGTTGAGGTGCTAGCCGATGACATTCTAATATATGGCTGTGGTGATACCATGGATGAGGCTCTAGCTGATCATAATCAAAATCTAGATAACCTTCTGATCAGGCTAAAAAAATATAATTGTAAAATGAATCGTGAAAAAGTAAAACTCTGCCAAACATCAGTAAAATTTTTTGGTCACGTATTGACAAGCGATGGATTACAGCCAGATCAAGACAAGTTAAGTGCCATAAAAAACATGGAACCTCCTAAGAATAAAGGAGAGCTTCTTCGATTTCTTGGTATGACTACCTATTTAAGTAGATTTCTACCAAATCTTGCAACGGCTGCCGAAAAGCTGCGAACCCTCACTAGAGACAATATGGAGTGGATCTGGAGTGAAGCCGAAGAAAAGGCGTTTAATGAGATCAAATCATTAGCGTGTAATACTCAAACACAGAAATACTTTGATATAAACAAACCAGTCGTTTTGGAGTGCGACGCGAGCGCATATGGATTAGGCGTTGCTATGTATCAGGATGATCGAGTCGTCGGCTATGCCTCAAGAACGCTAACACGTACAGAACGTAACTATGCGCAGATAGAGAAAGAGCTATTATCAATAGTTTTTGGATGTACTCGTTTTGACCAATTTCTAGCTGGCAACGCTAATGTGATAGTTAAAACAGATCATAAGCCTTTACTGAACATTTTCAAAAAGCCGTTACTCGTAGCACCAAAAAGGTTACAATTAATGTTAATGGTCTTACAAAGGTATAATTTAGCTCTTCAATTTATCAAAGGCAAGGAGAATGTGGTTGCTGACGTGCTTTCTCGAGCTCCAGAGAAGCAGTCTACTAACGACAAAGAAAAATGGGAAAAAAAAGATGTATTTCAAGTTAAGGAATCCAAGATTTCACAGCGTATTGAGAAGATTGATCCATCAAAATCAGCACGACTTTCCAGGCAAGGATTGCAAGAAATTTATGAAGCCACAAATACCGACTCTAGCTTAACAAAGTTAAAAGAATATATCTACTCAGGATGGCCAAAATACATTGCAGACGTTGAGGATTCCTGTAAATTATATTACAAATACAGAGAAGAATTATCAATTTACTCGGACATGATTTTTAAAAATGATAGAGTAGTCATTCCAAGGTCTATGCGCAAGAAAATCTTAGAAAAGCTACACACAGCACACACCGGCATCGAAACTACACTAAATCTCGCACGTACATCTCTGTTCTGGCCAGGAATGTCGGCCCAAATTAAATTAATGATCGAGAACTGCGAAATCTGTATGAAATATCAACAATCTCAGAGACAACCTCCCATGCAAAGTCATGAGATACCAGAATATCCGTTTCAATATATCTCTATGGATGTCTTCTTTACAGAATACCAAGGCAAAAAGCAGAATTTTCTAGTTACAGTGGATCACTTTTCTGATTTCTTCGAACTGGATATCTTAAAAGATATGAGCGCTGAGACGTTAGTTGATAATTGTAAAAAGAACTTCAGCCGCTACGGTATCCCAATGCGAGTTTGTACAGATAACGGCACAAATTTCAATAACTCAAATATGAGGAATCTTGCAAGAACTTGGAATTTTGACTTTGTAACATCAGCACCTAAGCACCAAAGAGGTAATGGTAAGGCAGAGTCAGCTGTAAAAATAGCGAAGAGACTAATTAAAAAATCTAATCTTAGTAAAAATGACCTGTGGTATACACTCTTATATTGGAGAAATACTCCTAATAAAATTGGCTCCAGTCCCTGCCAAAGATTTTTTTCAAGACAAACACGCACTAACCTACCATCAAAAATAGAAGCTTTACAGCCAAAAATTGTCAAGGACGTTCAAGATAAAATTATGAAGAACAGAAGAGCGAGCAAATTTTATTATGACAAAAAGACGAAAGTATTACCTGAACTGTCAACGGGACAAAAGGTTGCAGTACAGCTAAATCCAGACACTGAAAAAAGCTGGACAGAAGGGACTGTACAAGAGAAGATAAAAGATAGAGATTATCTTATCAAAATAGACGACAAGACATACAGAAGAAATGTGGTGCACCTTAAACCGTTTGAGCCTAGTAGCTCAATAAAAACTAAAAATGATGATTTGAGGCATCCTAAGCCTATGATACAGACAGAAGATCCCCAAATGCCTACGATCAAGGATGAGCAAACGGAGGATGTAAATCCAGAATCTGTAACAGATAAGAGGTTGACGCATACTGCAAAGCAGCCTATGCACGTTCCAGATTCACCTTCTAGAGCACCTCAAATTCAACAAAATATGCGGACGGATTCAAGACCTAAAAGAATTGCGAAAACACCTGATAAATTCAAAGACTTTGTTTTGTATTAAAAGATTAGTTTTAACTTTATATTTTATGTATTACAAATGTTTTGTGTTTGAGCACCCAAGTGCTCTAAGTTGTAAACTTCCATTAATCGGACTACATTAATATTTAATTTAAATTTTATCATCACCTAAACCTTATAAGTTTATATTTTTAATCATAACTAAAATATTTCATATAATTTATTAGTTTTATAGCGTAACTGTTTTATTTGTTTTTGTAAAAAAAAGGGAAGATGTTATATTACATGTAATATACCTTGCGCGTAATATGTAAGATACACGTCTCTCATGTATGGTGAGACAGTCGCGATATAGACGCACACGAGGCAACATGTAAGAGTTAAATAAAGACTTATATACCTGAATATACCAATTTATTTATATATTTGATACTAATATAACAGTAATAGTTCTTTAGCAGCTCTTTTATTATCTTCGTTTTTAAAAAAAATTAGAGGGATGGTTTTTTTCCTTAGCTCAAGAAATGGCGTAGCTGTCGTAGTAACACGATCGACATCAATATCTGTCTCAGATACATACATTTTAAGGGTAAGATTGTTGGTACGATTTTTCGTAGCTTCAATTGCAACTTTGACTAATTCGTTGCTTACATTAATACAGCCAGTTACATCAAGTATTTCAAGATTAGGCGATTTTTGGATTAACTGACATAGGCCTCGATTTTTCATATAGTGACAAAAAGAGCACTTTAGCTTACGTAAATTTGGAATATCTGTGAGTATTTCATCACTAATATTGTCGATAGAACTAATATCAAGCTGTTGAAGTTTTGGTAATGAAACGATATAGCTCAAGCCTTCATTAGTGATCTTTTTACAATCTGAAATACAAAATTTTAATTATAAATACATTTTTTCCTTCGTAAAAATCATAAAATATTTATTCTCATTTTCTAAAATATATTTTTTATTATTTTTAATATTATTGCAATGTATTAAAAAGGTAAATTGAAGAAATATCAAAATTTATTATATTTACTCACATGAAAGATTAATCTTTTTTAATTTTTTACAATTCTCTCCAATCACTTTCAAAGCTTTATCATTAGTATAAATGCTTTCAGCAAGATCTAAGATTTCAAGATTAAGATATTTTCCAATGTGCGATAATTCATAACAACTTTCTTTCGTTGGTCCTCCACGTTCTCTAAATTGCAATTTTTTTAAACTTTTACTGCAAAATCTTATTGTTTTCCAAGATTCACAATTTAAATTATTACATGAATCTATCAATAAAGTGTGTAATTTTTGAAATTTTTTTACAACCTGATAACACAGAAAATATTTAAATCATTATTTTTTAAAAGAAGTTTTAGTTAATTAAAATATAAATTCACTTACTTTTTGAAAATGGCAAAGAGATATATAATCAGCGAAAATTATGATGAGTGTTTCTAAAGAATCTACGGGTAGATTTAATAAACATTCTCCGGTTATTGCGGTATTCACAAGTCTAACGTACTTAAGTTTTTTATTATTTAAAAATAATTTCGATAAGTCTTTATCACGTATCGAATTTTGATCAATTAATGTATTAACTGGATTTTCTAAATCAATATGCTGTAAATTCGTACAATATTTAGCAAAGATTGACACTAAATTTCCACTTAATGCTTTCCAATATCTGCGTCTTTCAGACAAATTGATATGTGTGAGGAATGAGCCACTACGGTATAATACTTTTTGAAGAGTTATGATCTTCAAGTTTCTTATGTCCTTGCATGTGCTATTATCTCCCCATGTTTTTTCTTTTAGATCGAATTTTTTAAAAGTACGCCAAGTATGCCGAGCGAGAATCTTCCACCGTTGACAAACTATAAAAAAATATTACATCAATAATTAGAAATTGAAATTATGTTGATTTTTTTATTATAAGTAAGTGACCAATAAGGCCTATCGTGCTATATACACAGGGTAAATAAATTTCACTGTATACATACCATTCTCCAATGTTAGTAGATCTCCACGTGGAATGTAAGTGAAAATGTTCATCAAGCAATCATCGTTTAGTTTCTCTATTCCTGTTTTATCGTACAACATGCGTCCAGTAGGTTCATCTGAAATATACAATAGTTAATTAGTAGAATGAATTATAAAATTACATTAAAAGCCTAAAGAAATAAACACTTTCGAACCATAGAATACGTACGCGTTTCTATGTTTACCAATGCATAAAATTAATTATAAAATTGATAAAAAAGACTAACTTTTTATAAATTCTTATTCACAAACTAGTTTTACTCAAATTAACATAAAAGATAAAAAAAAGCTAAGTTTTTTAAAATATATAAACTTACCCCGAATAGGCAGCGAATCACTTTTATGGCGCTTTGAATTTTCGGATTGTTGACAAACAAATGATCGAGATTTCAAATCTTCCACAATTTCCATTTTTTTAAATTTCGTCACAAGAAACTTTTATACTTATTAAAATTAAATTAAATGATTTAAAATAAAAATAAAGCCTTTTATGAAAGACGTTAGTTTGTTTCAAAATTTGCACAAAGACTAACTTGAATAAAAAAAAAAACAAATTAATTGATAGAATAATGTGCTGATATTTTGTTACAAGAAATAAACTATGATATAAGTAACACAAATATTGGATAGAAACTGAAAAATATTTGCAAACTAACCACTATTTATAGTGCTTTAATGGCATTTAAAATTAACCAATGATTTGATCCCTTCAGATTATCTACTTATGTTTTCGAAAAAAAACCCATTACGTTTTTACCTGCTCTTTTAATATTTTTTAATCCCTTAATAATTTATTACATACCTGTGCAATATTTCGAAAAGATAAATGTTGTATTTGAGGATTAAAATATTAGAAGCTTCATAAATCATGAAAAGTTTAGAATTAATGATTTTTTCGTTATTTCAATAACAGATTCTCAAATTAACATAAAAAACAAAAAAAAACTTAAATTA
Source organism: Anastatus disparis (assembly GCA_017163975.1). Taxonomy (NCBI): domain Eukaryota; kingdom Metazoa; phylum Arthropoda; class Insecta; order Hymenoptera; family Eupelmidae; genus Anastatus; species Anastatus disparis. The sequence goes on from JAFFSR010000227.1 coordinate 8,409,437, forward strand.
AATGATTTGAAACAAATAAATATTAAATAGTATTTTTTGACACTCCGTGCGCGAAGCTCAATTTTGCGCACACTGTACAAAGTGACTCATGCGAAAATGGAGCTTCTTACACGTCGTGTCAAAAAATATTGTTCGATACTCGTGCGAGAAAGTGATTTCTTCCTCGTGTGACCTTTTCAGCAAATCGCCACACGAGTAAAAAATCATTCTCACGCACTAGTATCGAAAAATACTATTGTGTAACAAGTGCGCGAAATAAGGAATTCTGGCACGAGTGAGAGTTTGTCGCCCGAGTGAAGCGACGACGCCAAACTCACACGAGTGCCAAATCGCATTGAGCGCACGTGTTACACATACTATTTTTTGACTCAAGCTGCGCGAAATTCGATGCGTACATTGGTTATTTTAAACATAAGAATTTGCATAGGTATTGAATATAATACTTAATATCAAGAAAATCAAGAATCGAAGAATTATTTACAATAATAATTTGCAGTGATTCGGTGTGAGAAGGAAGGGCGGGGGGACCCCGTTCGGGATTCGGGGGGCGGAGCCCCCCCTCCAAAATATAAATAATGATTCATAAAATAAAAAAACACAATTTATAAAACAATTAAATTTATATTCCGTAAAAATATATTAGATCTCATTAAATATTAAAAAATTATTTATACATAACTATAAAATAAAGGTGAAAATTTTTTTCAACTTCGTCTATCGATCCATTGATCTATAGAAAACAAATTATGTTATTTCATTTTCACCTCATATCAGTTCACATACTATTTCATATTTTACGCCCGTTGAATTCATTTTGCTCACGCTGAATCTACTTTGTGCACGCTGAGTTTGTTTTGCGCACGCTCAACTTACAGTTTGTCCGAATACAGTATTTTGCGTACGCAACAGAGGCAAGAGAAGTTGAATTTCGCGCACAGAGTGTCAAAAAATATTCAATTTATACGATCTTAAATATTTATATGAGGTCGTCAGTGACTTATTCGGTAGAGCGTTGGATTCGTAATCTCCAAATTCCGAGTTCGAATCCGACTCTCAACTGATTGATATAAGCACCATTGTACTTTACAGGTGCTTTGTTCACAAACACACTAAAAAAACCTCCATCGCTAATTAGCATTGCAATGATAGAATAAATACAACGAAGTTAAAATAGTACATTTCGTAATTTTTACGAAACTAAATTAAAAAAAAAATTTAAATTAAATTTCTCGTTTCGTAAATAAAGCCTTTTCATACCAGTTGCAAACCGTATTTTTTGCCATGAGAGCCAAGAAAGAGCAACGAAGTTGCGATTTTGGGATTAGAATGGCAAAAAAAAAATTAATATTTATGTTTTCGAAATACTTTAATCACCTATTTTTATAATAAATAAATAAATGATCAAGCATTTTAACCTACTTATTTTTCATAAAACTTTATTATTATAATTTTAATACAATATAAAATTATATCAGTTTAATATAATTTTATATTATAATAACTACATTATTTGCAACTTACACAAAAAGTGCGAATATTATACTATTTTTCTTTCTTTAATTAACAAAAATTCCAAATGTAATGTTTTAACGAACTAAAGTTTCATACGGAAATACCATCTCATTAATTAATTGCTTCAAATTTTTAATAGCTTTTACATTTTGCAAGCTTTTTTTTTAATTAAAATTTAAAGAATATAAAAACAGTTGTTTAGAATTTTCATCCACTCAAATTATCATCAGACAATATACTTACACCATAGAAATTGTTACTATGCAGATAGACAATTTTCACGGATAACATCGCACAAAAAGATGTAAATTTTGTTTAATATATTTTAGAGTAAAACAAGTGTTGCTTTTGTTCTTGATTTTTTCATCTATTATGTTTGCAGATTTAGTAAAAGCACACAGATATTTTAGTTGGGTTAGATTATACGCTACGGCTTGAGTGTATTTTCGTACCCAATGCTGTAAAGCTTGTAGTGTAACAAGTTTAAAGTATTTTGTAAAGTGTATAAATATGCAAATTTTTGTTATTGCGTGAAAGTGGTACATAATTGTTTTTTTTTTAATCGTACATGAAATTGAGTTTGGGATTCATAATACCTAACAATCCTATAATATTGAATATAATTTAATAATACGTTATTCTTATAATTTATTCAAATTTTTTACGTTTTTAACTGAATTTTCGTATATTATATTAAAGAATCATCAGACTATCAACAAAACTAATTCATGAATTTTAATAAAAAATGATATGTTAATAATAAACCACTAGAATAAAGAATGTACATTTGAATACAATAAAACAATTATTATTTACGGTCTCATATACGAGATATTTTAATTAGAACAAATATTCAAAATTTAGCGCTAAACTGATGAAAATTGCATAACTGTCGTTTCTACGAATTTAAATGGAGTCGAGCTTACTTGACAAACTGCAGTTGAACTCTTATGGTCAAATTATTCGAACTATTCAAATTTCGACTTTCAGAAGTTAGAACTGTAATTAAGGGCACTATACCAGATAGAACAATGTCACACGACACATATACACATGGCTAACGTATATAGATCACGTTGAAAATTTTAAAGCTTCTGTCCATCAAAAGTTTATGGTGTTATTTTGTTCTGTATTGTAGTATTGTAATAAGTTATTTTGTAGATTGTAATCGTCAAAATTAATACGAGAAAATATTTACGATTTTTTAAAAATAATTAAGCAAATATTGAGAAAAAATTGTAATAGAACTTTAGAATTTTGGCAATAATATTGCACGAGAATTTTGCATTCAAGAAATTCACGTATTAGAAATTAATATTTTAATTATAAACATCATTGTGCATCAAGATCTTACATATTAGGTCAGAAATTTCTGTAATGATTTTTATCAAATCTAATGATTATTAGTAAAAAATTTTTTCTTGAGAGAAAATATATTTGAGATGTTACTTTTTTGATTATCTAACAATATTTGAGTCCTATTTATTATATGTAACTATTATGTCGGTTTTTATTATGTAAATTTTTATATTGAATAATTTCATTAAAAAATTTTGTTTACTTTTGTTTACAATAAAATGTTGATAAAAAAATCAAAATTAAGAAGATTTGTACGACATCTAAAAATTTTGAGTGAATAAAATTTTTGAAAATGTCAAAGCACTGTTTTATATCACGGTAAGTTACCCTGATCTGATTACGTAATAAATTTTCATAACCAAAAGTCGGTAATGCAGAACACCCATTTAAAGGACTAAATATTTTGAAGCAGCAGCAGACACTTTTTTATGGATTAATATGACTTATATATGTGGGTGTAAAAAAAGTATGACTGCCATAAAATAACAGATACTCGCAGTCAATACGAAAAATTTGTTTTGTTGCCTTATTATTTACGTTAATTTTAAATGTAAAATATATGTTAATTATTTTATGATTGTTAATGTATTAGTAGTAAAATTTTTCATATTAAAAGTGTGCCTTTTCGACAAAATGTCTAAAATATTTATCTGATAGTTCTGTGATAGGTTAGGACTGTGATAAATTTTAATATTATTAAATAAAATTAAAAATAAATTAAATCATTAAAAATTTTAATGATCATGAAAAATATTCGTGGCTTCCATGGCACTAAGTACTGTAAAACCATTGGTTGTAAGTTTTATTTATCTAATTGATAAAAATAAAGTTTTTTCTTTATCAATAATGATATTGATGATTATTACTATTCATATTGTTTTTCAGTCAATTATCATTCCAATTTACAATGGGGAAAATTGGATCGATATCTGCTTCGATTCAATAATAAAACAAACTGCCATAACTTTTATGCACTTAGAACTAGCTATTTGTGACGATGCAAGTACAGATAAGACATTGGAATTAATAGAAAAATGGAGAAAGAAATTTAATGAATTATCTATTTCCTTAAAAATTTTTAAAAATGAATTGACACATCCTAATGGAGGTAACTTTACTGTTTATATATTAAATTAAATCTTATTGAAATTGTATAAAATAATTCTTTTGAATTTTTAGTTGGATATGCAAAAAATAGAGCTGTAGAAGTTTCAACTGGAGATTATTTATGCTTTCAAGATATTGTAATTACTATAATCCTTTTATTTTTTAATTTATGAATATTTTAAAATATTTTTCAACTTTTAGGACGATGTAATGCTTCCTCAACGAATAGAAGTGCAATATAAATTAGCCAAAGAAAATCATAATGCAGTAAGTTTAATTAATAATAGCAGTTTAACAAATTTAAAATAATATTAATACAAAAATTTCTTCTTTACCGTCAGATTATTGGTGGTAGATTCAAAAGGAAGCCAGAAAATTCAACAGAAAGATTTGTACGTTGGGCAAATAATTTGAGTAAAGAACAACTTCAAATGCAAATTTACACATCTCATGGACCAACAGTAATAATGCCTACTTGGTTTTGTCATAGAAATGTTTTTAATAAGTTAATATTTTTAATATATCTAGATAAAAATGTTTGTTTTTTAAATTAAATGGAATTATCATTTTTAGTGTAAGAGGTGGTTTTTCTGAGAAAGGTCATGGCACACCAGAAGACTTAATTTTTTTCTATTCTCATTTAGATAATAATGGTGATATTTTAAGGACTGATGAAGTTATTTTAGAATATTTATATCACCCTGCTGCAACTACATTCTCAATTAAACAGTAAAGTCTATAATTTATTAGTATTTTCTTTTGTAAAAGATTTCTTTTATTATATTTTTTAATATTACAGACAAACTATATTTGAGATAAGAATTGCTCGATTAGAAAAGAAAATCCTGTCTAACTGGCCTAGCTTTACAATATGGAATGCTGGGAAACAGGGTAGACAGCTTTTTAGGAGTTTAAGTTATCAAATTCAAGTATGTCTTATATTTCCTTGTATAAACATTGTTTATTAAAAATATAGTATTAGAGTTCAATTCATAAATAAATACATCATTTGTAACCATTAACAAATTCTTTTAGAGAAAAGTTATAGCTTTATGTGACGTAGATACAAAGAAAATAGGACGAAAATATACACCATACGATCCACTAAAAAGAAAAGCTAAAGATCCTATTCCTATTGTACATTTTACTAAAGCACATCCACCTTTTATCATATGTGTAAAATTGGTAAGTTTTATAATATCACACATCAATAGTAAAAACTGTACAAGTAATATTTATTTGTTTATTTGCAGGATATGACAAACGGCGTGTTTGAAAATAACCTGAAGTCTTTGAACTTAAAAGAAAATTTAGACTACGTGCTTTTTAACTAATGTTTTTAAAATATTTGTTAGATAAATAATATAAATTATATAAAAGAGATTTATAACATTTTACAAAGTTATATATAACATAAATTCTGTGATCTAACTGTTTTAACTTAAAATTACAAATAAAAAATAAACTATTAAAGAATAAAATGCATTTTCTTCTTAGAATCACGAAAATCATTCCTTTTGTTTTAACTATTATTTTAACTTATTCATGCATGCAACGTAAAAAATCTTATCAAATGTAATAAATACACGAATCAATTATATAAAAATATTACGATAATGAAATCACAAACTAGCTTAAATAGCTTTGACTTTTGTTAAATCAATAAGATTAGATTTTTCAAGCGTAATAATATCATTAGTTTCACCATTTTCATCCTCTTCGTCTTTTGGAAGTGCAAATTTACCATCAGGTTCTTGCAATTCTTCTTTACCATCTAAAAATTAAATTTCATATATTTATAAAGATATATTTAAATAAATTATTTTCTATCATATATAATTAACACTTGCTGTATATATTATACTTACGTAAGATTTTCATTGTGTAGTGTGATCCATCTTCAGAAGTAGATAAAACTTTAGCTAATATGACACTTGATAATTGAGGAGTATAATCCTCTCCTATTTTAAATATCTACAAAGAAGAAAATCATATTAAAAAAATTTAGTTCAATTATATTTAAAAATTTGACTTTAATTAGAATTGAAATTATAAATTAATTAGATTGACACATGTGTAAAAGGGTTTATTTGCCTATATATTGAAATAAAATAAAATGAAATAAATCCTATGTTACCTTAAATGAATAAGTATCATTATCTACAGTGCTCTTATTTACTTGAGAATTTTCTTTAGTTTTGTCTAATTCCATTGGTGATACATTCAAACTTGAGTTTGGTTGATTTTTTATATCACTTGTATCCATATTTATTTCCGTTTCATTCATTATTTTTTTATCAGACTCTCTCATTAACCTTTTGTGAGCAAAAGTCAATGGTGTCGAACTTTGTCTCAATTTGAGAAGTTTAGCAAGGTCTTGAGTTAGTAATGATTTTTGTTGCACATTACCATTCTGACTTCTACTTTGAAAATAATTTCCATTGTTAATCGAAGATTCATTGTTATCATCATCTATACCTTGGAATCGAATATGTTTTCCTGATGAAATTAATATAGAATCAACAACCCTTGGTTTCTTACCAGATAATTCCATCAGAGATGCATCACTTTCAGGTACTATATCTTCAGACTTTTTTGATTTTCTCTTACGAACACGTTTCCTTTTAGTTCCTGATAAAGAACTCATTTGACTATCTTCAGTAATACTATTATCTTCTGTGAAATTATCATCTGTCATTTTTGAATCTTTTGTATCGTTGATTGTTGTATGCAAAGCAGTACGATATAAGCTACCAATAGATAACCTATCTAAAATTTAAAGAATACATAAATTAAAGGTTTATATTATATATTGATTTCAATAAGTATAAATTATTAATAAATAAAATTATTTTATTTTATAATTCAACCAACCTGGTCCATTATCTATAGTATGATCTATTGATGATTTATGAGACAATTCTGACACGTATGATTTTTCAGAAAGAAAAGTAGCCTTTCCAGAAAAACATGATTTTTCTGAATTAACGTTACTTTCTTTTTCTTCACATTCTGAGAGGTCAACGTGGGTTTGCTTATGATTTTGTATGGTTGATTCATAATTCTTAACTTCATAACTGTTATCAAAGCCTGTACCTGGCACGACTCTAGAAATTGACATTTTGTTAACTTTGCAACTACTTTATTTATGTATTAGATTATTAAAAATTGATAAATTGCTTTATTATTAAAGAAGATACTGATAAAATATTTACTTACAGAACTCTATCATTATTTTCCAAAACTCGAACATCCTCTTCAAATGGCAAAAAATAGTTGGTATCGTTGAATCTCGACAAAAAGTGAAACGGTTTTTGTATATCAAACAATTTTTTAACGTGCTGAGCTAGTTGATTTATAAAGAATATCTTTGTACTGTCGACGTATATCCAACTGTTCTTTCTAGAATCTTCGTAGAACTTGGAAAAATCCATTTGCAATCGAAAATCTTGCCTCATTTTCGTTGATTTTGTTTGAACTTGTTCGCCGGCTTGTATTTAACTGGAAAATGCCGGTTATTTAAATATCCTCTTGCTTAACCTCTCTCTCTCCTGTCGTCGGCTATTTGCCGCGCGAGCTTGCAAATATTTCTTTTGTGAATAGCCCCGAACGTGAAGGCAAGCGCCTCTCACGGCGTTTTTCAAATGTTTTCATGGAACACTGTATAGATGGAAGCATTTACATACTTTGATAGGATCATAAGCATTTATAAATGTTTTATATTATGTATAGCATGAACAATTAATAAAATAGCATTAAAAAATTGTTAAATTTTATATTTCAAATTAAGGTTAATCAAATGATAAGTGAGCAGACATTTAAAATACTTGACAGCTTTTGAAGTCTTGTTGGATCAATAGTATTGCAATAACTGCAAAATTAATTGCATTAATATTTTTCAATTCAATCAATCTACATATAGAAGCTTTATCATATGTAAGAAAATTAATTTTTCAATAATCAGCGTCAATTTTATTTATCTACCAGCTGGTGTCTAGATACATGCTGATTGATCATATCATCTTTTTAAAAGTAATTATTTGAAAAAATATCATTTATAAAGTTACCATACACTTATTATTTATTATTACCGTTATAGAAATCATTTCAATATTAACTAGATATGTAAACAATGGTTTATTACAAATGTAATTCTAAAATTCAATAAGTTTGATTGACGAATTCAGAAGTTTTCACTTTAATTGGTTTAAAATAATATATTTAGAAAAAGTTTAAGCAATTTTATTTTTAAAAAAATGTTTTAAATTTTTATTAAACTTTATTGCAAATTTGATTTTTAAACATAATTTAATCAAATCTTAAATTTGGATGATAATAAAATAATTTTTATAAAGTAAAAATATTTTTACTTTTTAAAGATGTAATATGTAATTTTCGAATTTGGAAAGGTGGCTAAAATAGTATTTCAGATATATAAAGCGATATCAGATTCCACATTGTGAAAACGGCATTAATAAACGATGAAAATTGAGAGCTTGTGAAAACGTGCATATTTATGTTAAATGAAAAAATAATAAGAATGCTTTTAAATTTACAGTTAATGAGTATATTTAAAAGAATATTTTAAAATAATTATTAATCTTTATTTTTATAAAAATTCACCAAAAAATTGTAAATTTAGTCTTATACTGAAATTCTTTTTCATTTCATATTTAATTTTTAAATTATTTACGTTCTTTTATCATTTTCCATTGGATATAATGGAATGTTTTGAAAGTTTTATTTTATGAATTTTAAAATAAAACAAACGACTGAATTTTTCATTATTTTCAATTTTATACTTTGATACTCATTGTTTTAGCAAAATTGTATTTTAAAAAATGATTCTTTTAACTATCGAATAAATTGAATATTTTTTTTTAACTTATTGAAAGACCATTATTTATACGGAATATTCGCTAAGGTCATTGGATCCGTACTCCGCAGCGAATGTTTTCTTTCTCAATACAAAATGCAATATGCACGATATTGAATTTTTGCCCCGTGCAATAGTGAAGGAAATATGGATCGCTTACCATTCGACCGGCTTATGTAACTGAATTTAAATACGAAGAAAATCCATACAATAAGAAATTTTTTACCTTCGTGAAATTTTTATATATTCAAACGATGCCATCAGTGTAATGCCAAAATAATGCCGCAATTAATTTATGATTCAACAAATGTTAATGCAAAAAAGTAACAGATTGTTGAAAAAAGAAATTCATTTTATTTTTGTTTAGCGCGCGGCCGATAGATGGCATTTTTTCTTCAATGTATAAAAAGAGAATGTAGTCGCTGACATGTTCAGATTGAATTTATAAGTCTCTCCTAAAACTGTAATACTGCTCGACATTTTAACACGTTAATAAACTATTTTTTCTTTGTTTGTTAAGTAGTCCATAACATTTTATTTTACCTTGAACTTTATTGTCTGATTAGTCGCAACACGTATATAAAAACTTTAGTTATAATCTTATTTGTAACATCTGGCGACCGGTGACAGGACGCGTTGTGAATTTTTGTTCAAGTGTACGTTACTGTTGAAAAATCAAGATGGACGCTTTGAAGAAAGCGAGAACGGCACATAGAGCGTCCTTTACGAAATCGTTAAATGAATTGAATGCTCTCTTAAACAGCGATGTTCGTGAGGAAGAGCAAGTTACAGTCGCTTTCGAATTGTTAGAAGAAAAAATGACCGAACTAGCTGAGAGTTCAGCAAATGTGTTAAAATTTATTCTGGAAAGTGAGAACGGTACTCCTAGTTTATATGAAACGGAGAGCAACGCAAATGATGAGTATAAAAAGAAATATTTGACTGCTAAACTCAAAGTATCTAAGCTCTATAGAAACTCGGGAAGTCTTAATGTTACTAATATCGCGAATACCGCAAATCCTACAGTAGTGCATACAGAGCGCAAGAAATTTAAGCTGCCTAAAATCGAAATTGTAAAATTTTCCGGAAATATTAAAGATTGGTTGCAATTCTGGAATCAATTTCGAAAAATTGATGAGGACATTAGTGTCGATGACGAGGATAAATTTCAATTATTGCTTCAATCTGTAGAAGTCGGTTCGCGTGCATACGATTTAGTTAATAGCTTCCCGCCAACAAGAGAAAATTATACAAAGGTCATAGACAGCTTAAAAAATAGATTTGGAAAAGATGAGCTACAAGTTGAAGTCTATGTAAGAGAGCTACTAGGCTTAGTTTTGCATAATGCTAGTGGAAAGGAAAAAATGAATCTCGCTACGCTTTACGATAAGCTAGAAACGCATATACGAGCTCTCGAGACATTAGGTGTGACTTCTGAGAAATGTGCCGCGATGTTATTTCCGTTGGTCGAGTCGGCTATTCCTGAAGATACGTTACGTGCATGGCAACGATCATCGACCACAGGTGGCGCGCGAGATTCTAAAGAACGCTTAGCAACTCTCATGAAATTTTTAAGTAACGAAGTTGAAAATGAAGAACGCATTCGTATGGCGATTACCGGTTTTACGTTACAAAATGATAATGAAAAGTTAAAGCGTACAAAAGTAAAAAATATGTCTTCGACTTCTGATGTACCAACCGCAATAGGGTTGCTAACAAAAAGTGAAAATTTGTGTGAATGTATATTTTGTAAGAGCAGCAGTCATAGTAGTGATGAGTGCGAAAAGGCAAAGAAGCTTACACTAGAAGAGCGTCGCAAACTTGTAAAGGACGCTAGATGTTGTTTTAACTGCTTAAAACGAGGACATAGCTACAAGCAGTGTAGAGTAAAGTTAAAGTGCGCCTGGTGCGCTAAAAGGCACGTTCTGCTCATGTGTTCTGAAAACATGAAAGTTGCTGTAAGCAATGCTGATAAATTAGAGAACACGAATGTTGTGTCTAATAAACAAGAGTATAGTCTCGCGAATTTTACGAATGCTGCTATGCCTAGTGTATATTTACAAACTCTTAAAGTGAGAATGTTCAACGGGACAAAAGAATGTATAGTGCGCGCGCTTATAGACAGTGGTTCACAACGCTCGTACATTACAAATGAAATCGCTGAAAAGATAGGTTATGTGCCGGTTGACACTCGCGAGATAAGTCACACGTTATTCGGCGGCGTGAAGTCTTCATTGCAGAAACATAATGTATATACTGTTCATTTGAAAGATTTGGAAAATAAATATGCCTGTAATTTTAAGGTTATGGATCAGAAGGTTATTTGCGGAGGTCTTCCCATTGTAAAATCAGATGATTGTTTAAGTGAACTTTTATTAAGAAAAATTGTTTTATCTGATAATGGAGATAGCAACAAATCGATCGACCTTCTTATTGGCGCTGATGTAGCAGGACAGCTACTGACAGGCAACATATATAAATTGAAAAATGGTTTAACTGCTATTGATACACATTTAGGATGGACCCTCATGGGTAAAGATATATCTGCAGTGCCGCAAAACGATGAAGTATTATTTTTGAATATGCTGTCGCTAGAAGAGTCATCTGTTTCAGATTTATGGCGGCTAGATATATTAGGTATAGAAGATCCGATTAAAAGAGAATCAAGGCAAGAAAGTCAGTTGCGTGTAAAAGAAACGTTCATGAAAACTACTTGTTTAAATGAAGAAGGACGCTATGAAGTAAAATTGCCTTGGATTATAGATCACCCGCCTATCTCTTTAAATAAAATATTAGCTGAAAAGAGATTAGAAAATACTATTAAAAGTTTAAATAAAAATCAACTCTACGATGAATATGATAAAATTTTTCTTGAATGGGAACGAGATGGTATTATTGAAAAAACGCCTGCAGAAGAGATAAACAGTCACTCGCATTATTTGCCACACCGTCCAGTCGTCAAGCCACTTAGTAACTCTACGAAGATCCGTCCAGTATTTGACGCTTCTGCTAGAGAAGCTCACCTGCCGTCGCTCAATCAATGCTTAGAGACTGGTCCGAACTTGATTGAGCTGATACCGTCGATACTACTGCGATTTCGAGAAAAGGAGATAGGAGTGACTGCCGATATCAAGAAAGCTTTCCTGCAGATAAGTATAGCCCCCGTAGATCGAAATAATTTGCGTTTCCTATGGAAAAGGAGGGGGGAATTGATAATTTTCCGTCATAATAGAGTTGTTTTTGGAGTCACATGTAGCCCTTTTCTGTTGGGAGCTACTATTGAGTTACATTTAAACAATGTTTTAAATGGGTTATTTGATATTTCAGTTAGCCAAAAAACTATAGAGAGAATGATGGAATGTTTTTATTCGGATAATTGCGTCACCAGCGTTGACTCTGAGCAGGATTTATTGCTGTTTATGGACGAAGCAACTCGAGTCATGGAAGCAGCTAATTTTGATTTAAGACGCTGGGAGCATACCAAGGACGGACAGCATAATGAAACCACTGTATTGGGTGTCATATGGGACAAGAAAAATGACACACTAAATGTCAATTTGTCATTTCTGAAGAGTTTTAAATATAATGATTTAACTAAGAGGGTTATGTTGTCAATTACACAACGTGTATTCGATCCTATAGGTGTCACCTCTCCTGTGATGCTGTATCCTAAGTTGCTGCTTCAAGAATCCTGGAAAGAAAATATTGACTGGGATGAAGAACTTAATGTAGAAATAAAAACAAAATTCTTAAAATGGCTAAAAGATTTATATACTCTTGAAAATTTGAAAGTTCCTAGAAAAATTATTGGTTTTAATAAAATTTTTAATGTAAGTATTCATGCATTTTCAGACGCAAGTGCCTTGGCTTATGCTGCAGCTGTGTTTATACGAGTTGAGCGAGACATGGAAGTTGTAAATGTACATTTGATAGGAGCTAAAACTCGTGTGGCCCCTACCAAAAAGATGACTATTCCACGGCTCGAGTTGCTGGCTGCCACTATAACTGCTCGTCTGACAAACTCGTTGATAAAGGCTCTGCGATATGATGATATTGAAGTTGTATACTGGTCCGATTCGACTACTGTTTTGTCATGGATTAATAGGGAGGCACAGTGGTCAACCTTTGTTTGGAATCGAACGCAAGAGATAAAAACTTTGACTAATAATGCTACTTGGAGACATATCGCTGGCACACAAAATCCTGCAGATTTGCCTTCAAGAGGATGCAGTGCTTCTCAGTTGTTAGCTTCCCGATGGTGGGAGGGGCCTGATTGGCTTAAACTGCCTCAAAACCAGTGGCCCAAAGAAGAACCGTTGATCAATGAAGAAGAAGTGCGATGCGAAATAAAAAAGGCGTCTGCTAGTTCTACTGTATTAGTTTGTAAATCGAATATTAATGAGTCTGATGTATATTTGCGATATTTTTCTAGTTATATGAAAATTGTAAGAATGATTGCATGGATGAATAGATTTTTCATAAACTCACGGCTTAAAGAAAAACGAGAAAGATGTATGTTCACTTACGTTGATGGTCGGGAGATTAATAACGCGGAAATATTATTATTAAAGTTAGTTCAGAAAGAAATGTTTGTAAATGAAAACGATGATAAATTAAAATCTCTTAATGTTTTTAAAGATGAAAACGGCTTGTTTAGATTAAAAACTAAAATTTTTTATCGTGAAGATTATGAAAATTTTCGCTGTCCGATAGTATTAGATCCTTCGCATCGTGTTGTTTCACTCATTATAAGAGATGAGCATATTAGGTTAGGACACGCTGGCACTCTCACGGTATTGTGTAGTTTACGCGAAAAATTTTGGATTTTTTCGGCGCGACGTAGTGTTCGATCTGTACTATCAAAATGTATTAAATGTAAGCGTTACGAAAGCAAGCGAATGGAATCTTTTCAAGTACCTTTACCGGTAGAACGCGTGAGAGAAGCCGCTGTTTTTGAGATAATTGGGATCGATTTAGCTGGACCTCTTATTTTAAAAGGTAGTGAGAAAGCTTATGTCTGTATATTTACCTGCGCGGTATATAGAGCGGTTCATTTTGAACTTTTAACATCTTTGTCGACAGCGGATTTCCTTAAGGGATTTCGTAGATTCGTTGCACGAAGAGGTCGACCCGCTGTTGTATTTAGCGATAATGGCACCAACTTTGTGGGTGCAGAAAATGATTTTAAGGAATTAAATTGGCAAGTTATCGCTGAATACAGCTCGGCTGAGCGAATCGACTGGCATTTCAATCCGCCATACGCGGCATGGTGGGGCGGTTGGTGGGAGCGTATAGTGCGACTTGTAAAACATTTGTTGCGTAGAATTTTAGGCAAAGCTTCTGTTAAATATGACGATATGAATACTATTCTTTGCGATTGTGAAGCTGTTATTAATGCGCGTCCACTTACTTATATGTCAGCTGATAGTAATGATTTAATTGCTTTGACACCAAGTATGTTTATACAAGATATACGTCAAATAGGTGTACCCGATATAGATGCTATTGATCTTCGTGAAAAATCACGATACTGTCAAAAATTAAAAAACGATTTGCGAGTAAGATTTCGTTCCGAGTATTTGGGACAACTTAGAGAAAACAAGAAACTTGACGAAAAGCGAAAACTGAATGTAAACGATCTAGTTCTAGTAGGTAATGACGATCAAAAGCGTATTGATTGGCCGTTAGGACGTATCGTATCGATAATTAGCGGGCGAGATGGAAATGCACGCGTGTATCGTGTAAAAACTCAATACGGAGAGTGCATACGAGCCACACAACGATTATATCCATTAGAGCTTGATCAGCCTGTTAAAAGGCAAATCGAAGAATTTCCTCAAGTTATCGCTGATAACAAAATTTTTAATAAGCGTGTAATTGGTAAAGAAAAAGAATCAGCGACGCACTCAAACGTTGATAATAAGTATGTAACGCGCTACGGTCGTATTGTCACTAAAAATCAAAAATTTGATTATTGAAAGCTTTTTTTTTTTTCTTCTTTCTTATATTATTAAGTAAGTTGAGCTTGCAGCTCAAGGTGGGAGGATGTTGAAAAAAGAAATTCATTTTATTTTTGTTTAGCGCGCGGCCGATAGATGGCATTTTTTCTTCAATGTATAAAAAGAGAATGTAGTCGCTGACATGTTCAGATTGAATTTATAAGTCTCTCCTAAAACTGTAATACTGCTCGACATTTTAACACGTTAATAAACTATTTTTTCTTTGTTTGTTAAGTAGTCCATAAGATTTTATTTTACCTTGAACTTTATTGTCTGATTAGTCGCAACACGTATATAAAAACTTTAGTTATAATCTTATTTGTAACACAGATTTTTTTTAAATGTAAACTTTACGAATTAGAAAGCGTATTTCTTAAAAAGCATAAAAAAGTTTTAAAACAAAAAAATTATAAGCAAGATAAAAACTACTTAGATTGTAGAAATGTTATTATTAAATTACATTCTATAAGATTGTATTTTAATAATCTTCATATTATTTTATATATAAATTACCCTTACGAAAAAATACTGAATTAGTATACATTAAATTTTTACTGTAACTAGAATTTGTTAAGCTAATAAAATTATTTAAAAAATTATTGTCGACGTGATATTACAGTTAGTTGAAAAAGTTGTTTTTTTTAATTGTTTTTAAACTTTTGTTATAATGATTAAAATAACAATTAATTTTCAATCTAAATACAAAAACTTTATGTTCAATTAAAATAAAAAAAATTATGAAATTCGGTAATTTTAAAAATAATTACACATATGAATTACAAATAATTTTTGTATCTTTTGTATTTCACTAAAAAAATAATAAAATTTAAATATTTTATAGTAAATTTAATTATTAAATATATTCCATTTTTCGGTATTCATATTTGTGCTCAAATACGGTCTGCAAAGTCTATTTTTAATTTCGGTGTTTACAAAAATAAAGATCTGCAATAGTTTAGATGTATATATATAATATGCTCACCTAAATTGAATGTATACAAAAAAGGATATTTGAAATCTAGTGTCGTTAAGATAAAAATCTCATACTAAAATTTGAATGTTTTATTTATAAGATGTTTTTTGTATTTCTTCTTATATCAGGGAATGAAGTAGCTTTAAACTTTCGGTGTACATCAAGTGTTAATTAAAGTATTATGTTCAGAGTGAATCTATTTTTCGTAAATCGCGCTTGCAAGTAATATTGCGAATACTGAATTATTATAATTATAATATAATAATAAAAATAAGTTATTAGAGGTCGTCAGTGGCTCAGTCGGCAGAGCGTTGGATTCGTAATTTCGAGGTCTCGAGTTCGATTCCCGCTCCGCGGTCGATTGATACAAGCATCACTGTACGTTACATGTGCTTTGTTCACAAACACACTGACGATCTCCGTCGCTAATTGGCATCGGAATGATAGCTGTAATACAGCGACGTTAAATTAAAAAAAAATATAATAAGTTCGAACTCCACAACATAACTATGTAAAATATTCACGTAAAGTTTTTTTCGAAATCTTTGCGTAAAGATTTCGGAAATAAAATTTTTACGTAAAATTTATCTCTATTTTTTACGTAAAATTATGTATTAAATATTATATATTTTTTTTCCTAATTTCTATTTATTGTATTTATCTATTAAATATTCTAATCACCTATTAAATTAAGATAATTTTTAGTAAAAAATATACAATAATTTTACGTACAAATTTTATCTCCGAAATCTTTACGTAAATATTCGCGTAAAAGTTTTACGTAAATATTTTACATAATTATTTTCGACCGGGTTCGTTTTTACGATATGAGTCTGTAAAAAGTAGAAGAAAAAGTGTTTTTAATTTTGTATTTCATTATGTATTTAACTGTGGTAACTAGATTACAAAGCCGCACAGAATTTAAAAAAGAACATTTTCAAATATTGTTTTTTTCAATTTTCATATGATATATCACACCTAGATTCAACGAATTTCAATATGCCCATTTCACTTTCCACCGATAAAATGTCTATGCATTTTGTTACTTGAATTTTTATAAAAATATTTCATTGTGATATAGTAAAAAATATGGATTTTCATATACATTCAGTTTTCCACCGATAAAATTTATGTTCACAGTGAAGTATGTCTGTCGATATTTTGTAAGATCAACATGTAAAAAACAATTCGTAAATAAAAAGAAAATAAATGTAATTATCGCTTGATGTATTCATATAGTTGTTTAAGTTAATTTTTAATTTAGTGTTTGATAAATATTTTATAAATTTTCAAATGTCGTTTCCATTTATTTTTTACTTTACTAGAGTAGAAAAATCAAATTTTTTACTAAGGACTGCAATTTTAATTAGGCGCACAAAAAATACATCAAAGTAAACCACTGAATCATAAGAATGATTTCTACATGAATATTTTTAATATTATTAGAATTTTATAAATATAGAACAATAACGATTAAAAAAAGGTTATAAAGTTCGTTTATTTATTTAGATAACAAAATTACTTTTAAAAATATTCATTGATTTAGATTAAAAAAACTTTTTACAATAGCACTACGTTTCACAGAATGTAGAGAATTGACATTTGAATTTAATAGAATACATTTTAAATGTTCAGGAATACCTGAGAGTCGTCCAATTGCGTCATTTGCATTAGGTATTTGATTACAGTGACTATCGCCTTAAATTTGCATTAGAAGACGTTGAAAAACACTTGGGGATCGTTAAGAACAGTAAATAGCACGAATTATTTTGTCTTGACCGATTCCCCTCTGAGCTTCCCTTAAAACTGTCTTTAAGACACATAAAGGACATCCAGATCACAATTGGCACAACGAATTTAATTTCTTTTTAAAATTTCCCGAAGAAATTGTTCTTAGACACGTACAAGTCTTACAAGTTGATAATTTGAATTATTTATTTGATGACCAATGATTTCCACCTTAAACTTTTCAAAGTTAATTTTCAAATAGCTTTCCTTTTTTTATTTTTCTTTTTATGTGAGCACTTGAATATATAGATGTATAATGTATGACAGAAAAAAATAGAGAAAATAAAAATATAGAAGCAATTTTGCCTTATCTAAATTTTAGATTGCTCTATTTCACGATTTAATGAACCGCATAGCTTAGAAATCGGGTTTATATGAAAGATACATAAGGCTTCGACATATAAAATCAGTATTTTTACATACTAACCAATAATAAAATAAAATAATATTAAGTTAAAATTTTCAAGACCGAAATTTAGTGAATAAAAGGTTTTTGCCTTCTCAGGCTTCTAGTGCTTGCCATCGATATACCATTTGAATCTTATCCCAATACTTCATTTACATATCATTATCGGCATTACACTGTTCCTTCAGTCATATTAATAACATTTACCAAAGGTAAAATAAAAAAATTAACGTGAAGACGTGAAAACAGTTATGGATCCTATAGATTAAAAATTTTTGAATAATTATTTAAGTCATCATATAGCATAAATAAACGATTTTTTCAGTGGTATTGCATTTTCTTAAAAACTGCTGATGATTAATCATTGAATATTAGATAAGATTAAGAATATTTTGTTCTTGACGATTCATTGAAATTTCATTGAATTATTCTTTTATAACAAAATCAAAAATTGATAACATCGTAAAAATTATTTTTAAAAAGTATACGTCAACGAAAATTATTTTAACTGCTTTTGCAAATTTTCAAAAAAATGAAAGTTAAAATTCAACATCTTATTTTCTGAAAATAACTAATTACATTATATCAAATATAATCAAATGTATTATACTGCAGTTATTTCAAAAACTTTTTTCCCGTCAAAAAGCTTTTTCTGTGACGAAGCAAGAAAATAAATTGAAGTTATTTTTTTATATTATTAATAATCAAAGCGTAAAAATCTTTATAGTTATTGTATATCAATAACAATAAAAATAAAAAAAAAAAGATAATCTATACATAAAAACGTGCTCTCGATAATGTTTCCCTCTGCCAAATGGATACGAAAATATACATATATACACCGAAGCTTCAAGTTAATACACACGAATGAACAGGATGGGAAATGGAAAAAAAATTTTCAGCCTTTCTTTATAATACTTTGCACAAAAATCTCAACTACTCACGTATTCTTACAATAGCATATACGCGAGATAAGATATGTCTATCCGAGTGTTATAATCGAGCTTACGATAGAATCTTTCTCTCTTTTGTTATAGAGGGTGTTCATCTATATTCAACTTTAACAAAAAAAAAATTGTCGTACCAAAAGTAGACTCAGATTTCTGAGACCTTTATAATCTACCAAGACGCTGGTGATGTGTAAAGGAATAAGAAAAGGTTTGAGCTATCTTACATCCATCCATACACACACATACACACACACATGTATAATGTCGAAGCTCACACGGTTGCATGGTTGGTATGACATTGGTTTGGTGAGGTGGAGAAGTAAATGGGCAAAGTAGGCTATCTCTCTCTCTCTCTTTTCTTCTTTCACATAGTCTTTGCTTGGCTGTTTGCCACCGCGGCAAATACTGTACCCTCGCGAGCAAGAGATGTTCAAGTCGAGGACAGAGATTTATGGTTGTACCGAACATATACTATAAGCGAGAAACGGACGCGAAACTACAAGCGCCTCGACCTAGTGCAAGCTTACGAACGCCCAGAAGGAAAACCTTTGAGAAAAGTTCTAGGATGTTGCTTTTTATGTAGATGAAAAGGTCATAGGCAAAATATAAGAATACAGTAATTATTCTATAAGTATTAATTTAGAAGATTCATTTTTTGTAATTATAAATACTCTATGAAAGATTTTGATTTGACATAGTGATTAACTAAAAAAAAAAACGTTTAAATAACATTAGCTATTTCCCATTTTAATTTCCAGGTCCTCATTTATATAGCCTCTTCAAATTATTGAATAAATAAATTTGGATTAATAAACTAAATAATTTTATTATTAATAATAATCTTTTAAATTACAAATAATTATAATTTTGATTTCTTTTCATCTTGGTATTGTAATGATAACGGTTAATTAATAGATAAATATGAAAATAAAACAATTCATTTTAGAATAGCAATATTATACTGTTACATATAATAAAATTTGAAGAAAAAAACAGTTATGAAAACAAAATGTAACTATTTTTTTTATATAGAAATTCAAATTTAGAAAAATATGTTTTACTTTATTATAAAAAAGCGGTTTTTCCAAAAAATATATTTCTACTTGTTTCGATAAAAATGTACGCTTCGTTTTTAAACATTATGTTTTATTGTAATAGGTTTATGACTACACATTTTTCAAAACCAACTATTATTTTTAAATGCTAATATTTTAAATTTACTAAAAAAAAAATTAATATCTCTAGACCGGTGAGCTAAGATCACTGATCTGCGTATTACTACTGAATTATTTTATTTAAATTTGTATGTATGATTAAAATAAAAACTTACATGTAAAAATTATATATAAAAAAAATAAATTATGTATAATTAATTTTTATTTGCTCAATTTCATCCAGAATTCACATGTAACATGACATTTAAATAAAAAGATTGTGATTAAATTAATTTTTTTATTAATCTGCATAACCACAGAAAAATTGAATAAAATATATTTGCTTTATTATGAATTTACTTCAGAAAGGCTGTTTAAAAAGATTTTAAAAATCAGAAAAAATTTGTTTCTGGAATATATTGTAACATCCGAAGCAATTTATTCAAGTTTTGAACCAAAAATTTCAAGAACTTTCATGAAACGATTTATTTAACAAAAGTGTTTAAAAAATAAATGATTTCTTATTTAATGTTAAAGAATGTTCGCGCTAGATATTGCGCGAGTAACGAGGGTGCTTAATTAGACTGATCGAAGAAATTTTTCGCGCGTTTAAACGGGTTTTGGATTAAAAGGGTATAGCTCTTATAGTCAAGAAATTATTAAAGCTATTAAACAGTCGTTAAGTCTTTGATATTTTTAAAGCTCTTATTACGTTAAAAGAGCTAAAGTCTTTATTTTAAATGAAAGTAATTAATTTCAAGTGATTTACTTATAATGCTTTATATAAAGTTGAGAAAAAATGTATTTACAAAATAATGACATTTAAATTCTATTTCAATTTATTCTAAAATTAATTAATTAGAAAATAAGCACTTGATTTTAGTAACAAATTAATTTTTATAGTATTTTAATGCTTGCATAAATTATTGTACAAATTTTTTTATGTTTTATTTGGATTTAATATTTTGGTTTAAATAAAAAAAATATTACCGCTTATTAATAATTAATTTAATTTTTCTTTATTTTAACGTCGCTGTATTTATGGTACTATTGCGATGCTAATTAGTGATGGAGGTTTTTCAGTGTGCTTGTGAACAAAGCACATGTAACGTACAGTGGTGCTTAAATAAATCAGCCGAGAGTAGGATTCGAACTTGGGTCCTCAAGATAATGAATCCATCGTTCTACCGACTGAGCTACTGACGACCTCATCAGTGTTTGTTTATTAGTGTTTTTCATGGTTTATAAAAATACTATGAATTGTAACAAGAGAAAAATAATATTCTCTGCAAGATATCTAATATAAATATAAAAAGTAAATTTTATAATAGTAACAAAATAATTTTATCGCGTAGTTTTTGAGTCAGATTTAAGCTAATGAAATATAAAATATTATTAAATTGATTTATTTATCAGTAAGTTTTGCTAATTACTCTCAATATAAAATAAGTTATATTGTTTATGATTCTAAAATCTCTTACACGGTTAAAAACAATTATGTGGTCTGTTAAATTTTTTTGCATGTTACTAAATTGTCTGTTGAAGCAACAGACAAGGATGTGTCGATTTAACAGACTTTATGTCGGTTCTGAAAGTGTCTTGGATTGTACTGAGTGTAAAAATTAAACAGACATTTTTTTGTTAAATCCTTTTAAGACATTTTGTTTGTCAAAGTAACAGACATTTGTGTCTGTTAACTGTTTTTAACAGACTTCGTCTGTCAATATTTCTAACCGTGTAAAATTAATAAATTTTTTATGCGCTAAGCTAAAATCTTCGTATAACCTTAATTTGAATCAAATTTTACTAAATTAAATCTGTAACTACTTAGGAACAGAAAGTAATTTGAAAACAAAATAATTACTTACAATTACTCTTGCATTACAGCAACACTACGCACAAGAATTAAACATTTTGAATTATTGAGATTTTAAAAATAATCTTAATAAAGGATAAAATGAAGTTTTAAATAAATAATCTCTTAATTAGTTGCTCAAAATTAACATTGTTTCTCAATTCAAATTCCTGTCACTCATTTTAGTTAAAACTCTTCTTGCTTCCATTAAACCAACTTTCTATCAAGCTAACTAAACTGTCATACTCAACGCGAAAGCCTTTATAACGAAAACTCTTAGCTTCAACTTGATTTTCTCCATCCTTTTTTTTTACTATTTTTCTCTCTCTCTCTCTCTACTCAATTCTTTGATAAGCTTCCATTTCGAACTCTATAAAAATTGTTAGAAGAAGAAGACACTTGCTTGAGTAAAATGTCGAAAATGTCGATTTTCTCTAGCAAGCCGTCAGGATTCATTCAGTTTATACAACTTAGTCAGTGACTTTTCTTTAGTTTTTTTTCCTATTTCCGTTTTTTTTTTTTTACAAAACAAAGTAAAATCAAAGGAAGGCTTTAACGTTAGACGTGAACGCATATATAAAGTTCCCTACTTACTTGCTCTGGTATATAGGATATAAGCGAACTAGAGGTATACCCGATATATAGGGATATTGAAAAAGTTGCAGACACGCCAAACTCAGTTTCGAGAAAGGCGAACAAACGATCGATGTTAATGCGCGCACTCAAAACTATACAGGAAAGCTTTTCTAAAACCGTAAAAGGCGTCAGCGCGCTCGCTTTCGTCGAGTTAAAAAAAAAGTATATAGGGACTATATACGACTTCTTTATTTTTTAAACATCATAAAGATGGGCCTTTTCACTGGCTTCTGGAGCGTGTCTAAGACTCTTTGGGAATAATGGACTCATTACGTATTTATCAGACGCGATAGCAGCCAGTGAGACAGAGAGAAGGCTGGAAGATAAAGGAAGTGTTCATTTATTAGTGAAGACTTTAAAGTTTGGCGAGGAGTGAATTAGTAAAAGAAATTCATCTTACCTTATATTCTTATATTCTACGTAGAAGACAGATTGAAAAACGAGATATGAAGAGCTTTTATATATATAGCAATTATCGATCTTCTTTGATACTTCAACTTTCTATGTACGAATATAATATTGGTATATATTAATTAGTTATTAGATTTGAATAATTAATATTTATTGAATAAGCAAATATAATTTTATTATATATTATATTATCATGTATCGTAATAAAAAATAAAATCTTATAAATCTTAAATTTTATGAATATCATTATTTATTCACTTATATTTTGTTGGTTAAATATCTCATTATTTAGATTCACGCATTTCAATAGCCATATTATGTATCACACTTAATATTTTACAGAAAAAAGACAAAACATTAGATTTTATTAACTTTGGTTTATATTTATCTTATTGATATTGAAATTAATAAGTTTTAAGGCGACTTCGGAGGTAAGGTTAGATGTCATTTTTTAACTCACAAATCACGCTTTTAATTTATGAAATTTTTCCACATAATGGTGAAAAGCTTAAAAATAAAAACAAATTTATAAATTAAAAGCATAATTTATAAACTACGAAATGAAGTTTAATCCAACCTCCGTAATCGCCTATACTAAAAATTAATGAATTTTTATATTTTTAAGATCTTTGAAATTCATCAAGTTATCTAAAAATTATATTAATACATTAATTATATAAAAAAATTTTCCTCGCATTCATAACGCAAATTATTATTTTTTTTTCAATAGTGGGCTAAAAATACCACTTTTACTCCCAGCACGGAAAACGAAGCGCTAATTTTAGATTAACTGTTGAAAAAAATCGTATATGCATCACGAAAGGTAAAATGGTCAACCTATAGTACGAGTTTGCCACTTGTGTTATGGCCTGTCCTTTATTTTACCTCCCTAGGTGCATAATATACTATATCAGCTATTGTGAGGGAGCAAAATACTTCTTTGCCCCCCTTGGGAGAAAAATTAATTCGTTCTTTTAATAGACTCGGTAATGTAATCCGATATCTTTATGCGCCAGCTAGTCTATGTAATTCGATACTGTAACCCGATATCTTCATACATCAGTTAAGTGCTTAACTTTGAATTGAGATTTCTGCGAATTGCAAATTCTCTGAATTACAAGTCAGGGTGAACAATTTCCTCAAAATTATTCACATATATCAATAGGTGTAATAGTAGTTATATTTGTGTATCAATATTTTATGTTGTAGTTATAAGTAGTAGTAGATCAAATCTTCAGACAAATTAAAAAATGAATTTCTGTTTTATTCTAGTTTCGATTGCGAAACTTAAAAAAATATAATCCCAACTTAATAAAAAAGAGTTTTTACATATATGTTTTCGTAACAAACTTTCGTCAAAAGAACAAATATATAAAACAAATAGTTCAAATTTTCGGTTCAAAATTGAGAAAAAAGCTAAAATAAATTTTAATCGAATTTTAAAAATTTTATTTTTTATTGTCTAGAATCAGTAAGAATACCGAAGAACAATATCTTTTTTACATTAAATCAAGATGCAATGTAAACAATATTTGAAATTTTATTTAAATTCAATTACATATTCAATTAATTTTATGCGTTTTCATCGTATTACGTAACAATGTTATAATATTCAACATCGATCTGGGTCGAGATTTTCTATATGGAGCAGTGCTTCAAGTACAAAAAGCTTTTGCTTCTTAGCTATATAATATATGCAATTTAGCGAAAAAAGAAAAAGAAACATTTACCCCCAAGAAGTTCGTCTGTATAAAGTGTGCAATACGCGCTTATATTTTCTTTTCTATTTTTTTTTTTATCCAAGTTCATTGGAATGGTTGTTACAAAAGAATCACAGATATACAGAGAATTTCACGGGAGAACGCGTTTAATAAAACGTGCGCACAAGTCTTGATAGTCTTTTTTTTTCTTCTTTTTTTTTTATTTTTCTTTATTTTTCTTTTTTTCTTCTTATGCCTTACAGCATAGAGTCGATATTGCGTCGTCTATTGGTAGAGTGTCTGTTTTCGTTAAGGATTTGTGCGCACGAGTCTTTTATTGACATTTTACACTCTTTGCCTGCTCATTCTGTCTTTCTCATTTTTTTTTTCTCTCTTTGACTTTTGCTTAGCTCATACGACTTTTGTCGTTCAATGTTTTTTCACCTACGATACTCGAATGTATGTGTAAGGCTATAAGGTTCGATCCAACTGGTTAAGAAAATATCTGCTTTTTTTTCGCTTATTTGTTTCAGCAAATAAAATTCGGACTTCAAAATTCGAAAACATTTGATAAGGTATTTTTTAATAGAAATAAAATTTAAAAAATTTAGAATCATGTTCTGATAGCGTTGTTATTAGTATATATATATATATATATATATATATATATATATAAGAATCATTTTTAAAATAAAAGTAAATTTTTTTAAACACGTTTATATTTTTAACGTAAAAAATTATTATTACGTGTATAGAATAAAAGGATTTATATAAAAGGTAATTTCAAAGATGTGATACAAAAAATTATAAAAATAGAATATATTTTTATTCTTTTTTAATTAATAAATAAATTTTTCATAAAATTTTGTGCTCGAGTTTTTTAAATAAAAAAATTCGAAATTTCCATATCAAAAGATATGCAAAGTTTGTTCGAGTAATAGTAATGACACTTCGATATTATTTACAGCTTCCTTTTGTACATGGCATCGAATGGTATTTTCTACGAATTCCTATTAAAAGAAAAAGAAAAAAAAATTAATATAATCAACATGAAAGCTTGATAAATATGTATAAAGTGAATGATTAGATTGCTTGCAGTGCTTACTGATACGCAACTAATGATGTCGATAAAAGCTTATTGATTTTGACGTTTCTTTTATCAATGCAATTTAATAAGCAGCTCGTGAGTTTAATATAAATCAGTCCGATAAATTATGCAGGATAACATTTTCAAAGAAAGAAAATGAAAAGATAGAAATTTTCATAAAAAATTCTAGAATTATTATTATTTAATATTTTTTTTTTTCATAAAATATCTTTGTATAAAAGCTTACAATCACTTTTCGAAGTACGTTTCTTGAATATTAATGCTCGCGCTTTAAATGCATAATACTCGATCGGCTAATAACTTACCCAGTGCTTTAAATTTAATAACCGTACCTCCTAGAGCAAAAAATTCATTCTATAAAATACGAGTATCAAACGCGTGTAGCTTGAGCTTATTTTCTTTTTTTTTTTTACATTCCTCTTACTTTGATCCTACATGTATATAACCCTTCGCCTTGTTTGAAACGATTGAAACAATCATTCACCTTTGCAAATCCAGAGCTCGTTAATACGTCATCATGAATTCTAACCCGATCCTCGTAGACGATAAGCATTGGAAGATTTATATATATAGATATATATAGATCATACATAACTGAAGGTTGGAACAGAGGCATATTCTCTTTCTTTATCTTGCTCGCTTGCTTGTCGAGAAGTAGAATTAAGGGAATCTTATATAGAGTAATAGATGAAATGGTAGTGAATTTCACGCTTGCGCTACGCAGTTCACAGGTCCAACATCCGTTAAATTCCATGAATCCGATGGATTCATCGGAGATCGAATTTTCCTCCTCCCTCTCTACGTGGAACTATTAAAGGTATAATACTCCCCCTCCCTTTTCTTATGTTGTACAAAGACGTTTTAGTTTGGTTCGTCCCTTTTAGTCCTCCTTTGCTTCTCATTTCCTGCATCTTGATTCTGTTCCTAACTCTACTCTTTTCTCTCTTCTCTCTCTGTTTCTCTCTTCTCTTGTGTAATCCGATATGTATCTACTAAAGTTTGAGGATGCCGCGGAACATTAATTCTCCTTCCTCTCTCCCTTTTGCTATATCTTTCTCTTCTTGTGTAAAGTCGTGTTTCTCTTTAACGTTCTATGTATACGTTTATATATATATATAATTGTCTCTCTTCGATTCGATTTCTGTAACAGAGTTCTGTTTCTTGGGACAGTTTATGGGTTTACATTGCTTGAATTCATTGTCTTAAATGTACGATTTCAAAACTAGGCTATAAACATTCAATAAAATGGTTTAATTTAAATTAAATTAAAATATTTCTATAACATGCAAAACGATGTATTTTGACATATAGCTTCTAATGGAATCAATAAATTAGTTCTATATATGTTTGTATTTTTCTTGCTTGCTTTGTTTTGAATTTCTAGTTATTATTATTTTCAATGATTCTTTTATAAAAGAGTACAAGGATAAAGAGCGTAATGAGGTCTTCAGTGGCTCACTCGGTAGAGCGTTGGATTCGTAATCTCGAGGTCCCGAGTTCGAATCCCGCTCTCGGCCGATTTATATCATCACCACTGTATACAATACATGTGCTTTGTTCACAAACACACTGAGAAACCTCCGTCGCTAATTAGCATCGTAATGATAGCATGAATGCAGTGACGTTAAATAAAAAGAAACAACAATTTTAATTTCTGGGTTGCCTATATGATGCTTATTTTTTAATGAAAATTATGTGGATAAAACACTTCAGAATTTAAAAATTTTCAATAATGTTTAAATTATTACTTATTTTAAATATTTTTACTTAAATTGTAGATGAGTTGGTTAAAATAATAATAATTATTCATAATAACAATAATTATTCATAATAACAATAATTATTATTATTTTTATTTAAAGCTTTGGTGTTCGAAGGTATAATATATAAATAATAATTTTAATAAAAATTATATTTGACTTTTTAAATTTTTCATTACATATTTTTCATTTTTTATTTTTAAATACAAAATTTAACTAAATAACTAATAACCAAGTTAAAAAAAAGTTCTAAAAAAAATATCTCACGTTATTATTAAATAAAGAATTCTTGATGCTTAAAAAAACTGCTACACCTTATATATAATTTTTCATTTTTAAAAATAATTATAGAATAACTTAATAAAATAAAAAGAGTTAATATATTATCATGATAGCTTGTTTCCTTTTTATTTAAAATAAAAGTTAAAAAAGAAACTTTGTAAAATAGCCTTTTAATCTTTCTCATCAGAATAAAGGCAACATCTACTGTATGCAAATGTTGTCGTTCATTTCAGTTGTTTACTATTGTAAAAATAAATTTCAATATTCATCGATAAAATGATTCTTCGTGACTTTGGATACAAGTTGAAAAAAAAGCATCCAATTTATTTTGCTACATCATGTTTCGTAGAATCTCTCCAGTTTGTAAATAAAATATACATTAAATCAAATCAATGTATAAAAAAAAAAAATAAATTGTAAATTAAATCTCTTGCCTTGTCTTCTGGTTACAATTTCGCAGTGCGGGTGTATTTATAGAAATGTTTTTTTTTCCTGAAATCCAGGAAGCAAATGATGTAAAATAATTTTTTCTTTCAAATGTTCGTTAATATTATTATTTTCTTTTTTTCTATATCTCGGGCTTTTTACTTGTCTTTTTTAACGGTATATACGTTTATGAGGTTATTTTTATCTCAGCCTCGCTTACGGATTATTATTAGTTTAATAATTCCTTACTTTTTTTCAATTCTGTTTTATGCTTACTGCCCGCATGTTAAGGTTTCTTTTTTTTCTTTATTATACGATCTTCCGAAGTCGAAGTTGTATATTTAAATGAGCTGGTAGAAGTGCACGAAGTTTAAAGTAAAAAAAACATTTTATGGATGCGCGAATTTAACACAGAAGTTTATAATGTATTGTACGATTTATTACAACGGTTAATGAAAACTTTAGATAATTGTTGCTTAGGGTAGCAAAAAAAATTTAATGTTTTTGACAAAAATTAATATCTTAAAAATTTATTTGACAATTTTTATAATAACAATCGCCAAATTATATATCTGGTAGTAAAAATGTGCATTTTTTAAAAAATCAGAAATGTTTGGCAGGTACTTTATGTTGCAAATTAAGTTTTATTACACATAGGCTTTTACAATTTTTTCAAACCTGAATAATTCTGTAACTTAATTTTCTAAACACATATATGGGATAACGACTTATTTTTACGATTATTTTTATGTTCTATTTTCTGCGTTCTTTGTATTATTGTATTGTGCGTGCGTTCGCGCACATGTGTGCGTGTTTGTGTAAATGTGCACGAGTGCATGTGCAGGTGTTATGAGTGTGCGAATGCAGGTGTATGAGCATATTTGTGCATAGATGTGAGTGTTAGGTATCTTTAGATTATTGTAAAAACACCACTGAATTAAAAGAGTGTATTAGTATTATGTTTAAGAATGTTTAAAAATTTTTATTTTTTATAATTTCACGTCGTTGTGTATGTATGAGCAGTTTACGAAATATGAGATTTTCTATGAATATTCAACAAATTAGCTTTTAAAATTAAGTAAACAAAATGATATTTTAACTACTCCATCAAAATCCCAAACTTAGGTAATGCTGAAATGACGCGTAATTTCCCTACACGAAGAAAAATATTTTAAAAATATAAATTATTTTCAGGATTCAATTAAAATTTTTTCACTTTTTAAAATGTCTACATAACGAAAAATGAAGAAAAATTTAATTGAAAAATTTTACTATGTAAACGCGTTCATTTTTGTTTACATGGCTATATTGACCACTTGGAATTTTTCGATATAGAAATTTCAATTTCATTTGTTAACTTTGAACTTTGTGTATCGTACACAGCATACATGTAGGTATAACGTGTTAATACAAAATAACATTCTGAGTGTTTGTATCTCATCTTTCTTATAATTATTGTGAATCCTTTTGAGATTTTGCTTCTAATCCATCATACTTTAAAAAGAGGACTGTACACAGAGAGAACTTTTCTATAAAATTTACAATGAAATCCTGCATAATTCTGTTTTTTCTTAATTATTATAATGAAATCTTAAAAAATGTGCGGAGAAGTACTGTAAAAATTACGGTGATCATAATAAATATTATTGGATGAACTTTAAAGTTTTTCCATATGTCCAGTAATATTTAAACATGCGTTTATAAAATAAGTAGGATAAAAGATAATGCATATTAAATTATAAAATAATCAAAAGGTTTAGTTAATGAGAACTTCAACTTTTATATAGCTTTTAAAAAAGGTCTTCAATAATTATTCGCTTTATATACAATTTTCAGATAACAAACATCCTAAAGTTATAAAAAATTTAAAGATCCAAATCCTTTAGATCCTTGTTAAAAACATATTTCCCTGATAAAAAAAATTAAGTATTATAACAAAGAAGAGAAAAAAAAGAATGATAAAAGTAAAGTATCATACCGACAAAAGAAGCTACTATCAGGTTAAATAAAAAGTTAAAAAAAAAAAAAAAAAAAGTCTGGCATTGCCTCGTGTTTACCCTACTACTTATGTACTCGTCTATTCTCATGTAATATTGATGAGGTAATCCAGCGAAAAAGAAGAAGTAAAAGAAGAATAAGAAGACTCTAATCCATTCGATGTTAAAGTTACAGTCGGCTGAAGTCAATTTCCGAGCTTGTATACACCTATACACCGAGATACGATACACACACATACACGCATCGCGCGAAATTGTCTTCTGGGCCTTTAAAGAATCGTTGCGAAGCTTTATATACATTATACTATATAGAGAGCGATGATGATGCGACATGGGGTTTTGCACACAAAGTGTGTCTATGTGTGTGTGTGTGTATACAAATACATCTTGTATGATGGAAAATTCACGGAAATTACTCAGTGAAGCGGCTGGGCTTGCGAGGTACATAGCCTAGGCGAGCTAGCAAGCAAAGTCTGCAACTTTGTTTCATCATTACGTGCTCAACAAAGCAAAAATGAGCAACACACGCCTATAGCGCTGTATACTTCTCCTTCTCTCTTATATAGGAAGAGTGACGTGCTTTGTGTTTATATACGCGTATATTGAGACTAAAGGAAGATAGAATAGAAGGAGAGGAGAATGCGTATGAATTTTCATGGTCTCGCCTCAGCGAATCTTCCGTACAGTCACGTATGTACTTTTCATCCCTGCTACTTTTTTTTTATTTGCATATTTTTTTTTTTACTTTAGATGCTCTTCTTTTTACAGTACTTTATTACTTCGATGAATTAAGACTATTAAAGTTCAGAGTCTTCGATAGTATGCATGGCAACAATGTATCTTGAACTTGTTGACATTGACATACTATTTATTAAAATTGCATTTAATTAAAAAGAAAAAGACTTTTTTGTTTTTAGAACACTGCATAGTAGCTCTTGCATAAATGACAACTCTTAATTTTTTTTTTTTATTTAACAACTCTCAGTTATATTTTTTCATAATTTTAATTTTGTAAACATTCTATTGTTTTTAAATGTTTGCAAAAAGAATGGTGTAGTAAATTAAAATTAAGTGTTCTAATTTTCTATTAAATAAATAAAAAGAGGTAAATTTTAATTTTTGTAAAAAATGCTTTTTAAATATTGTAAAAAATAAAAAATTTTATTAATTTTATTGTCAAATTACTGAAGATTTGATAATTATATATTTGTGTTACAATTTGAAATAATTATTTTTTCATGAATATTATCATAATGCAATATTACATTGCATAAAATGTTTTTGAGTAATATCACTAATTATCCTATAAAAATTTAACTTTAATATCAACTCTTTGAACGTGCATGAATATTTTCAAAAGTAAAAATATTAGAAAACTATTCCCTCGCAGTCTCTTCTGCAAATAACGGGAAACTCTATAAAAAGCATTTTATATTCAATAAATAAAAGTTATACATAACTACATTATTCTTTGATATAAACATCAGTTATAAACGCTCATATAAGCAAATCCTTCTAGAACAGATATACAGTATTAAAATAAGACTCGGTCGTACGTGCGTAGTTTTAAGCTATCATTCAATACCGTATCCAAATGCCGATTATTTTAGCCTCGAGCTTAAGCGATCAGTATCGTGAGACCAGAAGTAAAAAGCAAACAGAGAAGTCGAAGCAATAGCAGATGATAACGAGCAAGTCCAAGTTTAATTTGTGATGTTTAAAAACGAGCGAATAGTCGATACTTTTGCCGCGTATATATAAGCCTATGGTACGTCCCCAACCCATTTATGGTCGAAGCTGGTTAGAACTCTTTAGTCGCGGCTTTTCCTGGATTTCACCCAGCTCGATAGAGTCGTTTCGAATGAAGAAAGACCTCCCGTGAGTATCGAGTATTTCAAGAGGTCGAGAATCATTATTTTCTTTTTTACTTTTAACATTACTTTTTTGCATTTGACTTTTATTCTTTCGCGCGGCTTCTTATGCGCGTGCGACTGGCTACCTGACGTCGCTTTCATGATAATGCTCATGATAATGATTTCAGCCCGTATGTATTAGACACACGCATACGTTGATTATCACATCAGTTGGCAATTTCTCCTGCGGGCTTTTTTTTTTACTTTATAAATATACGTTTGTGTGTGTATTAAAAGGTATACTGTGCGTAAGAGAAAAAAAGGGGACTCGATGCCAATTGATACGATTGACAGGATATGAAAGAATTCAAGCGAACGACTACAAGCACTTGGCATAAGATCGATAAAGACTTGGGAATATATGGTAGAAAAAAAGTGTTTTCTTTTTATTTCGTCTCCTCGGGGTATCTTGGAAATGTCTTGAAAATTTTTTGATTTGATTGATTAATGTTACTCAATCTAGAATTTTATTTGATT
This sequence comes from Anastatus disparis, assembly GCA_017163975.1. Classification (NCBI taxonomy): domain Eukaryota; kingdom Metazoa; phylum Arthropoda; class Insecta; order Hymenoptera; family Eupelmidae; genus Anastatus; species Anastatus disparis. The sequence continues at coordinate 8,442,126 of JAFFSR010000227.1, forward strand.
TGCTTATGTAATTGTAGATTATAGACAGGTATAGAAAAAGTATATCAAAATTTTATTTTTAGTCAAATTTATAATTTTAGATATAAAACAATCTAATTACAATATTAACTTGTTTTTTTTTGTTTTAATGAAGTAAAGCATTTTCGATTTTTATACTTATGAAAAGCATAAAGTTTCTAAATTTGTATTTGATTGATAAATTAATGATTTGGTGGAATTAAACATTTTGGAAATTTATTTTTTTAAATTAAAATTTTTTTTTTCAAAATCTCATGTTAATTAAGTTTACGAAACTAAATTAGGAAATATAGTGTCAAAAAATTTTGCAATTAAGCGAAGTTTATTTCTAGGAATTTAAATTTCAAAAACTTTGAGAAAAACTTAATTTTGATATTTCATTCCCTGGTGAAAAGTAAAGTTATTACTTTAATTTGACATTTGTAAAAACATGATCAAAATATTTTCAAAAATTTCATGCAAAGTAGAAAATATAGACGCTCTGTACGCGTACGTAAATTTGTGACTGTCATAATACAATAAAAATTCTTGTGTTGAACACACATACTTATACTAATTAGACGTTTACATTTAATGTATAATCCAACCAATCAAAATGTTCAAAGGATTCACTTTCAACCTCTTTTTCAATTTATACAGAAAAAGATAATTTGAGTAGTGATTGTTATGATAACAGTTATTACTCTTGGAAATAAGATACTTAGACATATACCTAGCTATTATGTATTTTTCATTATTGTGAGAAATTTTAAACACATCGCGTGCTTTGCAGATACGTGAAATACAAACTTTCGGTTTATTTTTACATGTCTTGTTAACTTGACTTGAAAACAACGTTTTGACTATTCTTTATAAAACTTTTAATTCATTTACATATTTTCCCCCAATAATAATAATAAAAATGATAAAAATAATTAATATTTAAAATTTCTTTACATTATCCAAACCGGAATGAAAAAGGTTCCAGTAGTTTTGCTATCAATTTGAAACATTGTATAATTAGTAGACTCGCTACCGTGCAAAAGAAACGTTCAGTTACTCGTCAGAGAGATAAAAAAAAAAAAGAAAGCAAAAGGACGAATAAAAAGGCAAAAAAAAAAATGAAGAGAGAATCATTAACTCGTTCGCAACTTGGCGCATTTACTTTAGTTTCTTTACCTACCGCACGTATATAACGTGCGATTAGAACGCGCGCACGGCGCTATTTCTTTTTAGCTCTCTCTCTCGTTTTGCACAGACCGCCGCGATGATGTAAAGGTTTGTGTATGAGTATTTAAAAAAAGAGGAGAGGAAAAAAAAAGAAAACCAGAGAAGTTCAAGTTTGTCAACTCAACAGAGATAGAGGAACTGGATTACGTATTTGTGCAGTCACGCTAAAGGGAATTCCTCGGATTCAAGAAAAGAGCTTTGTAAATTCTGTTTTATTTTTTTACTTTTTCTTTTTTTTAAAGGATACTCTCACTGTAGTATATAGAGATGTGAACTGACAGTTGACAACAGTATATGTATAACATCTCTTTGCGTGAGTCATACTCGTTAGGAAAGTTCATGCTAAACTTGCACTACGGTGTAAAGCATATGTAAAAAAGCTCAAGAACAAATTTTTTTTTTTTTTTTTTGACTCTTGAGATGTATTTTGTCACTTGCAGTTGGATCATAGTTTGTATGTTTGAGTGATATTCAAGGTGTACGATTTCGATGTTACAATTATTATTGTTAAAAATGTGTTTATTAATAGTTGTTTTGTTATGAAATAATTAATAAAAATATATTTTATTTAAAAACTAATTAATTTTTGTAAAGAAAATTTCCTATTAAACACTTTAAAAATTTGAATATTTTATTTTTTTAAATTAAAAGTTGACATCAATTGGATGACCCATACTTTAAAAAAATTATGAATAGTATCAAATAATTAAATTTATTTTAACTATTTTATATAATAAATTTTATGCAAGTACTTAAAAAAATTCTAAATTAGTAAAGTACTTAAAAAAAATCTTGGTTTTTTGTAAAACATATTTATCTTTGAAGAATAAAGAATTTATCTAAGAAAAAGTTTGTTGAAAACGAACAAATTACAGTTTATCACGTGCAGTATCGTAAACATCTAGTAACTTTATGTTTACAAGCATCGCACCTAAAAGAAAAACATGGAATAAATTGTAAAAAAAAACAATAAAGAAGCTAAAATTTTAAGTTTTAAGTACTCATGTATACATCTGAATTAAATGAAAAATGCACATGTATAATTGAAAGTTTATTCTACATAAATTGGCAAAGACAATATGTAACATGCAATCAGTTTTATTATTGCCATTTCTCTATATTATATTAATTGTGTTTTATATTGTTAGGAAAATTATAAATAAAAGCTCAATATTTTTCGATAACGATTTCAGATGCCGATTGAGAAATCTAGATTTAAAAATTCATGTAATTGAAATGACTCTAATTTAAATTTTAACATTTTTAAAAGCTTATATATCATTCAACGACGCTCTTAAATTTTCTGTAAGATAATGTGAGTGCATTTAAAAACACTTAAAGTATCTATTTTTATAATATTATAAAAAAAGAATCTGGTGCTTTCGGTTATAAAGCAACTTTAAAAGAAAAGTTTTCTTTAGAAAAAAAAATGTACTTCCTGAGATTTGTCATCCAGCTAGATAGACTCTTTTTCGCGTCGCGTGCTTTTTTCCCGCCTTTTCTCTTTATATACCGTGAGAGACTTAAGGAGTTGAGTATCTTTCTCTCAAGTAGTCAGTACAAAGCGATTAAAGTCCTCCTGAGAGACCAAAAGCGAGAACTTGCTATTTTTTTCTTTCTTTCTTTTCTTTTCACTTGATCGATGAAAGAGGAAGAAGAAGAAGAAGAAAAAAAAGACATCGTGGGTTCATGCAATATTTCTTAGCCAAAGTAACGTTTTTAACACTTGAAGTGATAACGGCAATAACGATTTTACGCTTCGTCTCACTTCTCTCTCGTACATTTCTTCAAAACTGTTCAAAATGCTTGAGGGATTATATATATATTTCTACCAGTACAAGCCATTACGTTTTGCCATCTTTTAAAAAATGACTCTTATATATGTACGTCTGACCAATTTATTTAGTCAGCTGGAAATTCGGCTGATGGCTCGACAACAAAATTTTTACTATTTAAATAAACTTAAACTAGTATCTTATTTGAGAAAAAAGAAATTTGAATAATGTATAAAAAAGTTTATTAATGTTACAAAAAACTCCTATTAAGAGAAAAAATCAAGTTGTAAAATGATGTAAGACAAATCTCGTATAAAAATAACAAAGTAAAAACTTTTATTTTTTGCTACTTAATTGTTCCCAATTATCGTTACGTTGGCTACTTCTTCTTAAGACTATTGACTCTTTTTTATGTCATCAAATGCTTTTAAAACTAGCTTCTAATATTTTCAAGATTATTATCAATGAACAAAGTTATAATCTTTAATATTTCTTTCATATTTATATTTTCAGTATTATTTTAAAGTTAGTTCTTCTCTCTTTTGTAAATAATATTTTATACATTTATATAAATATTAAAGAAGCAAAAAAGAATTTAATATTATACAAAAGCTATTCATTATTTAATGCACTATTCTACTAATGAGTTTAAAACAAAATCTTCTTAAACTGAAAGTTTTTAAAATCATTTAGAACAGAAAGTTTTCTGCCATTAAAGTATTTTCTGCTTATATGAATAATAACATTTTTTGTACCACAGTTGAAATAAAAATTTTACTTTATTATTATTTTAATCATAAATAAAAAAAATAAATAAAAAAATTATGTCAAGAATATTTTTTCTAATGCATCAACATCGTTAAGTGGACTTGAAAATTCTTTTTATGTAACTATTACTTAATACTGAGACAGTATGTAATTATGAAATGTCAATAAACATTTAGTAAATTGTTAAAATTAAGAAATTGGCGCAAACAATATTTTTGTACTTTCTATTTTATATCTGTTTCATATTTAATTCTTATCCTCTAGTTCTATGATATATTGGTATTATTATTCCATTATGATCTTTCTTATCCTGTTGTTTATGGAAAAAAAACTACAGTACAAACTGCTTTGCACTGTATTGTGCAACTACAGTAAAAACTACCGTTGAGTAATTAAAATTAATTTCATTCAGAGTAACTTTTTTTTCTATGCTTAAGAGCGCAAGGTATCAATTTGTAAAATGTTACGTTAATCCTTTGGGAATACACATAGTTAATTTGATCTCATCATTCAATTCAATTTTCCATACCTCTTTTACAAATTTTTCTTTTCTGCGTTATGTTCGTTGCAATTTTAATAATATCAATGATAATAGGTAAAGCAAAATCAACGCAACAATTTCATTAATTCAGTTGAATAGAAACATTTTTTAATTTAATCTCTCAAACTTTATGTAGTTGGAGTTAAAATTTAGAGTATAGAAGTGTAAAATAAAAATTTTAAACTTCTAAATACTTAAGAGTAAAAAGTCAATTGTAAATGGTTCAAGTATAAAGTAATTGTTAAGCTAATGTGAATACCTAATATAAAAATTTTAAGTGGTCTTCAGTGGCTCACTCAGTAGAACGATGGATTCATAATCTCGAGGATCCGAGTTCGAATCCCGCTCTCGGCTAATTTATACAAGCACCACTGTACGTTACATGTGCTTTGTTCAAAAACACACTAATGATCTCCGTCGCAATGATAGCATAAATACAACGACGTTAAATAAAATTAAAAAAAAATAAAATAAAATTGAAAATAAAAATTGTAATATTTTTTTTTAATTTATATTATTATGATAAATAATATAAAAAATATTTATAAAAGGAAACGAAAAAATAAATTATCTCCAGCCAATCTAACATTAAATAATAACATAGCTTTTTGAGATTTGGTATCACATATACGTCCAATACCTTTTTCTTTTATTTTTCAAAAATTTGAACTTTTTTAACTCTCTGTAAATTCTGACTTAGAACACAAGCCAATAAACATCAGAATGCTACTAACCCTTTCAAGACGTATTAGAGATTTTTTTACGATTTTGACCAAGATAGTTTTTAACATTTTCGAGACATAAAACTGCAATAAACCATAAATCCAAATTAAATCTATAAACTCAAAATCCATAAAACTGATAAACCCGATAACTGCAAATTCAATACCCATAAGCCTAAAACTAATAAACCAGAAATCCAAATCCATAAATTCAAGTTCATGGACCAGAAGCAAAATATTAAAAAATCAAGCTAAAGTTCATGAGCTCATCATCTTTAAACTTATCATTTTTAAGGCTCCAAATTAAAAAATTTAGATATCCATAAATTAATAACTCACAATCCCTATAATTTATGTACCCAAAAAGTAGAAATGCATACGCGTAAGCCCCGTAGATCTAAAATCTATGAACTTTAACCCTTAGATCCAATATCAAATACTCGTAATCCAAAATTCAGTCATCCGTGAATCTATAAATTCAAAACTTAAAAATCCATAATCCCACGATCCAAAATACGTCAACATAAAATTGATAAACTAAGTTGTATCCTTTATAGATTTTTTTGGGGATTTAGATCTCAACATGTATGACACTTTGCCAAGAGATAAGTTGATATCAAGCAAACAAAAAATCACAAATTTAAAAAAAATGTCGAATTTTAAATTGAAATAGCATTAACAAATGGATTCTCAGATTAAATGGATAATAAACTTATAACAATCATGAAAAAACGGTAAATTTCTGAATATGAAATTCGTTGAAGAAGTCACAGGATACATCCTCGACGCGCGGCAGTGCGAATAATGGGCACGCGTCTGGCAAGTTACATACTCGGACGTTCAAGTACTAGATATATATTCACGTCCACGGATATGTATGCGTGCACGTATGTATAAGTAAAAGAACATTGAAAGGCTTATATATGCAGGTGCTGGCTTATGGTGGGAGTTAATGGATAAGAAAGGTATATACATACAGGCGGCAATGCCACTTCTCTCTTTTATAACATGTGCAAAGAGAAAGAGCGCAAAGAGCGCAAAAAAAGAGACAAGGAGAAAGAAGGAGAGGACCCCCGGTAATATGTTTAAGGCCCCAAGGAAGTCTATAGTCAATCCTACTATTCAACTATACACGCGAGTCTGCTATACTACGCTTTATATATACCATCGTATGTTATACGCTCATTCACTCAACTGGACGCCCGCGCTCGTTGCTCGATTTTCTTCTTTTTTTTTTTCTTCTTCTTCTTTTTCTCTATCCCCCTTCCTTTTTTCTCTCCTTCCTTTTCCTTTTCCTCTTCCCTTGTCTCTCACTGTCTATCTCTCTAATGTGTCCCTTTTAATCCATCTTTTCTTATTACCACACTTCTTATTTCCTTTTACTCTCTTCATTATACAGTGAATCATACAGCGTATATACATATCGATTGACTGTAAAGCGCGTGCTGCGAGTTTTATACGCGCGCAAATTCAAGCACTTGCGATTTTTCGCTCGATCAGGCCTGTTACATGTGCTCGTTGAGCGCTGTGCGCTCTTTATACGCTCGTATATATGTACTTTTCAATGAGCCGGGATTTTTTGTGCTTCTCTTCGACGTATTCGTTAACGTGTGCAAAAGAAAGATAAATTTTGCGGTTTTTTAAAAGTTCGTTGCACGGTTTTGCCTTTTTTTGTTTCTTTTATTTTTTTTTTGTTGCGGTGTGGTTGCACGGATGAACTCAAGTGTTAAGCGTGACAAGAGGAAGAAGGTGTTATTAAGCTAGTGACGAGATGTTGTCTTTCTTTGGAGTCTGCATGGCGATATTGCTCGTGTTCTCGAGCTTTATTGTAGTGGAGGGAAAACCTCAGCAAACTAAACCAGGTAAGTACACTTCGAGAGCCAAATTCACTTTAAAATTATATAATCTAGTTTTTAAAGAATAATTTAATCATTGAATTGATTTAATTATTCTTTATTAAATTACAATAAAACATTGTTTCGTCTATTTTATATCAGTGAACTTTTAATCGTATGTTCTTAATTAACTTAATTGTTAATTTTATTGAAAAATAATTAGTTCAAAGTTATTAAAATTGGGAAATTTTCTGATATTTTTTATTGCTTTTTACTTTAATTTATATATTAAATAATAACTGCATAAAAATAAATGATCGAAGTTCATTATATAAAAATTACATCCCGAATATAAATTCTGAAAATCAATACTTTTTCTCTTCCATTATCAAATCATAATACAATGAATGTTTGAAATATAATAAACTAAAAGTTCATATTCAATATTCGTAATAGTACTTCGGTCATATGAAATATAAATATCAAAGGTAAGTTAAAATGATTACAAGGATGGAATCGATACATTTGAACTAAATAAAAGTAGATACAATTATCTACTAGTAATATAATATTGTTTATTGCATAAAAATTAAAAAAAGATTAATGTGTCTGTGTGTTAAAATATATACAGAATGAATATATTGATATTGATATTGAACTGACAGAGAGTTGTTAACGCGATCTCAGTATCTGTTTTGACGAAGGTTCATTGTCATTGTTTTCATAGCATTATATCAGAGGCGCGTAATATTTAGAAAGTAATAGATAATCTATAGATATATGTTAATTAGGTGTAGTAAAAATATGTATGTTTGCTAAAATAAAGATTACAGCTACAAGTGATAAAATATCATGAATAGGCTTATACACTATACATTACCGATAACTTAATTAAATAAACATTTTTTTATCTAATTTTCAATCAATGCATTTCAATGGTTTTTTTTTTGTTATTTCAGGATTCACTATTTTACTTGTTTGTGAGATTTTATTTCAAAATTTAAGGAAATTAAATTTTTTTAAAATTATAAAACATAATTAGGTAGAAATAATTATAACACTTTGATTTCATATATCGGAAGCTTTTTTTGTTTTACATGCATTTGATTAATACAAATTTTAAACATAATTACAATTATAATATAATTGTACGAATTATAAGTATCAGAGTACCATTAAACACTACTTAATTATTTGTAATTAGCGAATAACATTGAAATCCAACATAAAATCATTAGCCTCATGCAAGCGTATACTATAAAAACACTCGAAACATTATTTGCGAATTATCATCATTAACTTGTAACAAACTTAAAAAAAAAAAAGAAGTAGATACAAAAATTAGTATCATAAAATCGAAGGTCGTACCGGAGGCGTAAAGAGAAAGACACAATATAAGTGTTCGAATGTCTGGTTTGCGCTATACTGTCCAACAGCTTGTCAATTAGTGAGACAATCCACTTTATGTCGACGGCAATCCATCAACCATAAACGTGCTCACGCTTACGCGATACTTTTATCTCTCTCTCTTTCTCATCTTTATCTTATACTGTTTATGCTTTTTTTTCTTTCTTTCTTTTTTTACTTTTGCTTATTCGACTTCCATGATGTCTTTTAATTTAATTTAAGTGCGCGTATAGTGTAGATGTGGAAAAAGATTAGTATCGAATGAATGAAATTTTTCTGGTTAATGATGATATACTGACAATCGGCTTAATTCATTGATCCTATTAACCTGAAATTCATTAGATTTGCCGTTGTTTAGGAAAGCTTATTATTTCAGTTGCACTATTAAATTCGTACGTGATTTAAGAATTTTGTAAGGCCGCTAAGTATCACTTAGAATTTATGATCATAATTGTGATAGTTACTTGCTAATATTTTTTCAAAACAGCGAACCAATTGTATTACAGAATGGTTCATATCACTGATTTCATAAAAAATCACCTTTTCATCGATCACTCGTAAATTTCAATACAAAACAAAATTTATTTTAAACTCATTTCCTCGTTACTAGAGATTTAATAAAAACCAAATGAAAAAAAGTAAAATTTCATTTGTAAAAAAATACGTACATCGTAAAAAAAAGGTATACAAATACGCATTTTAATTCTAACGTTTTAATAATACCCTGGCTCTATGCTTTAATCGCATCCCAAGTACAAAGGGTTCCAGCACGCAATGTAATTACGCAAAAATTAATAAAAAATTACAGGGATTTTACATTTCCTGAAAACATCAACAAAATTCTTCTCGTTCACAGATATTTTTTTGTAATTTTTTTTATTACGTATTAACCATTATATTGTTCAAATACAAACATTTAAAAATGAAATAATCGACAAATTTATCAGTACAAAACGACACCATTGAAAAATTTCGATTAAGACATAAAACAAGTTTTTAGTAACGCAAAAACATTTATTGCGCAGTTAAAAATCATTTCCTAAAGATATTCATGTGCAACTTAAGCGTAACGTACATCCAGCATTAAATTTTCATCCTCGCTTGAAATACGATTACTAATTTATTTTCTAAAGTCTCTCGATAGTGCCTTTTTGCGCAGCAGTTACAATATATATATCGATCTGCTTAGCAATATCCTTATTGCTTTTTCAGCAAGACAATTCAATATATATTTGATCTCCATGACTTCCTGCACGCTTTTTATGTGCAGTAATTTTCTAAAGATGTACCTTCCCCTCTCTCTACGTCCTCCACGTCTTGAAACTGCTTATATAACTGATATATTATAACAAGTGCAGCTGAAGTTAATGCACTGTAAAAAAGAAAATGCATATTATACTTTATGGATTAAATAAAAGTTTGAGTGGAAAAATTTGATGTAAAGATTCCGAGTCTTTATCTTTATAACATATACTGTTATAACATTTTTCTAAATAATAAAAAGAGAAAATTTTTACTTTTATGACATTCTCATGTAATGTCGTTTAAATGAAGAAAATTTTAAAGTTAAATAGATTAGATTATTTTGAGAAAATTCAATTTCATTGATTGAATATCTAGTAGGTCAAGCATCAATCTTGGAGCCATAATATACAAGCTTATATCATCTTCTCTACGAGGACGCTTTATTTCTCTATTTCTTCATATGTCCTATCTAGCACACGTGCCGGTGTCTTTTGCTATATCCTCGTACCGTTCAGCTACATTTTTCTACTTTCATCCGTTCCTTTTTTTTAAACTTATTTTTCTTTTTTTTTTCCTTCGTCGTCGTTCTCTTCTCATCTACGTCTCGCCAATGTCGCGCGCGATAAGAAAAAGTACTGATACGGAATATTTCGAGTAAAAGAAAGAAAAAAAAAATAAAAAGATAAAAACACCAGGGCGTATTGTATTTTCAGGAGTACACTTGGAAAAGTGGTTATGCATATCTTTGCGTATAAGGAATAAAAGAAAGAAGAAAAAAAAGAAGAGCTTGTCGGAGATAAGAGATGAACGAAAAGGAAAGAAAAAAAAAGTTGGTCTTGACACTTTTTTTAGTAGAGATTGATGGAGATATGTACATTTCAATTTTTCGACTTCTATAATACTCCTTTTCTCCTTACATATATGTATAAAGTCCCTTGGAAATCTCATCGAGTTTTAGTACATCACGTTTTATTTCCGACAACGGCACACGTTAGGGACCTTCTGTATATATTTTCTTACTCGCAGATATATATTTTTATTTATTTCATTCTTTCTTTCTCTTTTTTTTTGCCACACGCGTGAGATTTACGAGGCAGCGTGTCTCTGAAGTCTTCCTCTCTTTCACCTCACTTATACATTATCTTACTCTTTCTCGGTCGTAAAGGAAAAACTGGAATTTCTTATATATGCTTGTTTGAACTCTTCGGGGGCTTACTTTTATCAAGGTAAACGAGATGTCTTGTTTCCAAAGGCTGAGGTTCTTGTATTGTTGTGCGCGTGCTTTTTTCTTTTCTTTTTTCTTTTACCGACTACATTCGATTTTAAGACATTGCATTGCTAACAATTTTGATTTTATTTTTGATGGTTCAGGTTTGGCTTTCTTTTTTCTTTTTCAAAGGAAACATATTCTTTATTTAAAGATAGGTGGTTCTTTTTAATGAGAGCAATTATTTTTTACAATAGGTTAGTTAATATTAATTTATTTTATAACAATGTCACTGTGATTCGAATATTAAAATAAAATGAGAACCTGATGATGATATTTTTTTTTTTAATTTTATTCAACGTCGCTGTATTTATTCTATAATTTCGATGCTAATTAGCGACGGAGGTCTTAAGTGTGTTTGTGAAAAATAAATTTTAAGAAAACTTATTTCTAAAACATACTCTGAACATAAAAATTGCATTTTATCATTTACAGAAAACTTATTGATAAAAAAATGCTTTAGACATGAAAATTGAATTTTATCATAAAATACCAAAGAAACTTGGACATTTTATTATAGATATACTGTTACACTTTATAAGTTTTTATAAAACTTTACAGAAATTTTTCATTCCCAACTTTTTTTCGTTTTTAAAAAAAATAATAACATTAAACAAGATAAAGTACTCAGTTATTTCATTTATTTTACCATGAATTTACAATTCAAAACTCACGCAACGCGTACGCTTTATTTTTTTTTTATACCTCACGAGCTTAAAAAAAATTGTGTCACCAAACTAAAAAAAAAGTAACGCACAAATGCGAAATGAAAAAAAAAAAAAATAACGTCGAAAAAAAAAGTTACACAACAGTATTCTCACGTACATATTTCCATATATCTAAATACACATGTGCAAATATATATATATATATATATATATATATATATATATATATATATATATATATATATACATAGTATCGGATTCTCGCTTCCGTTTTCGCTTTAACGCGCTAAAATTCATGAAATAACTCTCGCGTGAGATTGCGTGCGCCCATGAGTATGTATGTATATATATATATATATATATATATATATATATATATATATATATATATATATATATATATATATATTTGTACGTAAAGATCTATAAGTTTGTATATAGGAACGTCTGAGTAAAATACCGAAAAGGACTATATACGAAAATGCGCGCATCCGCAACGGTAAACTGTCTGAAACGACGAATTTACAACTTACCATACGATTTTGCCGCTTTAAGCGTATTCCAAACAGCCGAACGAAGAAAGTTTCTATGCTCGTTCTATATATCGATATAAAGAGATATTCGTATATGGTTTTTACATGCGGAAGAAGTAAACTTTCAAACTACAAAGAAAGATAAAGAAACGGCGAGATTAAAAGAATAAATGAGATAAAGATAGAATAAGAGACAGAAAAAACAAAGAGATAAAGTAGAGAAAGAAATAATATTAAAACGAAGAAGAGTAAAAAAAAAGAGAAAAGAAAACTAAAGAAATGAAGAAAAAACCAGTAGCGTAAGATAGTCTTTTTAAAGGAAGAAGAGAAAAAAAAGAGAATAAAAAATAAGAAAAATAAAAGCGGAAGAAAAGTGTAAGGAGAAGGGAAAAAGGCTAGCGAGCGAAACGTGCAACGGCGACTAAAACGCGCCTTGCTCCTCGCTCGCGAATCTTCACCACTTCCGACGTTAATTAACGTGACTCGTAACAGTGAACAAGGCCTTTGCTTGCACCGCCCAGCTTATACCCAAAGGAATTTAACGCGCCGGGTAAAACCCCCTTTTCCTTTACTATCTGCTTTTCCTTCTCTCTCTTTTACTATCCTATTCTCTCTGTCTGTCTCTTTTTTGTGTCCCAAAGCGCAGCCTCGATATAAATTTCATTTTGTGCAAGCTTATATCGTTTGTATATACGTATATAGAAAGATTTGGATGTTGGAATCTACAAACAACAATTACTTAATAAGGCTTTATGAACTTAGGCGAATATAGGTTGTGCTTGTTTTCGTTAATGTCATGTAAATGGAATTTTCTATAAGTTGAGTCTATTTGGATTAAATTGTTTAAAAAAATTTATTTTTCAATATCAATTATTGATTTTTTTAGGTGAGTTATATTCTGCTTGAAGTGAAAATTTTTTCAATTTTAATTTTACACGATTACTTATTCTATTAGATTGGAATGGCCTTTTAAACAACTTATTCGTAGTCGTAAAATCTTACGAGACTATAAAGTTTAAGTTTATATCTCCGAGGACAGTTGAGATATTTTTTATAATGTCAAAGCTTTTTTCATTATCCTTATTTTTATGATCGATGAAAATTTGAACAAAAAAAATATACGATTAACATAGTTTTGTTAATATTAAAGTATGCTTACGGTTTTAGTTATTTTTATTTTTTTTAATTTTATTTAACGTCGATGTATTTATGCTATCATTACGATGCTAATTGACGACGGAGATTTTCAGTGTGTTTGTGAACAAAGCACATGTAACGTACAGTGGTGCTTGTATAAAACAGCCGAGAGCGGGATTCGAACTCGGATCCTCGAGATTATGAATCCATCGTTCAACCGAGTGAGCCACTGAAGATCTCATAATTATTTTTCTATTTAACTTATTTTTCAGGCAACTTATTTTTATATTTGGAAAATTATTTTTGAATATTTTTTGTCTAATGTTTCTTTATATAAATATTTTTTCATTCAATGATACAATATATATTAAGCACTTTTTCTGATTTTTACTAAATTCTAGAATTGATAAGCATATAGTGAAAAAATTACATTATTCATGTATTTCAAATACTGTTTCTACAATATTAGTATCACAAAAAAATCCATTTTTCTTCCAGCATAACAAAGTAAATTATTATCGATTTTCATATTACATTGGAATATTGAATGTAATACAGCGTCAAGCTATATATATGCTTTAGAATTTATTACTGGTCTTATCTAATTTTGCGAAATACAGTATTGATTGACTATGCGTGTAACATACATTGTACAATTCATTACGGTAAAGTGCTTATATCCAATGAATTTTTAAACTTTTCGAATAATTCTAATGGAAATTTGACTATTTATGTTAACTGGATTATTTTAAACATTTACTTGGATGATTAATTTCAATATTTTATAAAAATATCTTTAATGTATATTAGCAAAATATAGCGTTGCCTATAAATGAAATGTAAAATTTATGAGCAATATACATGCAAATTCCAATTAACGAGGTATTTTTCGTTATCTTTTTTTTTAGTTTTTTTAAATATTTGAAAAAACAATATTATTTTTTACGAAGGAAATAAAATTTTATGTAATGAAAAAATAACATACTACAATAAAATATTACATGTACAATAAAACGATATTATATACTTAAATGCAGAAACAATTGGAAAGTGTATTATTAAAAATTCCTACATAAATCAAAGACATCGAATGTGATTCATAGCATTGTGTAACATCATAACGTCGTGATATAATTTAATTAAAAAATTTCATACATCGCACCGAAAGCACTCTAATTTGTAATTTACATTCGCGCGTGATTACTTTTTTTTTTTCCTCTCTAGAACGGTAATTTATCTAGGTTATATATTTGCCTTTTTTTAAACTGCAGAATTTCACGCACTAACGTATTCTCCAATTTCGGCTCGACAAGACCAAAACATTATTACGGCTAGAATGTGGGTAAAAATTCATGGAAATATTATGATTTTTTTTCTCTCGTGATGTGAAAAAAAAACGCACATCGCTTTAGGGGTCTATTTGTATGTTAGTTTCATTTTGGTTAAGAGATTTTGGTTCGTGTCGAAAGTCGAAAATTGGATGCATATCGTTAGTAGATTAAATTTTCACTTTATATTTCGTAAATTCAGATTTATATAAAATTTTTGTATAGTTTGATGAACAGATTTTGCAATAATAAAAAAAAATTTTTAAATTGTTTCCATAAAAAAAAATTTTGTAATAAAATTTTTACTAAATTGATAAAATTAATATGTTAAAGAATAAATTTAGATAGAGAATAAAACTTCATTCAATTTATATGTTGAAGATCATCTAAATGATTGTAATCTTTATTTATTTAAATTTCAATGAAAAGTAAAAAAAGTATCAAAATAATTTCATTTAATTGATTTATTCATACCAAATTTTAAACGCTACATAATTTCTTGTTATGATTAAAAATTTATAATAATTAATATTATTTTACTATGAAATAGCGGTCATTATCATACGCACTTTAAAGACACTGTCAACGTAATAGCACATTTCAAGAAATTATAAGATACAGTTACATTCACGGAAATCTTCAAAAGAATACTTTTGTCCACGACTCGTGCATAGTTAAAACCAATCTTACTAGTGCGCCCTGCAACGAGACTATTGTAATTGTTTGTACCTAGAATACGCATAATAATATCTCGTTGAGTTCAGCGCAAGAATAGGGAAGAAAGAAAGAATGAAAAAAGAGAAAAGCGAGTACGAATTATCCGCAACCAAGTTTCTAAGCTTAGTGTCGCGAATGAGTTTCTTGCGAAGCTTTCGTGCACCAACTCGAATACCATCATGAGCGTATAGTCTCGACTTAAACTAACGTCGTCGGTTTTCTATGTACGCATGCTGTAGATCCCTTTTTTCTCTCTTATTTTTAATCTTTTCTTTTGAACATTGTTTTTTTCTTCTTTTATTTCTATGCGATCGTGGCATAATGAAAAAAATGAGAAAACTTACTTGCAACTGAGAATTCGAAGTAAATAATTTGAATTTGTTAATGTGGATTATTGGATTATTTAAACTTATAATTGATTATTTAAAAATTTATTTAATTAGTGAATTGCATGAACAACTTATATTTTATAACTGGTGATAAAAAATTAAAAAATTCTTAAATACAAACTTTGAAATATAGAAATTATAAGTTTATTACAATTATAGATTTTTCAATTAATAAAACAATTTAAACTTTACAGAAATGAAAATAACTTAATTTAACTTGAAACAAAAAAAGAACATTAAAACACGAAACACCGCAAGAACATTAAAGCCATTGAACAAACCATAATTAACATAAAACGTAGATATTTAAGATATCGCATTTCTGTTGAGCTGTCTCTCTTGAACAAATATTAATTCAAGATACAAGTAATGTGTTGAGATTCGCGCATTCTACAAGGCAAATGAATGAAGAAGAAGAAGAAAAAAAAGAAAGGAACAAGGAGATATATTAAGTATACAAACAAGATCTACAGCGTGAACCAGTTCGGTTTTATATGAATCGTTATGTGCATTAGTAAGCAGAACAGGCAAATGTTATATACGTACATAGCATATTAGTGTTTATTCCGTTCCTTTATTTTTTCCTTTTCTTTCGAGAGAATCGAGAGAGAGACCGACGGTCTACTAAGACCGTTTATCCCGTATATCCTGTGCCACGGAGTTTTGTTTCTTTTAGCTTATTTTTTTTTTTTTCTTTCTTTTTGCTTTTGCGATACATATTTATGAGGTAAGGATATGGCTTTATTTTTTGGCTTTTTTAACATAAGTATATGAACAACTTTGGGCGTGGGATAATTCAATCGATGCTCCTTTTTTTTTTAATGTCTTTTATTTTTTTAAGCTTTGGGGTAGAAATGTAAGTAATGATTGATTAATCGGGGAATGGTTGATTTATAAGATTACATTTTGTTGGAGCAAAGATAATAATTTATTTGAAATTTTTTGCTAATAATAGAATTGAGAATTGAGTTTTTTATATTTATGTATTGTTGATTCGGACAAAAAAATTTATTTTAGGAATAACGTTTTATTATAACAAACAAATATAACAATATTTTCATCTTCCTTAAATCTAAATTATAAAATCTCTAATTCCTTTTTTAATTAAAAAAGTAGGCATTAACAGTATAATTAATAACGTTATATTATTTTTTTAATTATTTTTTTAACGTCACTTTAGGTGCTAATTAGCGACGGAGAAATTCAGTGTGCTTGTAAAACAAAGCACATGTAAAGAACAGTGGTGTTTGTATAAATCAGCCGCGAGCGGGATTCGAACTCGGAACCTCGAGATTACGAATCCATCGCTTCACCGACTGAGCCACTGAAGATCTCGATGATATTAATTTATATTTTAACAACATTGTTTGATAATTCTATAAGATAACTAGTTTTAAAGTATTTATTTTTAATTATTATGTTCAGTATTAACAAAAAGTTAATTCTTTTAAAATAGTAATACTTACGCATACATATATGCATATTTCGATCCAGAATTTTTAGAAATATAGTTTTTTTATGTTATTAAAAAAATTTTTTTTCGCTGTTACAAAGTTCCCTCTGTTTGGAAACTAAAATACAAATATAAAGCAAAGTCGCATTCATTAAAAATAATTATAAAAGCAGTCAATTAGAATTTTTCATCATAAAACTAACAAGAATATTATCACCTACACGCTCATCGTTTATAATAATCAAAAATACTTACGCGTATGTGCGCTTGTGTGTCCCTTAGTACTCGTATGTCCCATATGTTAATTAAGTACTATAATACCTTTTACAACACATCTGTAGCGGTCAGTTTTCAGCGTAGTTAATTTCTTGTCTCTCTTGTTCTTATTATAATGACAACCGTTCTTACATTCACTTGTGCACTTTGTCTTCTGTATTCCACACCTTTAATTCCCCCTATTTTCTTTTCGTAAAATTCAATCTCGACGATTTTAGTTGCCGAGCTTTTTTTCTCTCGGATTATATGTGCGTTATTAGCTTCGTTATCGTTAATTGTGTTTCATGTTACTGCGCTCCAGTGTAAAATAAAGCAAATCGTATATAAAAAAGCTCTCACTGACATTTTAGAAAGAATGGTACAGTTTGGATTTCGGAAATGCTTTGTTCGGAGAATTCTTTGAATGTACACTGTAACTTTTCGAATTTTGTTTGATCGTTTCTTTTGCTTTAAAAATTGTTTGAAATGAAGAATTGTTGCCGACCTTATAGAAATTAATGAAGTATAGAACAATCGAACCATTCGTTAAATTTTTAAATTTATTAAACTCTAGAAAAACAATAAATTAAAAAACAAAGATATTCGTAAAAATCTTTTTACAGAAAAGCTATGAATGAAAATCTGTACAAATTTATGTGAAAATTCGGAAATCCATGTAAAATTTTCTAATAAAATTGCCTGCATGCATTTTATCCGTCTGAGAAATATTTGTTTCATTGCATATCTACTATTGATAATTAAAATTTCATAATTGTACAAAATTAACGATTCTTGACATTTGTAAAAGCACAATATAAATTTGATGAACGAGCACAATGCGCTATAGAAATACAAAGAATATAAATATTTAATTTAATTTTCTCCGCAGCTTTAATGAAAATGTCGATTATTAAGAAACAAAATCACGTATTCGCGTTAACAATATACACGAATTTGATTAATTTATAATTATTAAATGTGCTATAACAATGCACTTACCACCCGCGAATACTAAATGCACACATAATGCATATTTCAGAGACGCGAAAATGTTTGTAATTAAAAACAACTTTTTGATTTAATATCAACAATTTAAAATGAATTTTAATTGGTTGAAAACTGATACTACAATTATTATTAATTGTTATTACATCAAAATTTATATAATTATTTAATAACTTAAACTCGTAATTTAATGTAATTGAATGAACTCTATATTACTGTTACTAAATTCTACTGGAATTCAGCATTTGTGTTAAATCATTCATTATAAAATTAATCTAATCATTCGCTACGACTTTCATTGTAAAATTAAAAGGTAATAAAAGCCGATAAAAGCGCGTAAAACGGTAAAAATTTACTTGACAGTAATAATATAAGGAATAAAAGCTAATGATTGCGTATTCATATACATATCGTATACCTTGACATATCAACTATTAGAAAAATTTAAATTCAACAAGCGTTAAAAACAGCACTGAAAATTCTAATATAATAGGATTGTGCACACCTCATATAAGCCAATTGTGTATGCTTATACGCGCACGTGTAATTTCCTCTACCTCTCTCTCTTTTTCTCTCTCTCCCTTTTAGTTACAGTATTATATCGCGTTGTTACACCTCGCAAAATGTAATCATATCGTTACGCCAACTGAGCGCACCGAGCTCGACAAAAATGAAAAAAAAAGGAAAGAAAAAAAAAAATAATGTGCAGTACTCGACAACGAGAACAAAAAAAAGAATAAGACCTTTTTATGTATATAACCAAAGTTCAGTCAACTGCAATGTAAACGGTAAAGCATAGAGCGTTTATAAGCAAGCTGGAAAATTGCCTTAACTGTATACACTTTATACACGTTGGTTATATGTGTGAACATACTTTAACCTAAACGTTCTTTTAGTTTTATTTCCTTTTCTTCTTTACTTGATCTACCTAAAATGTATTGCTTATATATATAAAGTTAGCTTGGATGTTCTTATAGGTTGAGTGTATATACAGGAGTAAAAGGGGGTATGTTTTCCAAGCCAAGTAGCTCGGGCGACATATAAAACTTCTTAGGGAGGACGGGGGGGGGTAGGGACTTCACAACTCGTCTGAGTTATGAATATTGTTTTGGAACAATGGGTTAAAAATTTGTAGTATAGTCGTTTCTCAGTTCATATATTTTATGTCGAATAGTTTGACCTACAAAATTTCAACAAATTTTTTGTTTTTTTAAAAATTATATAATAAATAATATGATAATTTAAAAATTTGGAAGAAAATATATTTGATAATTAAATGAAAATTTGGCATCTTAATAGTTTTAAAAATTTGAACTTTAGAAAAAATTTGGATCTTTGAAAGAAAAATTTAATAAATGTCCAATTTATTTTTCATTTTAATTAAAATTTTGTTAAAGTAAGTAAATAAAGCTGCTTCCATCAATTATGAATAATAGTGTGTTATTATACAATTAATTTTTAAAAAAATTAAAAAATTTTTTTTTTATATTTTAAATTATATATTAGAATTCATTTCTTTATTACTGAAATTTAATATGCTTTCGAAAAACATATTTTATATCTGATACGATGAATTCAGAATATCATCTGTATTTAAATGTATAGATACAGTTGGATAGCTTCGCGCAGCTCATGCGAATGGCAGCTGTACTGTCTGTGTGATATATATATATATATATCTATATATATATATATATATATATATATATATATATATATATATATATATATATATATATATGTATCCGGTTGAGTGACATAGCATCCAGGCGAGAATTCGGTATTCACTTTACATCGAGCTTGGATATGCCTCATATACTCCATAGTATATGTGGTGGAAGCCGGGTGTCTACAAAGACGACGACGTAAACGCGTGACTGAGTTACTCAGTAAGCTCTCTTTCTTTCTCTCTCTCTCTCTTTTCCTTTCGCGGTCAATATTATTCCCATCTTAGAGGAATATAACTTCATTCACGTATATATATCCAAGCTTTTTCTTATTTCGAAGGATATATAGTAAGAGTAGTTATATTTTCTCTGTAATGCAGTTTCCACGAACACACGCGCGCACGTGCACACACACACATAAACTCGCTGCTGACAGAATTGCATTTTCATCCAAGTGCAAGCGTGTATGCGGTTGTAGCGATAATGCGGTAACGCTATAGCGCTACGAGTAAAACCTAAGTTTTCGCTGGCATATTCCTAGGATAATGTCATGCGTTTTTCAAGAAGTTTAAAATACTATTTTTGTAAACATGACGTTGCTTTTAGTTGTTTCTTTTTTCTTTCTTGCGCATAGGTACGAGATCCTTTATTTTTTTCTCCTCTCACTACTTCTGCCAGTCGCATAAGAAACGGAAAGTAAGTAAAGTAAGCAGAAAAGATGATATACTTTGCTGGAAATAAATTGTTTATCTTTTTTTTTTTTTCCTTTCAAGTTTATTTATTTTTCTGCCATCCGAAAAATTAACCAGTCTGGGTACGGGTAGCATTTGTCGACCCCTATAGCACTTACGTAATGTAAACGAGTTGAACAAATAAATAAATAAACAAATGTTTCAAAGTTTATTAGCTCTTTGAATCCAATGATTTTTTCTTTAATTTAAAAATTAATAATGAACGTGTTATATTACTATTTTAATATGAGAAATATATATTTAACAAAATCAAATTATAGTATCTGAGGTCTCAGTGGCTGAGTCGGTAGAACGATGGGTTCATAATCTCGAGGTCCCGAGTTCAACTCCTGCTCTCGGCTGATTGATAAGCTCCTCTGTACATTACATGCGCTTTGTTCACAAACACATTGAAAAACCTCCGTCGCTAATTAGCATCGTAATTATGGCATAAATATAGTGACGTTAAATAAATCTTAAAAAAATAAAAAACAAATTTAAGAAAATAATAAAATGTTTTTTTTAATTTTCTCAATTTTTATCAGGTATATACTTTTATGATTTTTAATTAAAAAAATTAGTAACTTGAAAAACTATTAAAAGTTTATAACATTGCCGCATTTTCCATAAAAAATTGTTTAGAAAATATTTGCGCAACTTTTCATTTTGTTTTTACTTTAATTTCCTACCTATTATGGGTTGAAAATAAAAGAGAAAAAAAGTGTAATATAAAATGCGAATGAAAAAAGAATAAAGAGTAAAAGAACAAAAAACTTACATGATCAAAGACTAGATTGGTCAAGATATTTTTTAAAATGTTTTAAAATAATGCCCCTAGTGAGTCACGATTATCAGTAACAAGCTATTATTGATGTTTGAATGGATCTTTTTTGTTAAAACTTGAAAATTAATGTTAAAAAAATTGAGTTACTAAGGGATTAATTCAAATTCCTTATTAACAGTAAACTAAAAAAAAACCAATTTTCGAAAGTGCTAATATTTCTTACAGTGTAATATTTTATAAGTTCTGTTAGTAATTCTTTTTATCGAATGTAATAAAAAAATAAAAAATTTATCAAAGAAAAACTTTTTAAACTTCTCACTAGGAATGAATTTTGAAATGCCATTAGTCTGAATTGAAAATTTTTTTTTTAATTTATAAATTAACATTTTCTTTATCTAACTTTTAACATTAAATGAAAAAGAAAATTTAACAACATATTTCCATCATACAAATCTTCATTCCGCTGCATTACTTAGTTGCATTAAGCTCTTTTTGGTTTTGGAACGAGGAATTTGAATTTTCGTTATCGGTTTTCCGGAAAAGTCCTTTTTCTCGACAAGCTTGTCTTCTCTTTTTCATATATATCCCAAAGCATTTCCTAAATCAGGTTCTCTTTCTCTCACACATGTCGCAGTAAATGTATTTAAAAAAAAAAAGAAAAACTAAGTACAGCAAACAATGTAACGTAGTTCTGCAGTAAAGCCATGCAAAGAGGATAAGCATTAAAACGTGTTCGTACAATGTGGAGAAGTAGTATAAAGTACATATATACGTATAAAGGATATTTCGAGAAAGGTTCTTCAGGTGCAAGCGAGAGAAAAGCTCTACTGTATGCTGAGATTATATACCTTTGCAAAAGTTAAACAGAGATGCCTAGATTCGTGTATTCTAGCTATACAGACAGAAAAGCGAATGCGCCATTAACTAAGTTCAACGTTAAATTAATCCTTCAAATTAGTAGGATAGTGATGCTTCGGATTTACTCGGGAGAAATAGAAAGAGTGAGAAACAGTCGGATAAAACTTGCGATGCTCCATTTAACTGTATCAGGAATTTCATCATTAGTTTTGCTTTTTTGAGGGAAATCATATAAAATAATAGTACATTGTGCAACAAGGGAGCAAAATAGGTGTTTGCCGACGAGTGCGTGTTTGTCGCTCGAGCGTAGCGAGAGCGACAAATCGCACGAGTCGACAAACACCTATATGTTCCCGCGTTGCGCATACTATTTTCTCACGCGAAGAGCATCAAAAATATTATTTTTCTAACAAGTGCGCAAAATTCTAAGAATGACAAACTTGCGTCTGTGATAGCATGTACAATCTTGTTCGAAGGCTATCAAGATCGTAAGAGGTAGTCGAGGTTGGGGCGCAGGACGGGGTCCAGGGGCGGAGCCCCGGTGGGGGTGCAGGGGGCGAAGCCCCTGCCGGGGGGGTTCGGGGGGCAGCGCCCCCCCGCCTCCAAAAAAATAAATAATATTACTAATATAAAAATAAAATTAATAAAACCATTAACAGCAGGCCAGAGTAGAACCTGATATTGACCGAGTAACAATTGAGTTGTTTGTTATTTACTCAAGTATTAATCGGTGTATCTTCAAATTAAAAGTTGAGCGCAATGGATATTAATATTATGAACATCTATGCACAAGAAAAAAAAAAATCTACCGATTTGTTTTTGAGAAAAGTAAGTAACGCCAAAGTAAAAGTTTATGTTTATAATATTTTCGCGTTACTTACTTTTCTCAAAAACAAAGCGATAGATTTTTTTCTTCTTGTGCATAAATATTTGTAATAATAATATCTATTGCGCTCAGCTTTTAATTTGCAGATTCACCGTTTAATACTTGAGTAAATAACAAAAATCTCAGTTAGACAAGGACAGTGAATCCGGCCTGCTCTTAAATTAAAATTCCATGAAAATAAATTATATTTCTATGGGATAAAATTTTCCGTTTTATTTCAATACTATATATATATATTTTTTTATAATACATTAAAAATTAAATTAAATTTTGATTTATTCAAATTTAACATTTTTCGCGGAAATCGTCCATCGCTAACTTGTAATTCCGAGAATTTACGATTCGGCTTTGAATACTTGGCTGATATTATAAGGATATGAAAATGTCTTCGATGCAACGTGCAAGATTAAATATTACATAAATAATACTCGAAAAAATCAATGCTAAATAGACTGAAAGTTGCTACTGATATATGTGAACTTTTTCGAGGAATTTGTTCACCCCTGACTTGTAATTCGGGGAATTTACAATTCGCAGAATTGACCATTCTAAGTGAAGCACTTAACTGATGTATAAAAAGCATCGAGTTACACACACTGACTGATGTATAAAAATATCGGGTTACATTATCGAGCCTGTTAAAAGTTCGAATTCATTTTGCTCCCTAGGGAGGCAAAGAGGTATTTTGCTCCCTCACAACAGCTGGTCAAAATAGTATTTTGCGCTCTGAGTGCGAGAAAAAGATTTTTTTGGAATATACATTGTGGATCAATTTTTATTTAAATTTTTTGAAACTTTCCGAATATGAAACCAGTTTGAAATAAAATATACAAATGAGAATATTCTTGTAATGTAGATTTCAACTTCGATGAATAAATGAAAAATTTTAATAATGATAAAATTATAAAATTTAATTATTTATAATTTTTTATTACATGTATTGGGCGTATAAAATTAAAAATAAATAAACTTCAATTAACAAAAAACATTATGATGTACAATTTTGGCAGTTTTAACTAAAACAAAAAATTTTGTGAAAAACTAATAATTTCATGTTTACAAAAGAATCTAGATATCTAAAAAATTAGTTTCTGTATGAACGTCCCAAAGAAACTTTTTTCCTTTTAATTTTGTAATAAGAGATCGATAAAAGTGAAATTCTCTAAAGGGTCACTTCGACACCCCTACATGTACACATTTGAGAGAGTTTTGAAACAAAGTGTCTAGGTGTTCGAAGCGTAGTAACGTAACTTTGTATGTCTCGCCATCTCTCTATACGCTTTAGGGAAAGTCCTAGTTGTGCCGGACCGCAAATTATGGTCGTCGATCCAAGTGATTCCGCGAGTTAAAGGGCCTTCATGTCGACGCGTCTAAACTCTCTGTATATAGTCTCCTTTCTTCTTCGGGATTGCTGTCGTTGTATGTGTGCATGCGCTTGTTCCATTGGGTCAACTATGAGAATAGCCACTGAATTTTGCGCGGAAAATTAGTTTCAACGCTTCTGGTGCGGCTAACTCTTGGATAGTTTGATTGATATTTTGTTTGAAACTTTCTGGATTATGAAATTTTGTAATATTTCAATTTCAAAAAGGATTTTTATTACAAGATCATTATAACTTATATTTTAACATTTTGTAGTAATTATTTATTGAATAATAAGTTGCTTTATCAAGGCTATGATAAAATATCAGAATAATCTAAATAAAACCGTCTCTTCAATACATATTAATATCGTGCTAATGACATGTTAATAACTTTGTTAATATTTTGAATATTCTAAATATATTTCGTTAAGTTACTATAGCTAATGTCAATTAATATTAACGTGATATTAAATTAGTATAAAATTCATGCAACATTAACTTTTAAAATTCAATTAACGATAAACGTAGTTTCGTATCGTATAATTTTACATTGTCTTTGATCTCAATGTTACATTGTTAATAAAGTGCTAAACGAATTTTTTTGTAAATTTAATATTTTGACGTACAAAACTATTAATTTTCATACAATAAAAACATTCAAACTTCGATTTCAAAGGTAATATAATAATATCCCTATCAAAAGAATCAATTAATAAAAGTTTATTTTTTCAAAGTATATTAAATATGCAATAATCTTTATCAAAAAGTTTATATTTTTCTGCTATTTACATACGTCTCATACGTTAGGACTGTTATTACTACGTTTCACGTGGCTAGAGTTTGACTCATACTAAAAACATTTTAAAGTTTACAAGTTAAACACGAGAAAGTCATACAGCAACAGTGCTCTCTCAATCGACAGGACAATTGTCAATCATTTCGCCTAACAAGTGCGCCACGTATTTGCACATAACGTCTATGCTAAATTTACCTAACGAACTTTCCCATACACATGTCTGTACATATATTATATACAGACATTATTTTTCCAACATCCTTCGGTTTCTGCGGAATATTCAAATAAGAGAATAACAAATATATGCATATATATATTATTCTCTGCTGATGTATTTTCCCAAAGTATTTTCGCTTGTTTTCAGTTCTATGAGCAACTTTTATCATTCAAATTCTATTTAAATGCTTGAGATAACGCAGTAGAATATGAATCATTAGTTAAATATGATGCATCGCTGTAAATCAAAACAAACTGATTTTATCGGCTCGCTTTATATTTTATTAAATTAGAAAATTTTAAAATTAAAAAAAAATTTTAATCAATGTATTGAATATACTCATTAAATGAATAAATACATAAATAAATTGATGCGCACATCTACACACCTAAGGGAAAAAAAAGTACATGAATTCAATTTTTCTCAGCTTCCATATGAAAAATTCAGATTTTCTAAAACTTTTCATTTTCATCCTGAAAAATCCTAAAACGTTTTATATCGAGAAAAGTATGTTTTTAATATTTTTTTATACTCCTTTTTTTGCTAACTTTTCGTATAGCACAATTGCTGTTTGCAAATCCTGTTTGCAATACTAAAATGCTTTCTTTGAAAATATACTTATATTTTCAATGTTTTTTTTTTCACCTTTTAACGCTATCATAAGATTTTCTAAAAATTCCCATATTTTTATTATGGTCTACTTTTTATCTAAACAAAATATTTAAATATACTTTTCAAAATATTAAAAGAGATATAAGTGATAATTTCAATTTTAAAGTACAAATCCAAAATTCTGAAAAATCTGATCACATATTTCTTAAAGAAATCAACTCATTTGATTTTTTATCTTGATCATCAAAGAAAATATTAAGAGCATAATTTTGAAGTTATGAGGCGTATACTAATTTTTAAAGTAAAAATATAAAATTTTTGCAAAACTTATTATAGGAAAACTGAGGGAAAATATTTCTGAAACATGAATTGTTTCCTTTTTTTGCACATGCTTCGATAATTGGCGTAAATATCTCATATATAAAATTATATTTCTGTAATCGAAAGACATTTTTTCAATCAATAATTTTAACGAACATAATAGTAATGCAATTACTCAAAGTGCAAATATGCATAACGGTACAATATTACAGTTCTGTGATGCTATCACAGAATCATTATACGCTTGCCTAATACTCGTGATGATGATTCGATTAATTATTTATCAATTTTTTGCCTCATTAAGTACGAGTAGGAGGGATTATCCAACCCCAGTTGAATCCCGTGAATGAATGAGAGAACAAAACGTGCTGCTGCGATACGAACTTTGTTTCGAGGTCCGAGGACGTTCGTTACATTTGCTAGCCCCATTAAAAGGGCGTACAACGTAAATTAACACTCGAGCACCGGAGTAATGTATAGTTGTCTCCGCTACAAAGCTCGTGGAACTTCAGTTTAAACTATCCTTCTTTCGTCTCTCTCTTGCACGCTCGTTTTCTCTTGATTTTTTTTTTTCAACTTTTTTTCTTTCGCTATGCTTATTTCTTTTTCTTTTACTCATACTTGCTTTTTTTGCTGCTTCTTACTTCCTTAATTTCTATCCTTTCCGTTTCCTTTTCTTCTTTTTTTTCGACATTTCTTTTCGTGCAGCTTTACAATTTTCCTCTGTTTGGCAATTTCCACGTCTTTTCTTCGAGCTAGCTTTCTTATTTTCATCCTTCTTTTAATGATACTTACACACGAAAATGCTTTTTCGTTCCATTTTTACTACCAACGCTTACCTCAATTTCATTTTTCTTTGTTGTATGATTCCATTCTTGCGACTTATTTGTACGGTTACAAAAACTTAGCGAATTTTAATAAATACTTCATATCATTTTGAAGTTTTTTTTTAATCAAATTTTAACTTGATCTTCTTTGTTGAATGATGAATCGTTTTACTAATGATATGCAATTTTTATTTTCAAAAAAAAGAAACAGCTTTGTTACTATACAAGTTCAATTTTTTATCATTTATCTTTTTATAATATAATCAATCGATACGTAGGAGACTTCTATTTTGTCCAAGCGCAATTATTTTGAGCAAAATCCGTGATCTGTAGGTCTAATACTCTCCTAGTAAGTAACATTTTATTTCAACATTTTAGCCAGAAAGTAAAATAACATTTTAATTGAAAAGTTGATTATTATTATAATTGTAAACACAACTATACTACGTTCAACATACCTTGGGCCCCCTGTCTAAAATCGACTTATCTAAAAAGTTTTATAATTTTGAAATAAATTATTGCAGCTTGAAAATTCTCATGTCTTTCGAAAGAGCAGGTAGAAACCTTTCGAAAAAATCACTACGTACTTTAAAAATTTTTTATTTCTTATAACAGTTAAAAAAGATAAAAAAAAAAAAACAAAAAAATTGTCTTTTTTTCACCTGCAGCAGATTTTAAATAAAGTAACCATTAAGTCGTACAAAATGAAGTTTGTGGACTCAAGTAGCTCTACAGATAAAATTTTATTAGTACAATTTGTATTAATTACAAAATTACAGCCATTTTCGTAGCTTGAGGTAATTTTATGTAAATCAGCGTATAATCTCTAACATTGCTAAATCATTGAATAGGAAAGATTTGATTGTATGTTTATGTATTATTTATACTAACCTAAGTTTATTTATGTTATATGATCATGGAATCCAATAGGAAAAGTTTGGAATCCCAGCATAACGTAGAATTTGTCTGGAATGCCGAACCTAAATTATTAAATAAGCACATTAAATTTTCCACCCTAATAATTTATATAATTTAAACAATGTATATTTCAGTCGATTCATTACAGTAGAACTCAAAATTTATGTCTCATTTTCATAAAAAAATTTTTTTTAAATATAAATAAAACTATTAATAAATGAGGCTTTGTATACTGAGGTAATGATAAACTCGATAAAATATCGTACATCAAGATATAAAAATAATGTTCTCGACAAATTATTATTACTATATTAATTACTATATACACAAACCCATTTAAAATAAAATTGATCCGCACCATATTCTCCATCTATGATCCTTTTAAGTTCACGACTCGGTAATACCAATCAATTTTTTTCCCGATACTTTATTCAGCGAAACAGAGTTAAGGCAAAAGAAAATAAGACAAAAAGAACGAGAGAAAAGATAGATTAAGAAGAGGGAGAAAAAAAAAATTGTTGTAGAAATGGCTGGCAATACATAGTTAAAGAAAATAAAAAGAGGCCCCGTATAGTTTAGTCAGAGCATCGCTAATGAATAAAAGCTCTCCTCATCTCGACGAAGATAAGAACGGATTTGTCGAGGACTTGCCAACAGTATTTTCCTGGGCCTTTAGTTTATTCATCTTTCTCGCTCTTTTATATATATATACCAAAGCAAGAGAAAGAGAGGCAGAGGGGAAAGAGAAATAAGCAAGTACGCCACCAGGTGTTCACGGCGGAGAGGTCACTCATTTATTATTGCATAAGATTCAGAACCTGTTCCGGTCCATTCATCGGCTTTTCTCTACCTTCGTTCTCCATCCTTCTCTTTCTCTTTGGCTATGTACCTTTCTCTCTTGTATATATATATATATATATATATATATATACATGACTTTATCCTTCAGGCAGTTTACGCCGCCGCAGTAGAGCAAGCAAAAGACAACGCGATAAAGTGGAAGGAATGAGATAGTAGGTAATGGAGGAAATAGCGACTACATACGAATAGAGTATATATTATTATTTCACGGCCAAGGTGAAGTATTTATTACTCGTGGGAATTAAATTTTCTGGAATTTTAAATAACGTGGATTTAATGATAAATTATCGCTACGTTATTTCGTGATTTTTATTTGATTTAGATTAAACTATTTACAATATCATTTAAATTTCATTAAAAAAATTTTGAAGAAAAAGCTCTTTTTTAAACTGCATTTACGTAGATCTTACTATTTTTACAATAAGAATTAAGAAAAACAAACTTTAAGAAAAAAGTATTATCTTCTTACGCTTTTTATATTGTAAAAATTGTTTCAAATATTTTTTTTTTCATTTTTTTTAAATTTATTATAAATGATTTTATTTCTTAATATACTGTATAGAGCATTCGTAACTACATTCTATTACTCATTATTTATATTGTATTATTACAGTTGTATTATTACAGTTAAAAATTTTTAATTATAGGTTCAACATATTTAATATGTTTAAAACAAAAAATTTCTTTAACACATTTTTAACTATCAAGATGAGTGCTTTGCTTTCGATTTTCTTTTAACTTTGGGTACTTCCTCTTACAGAAAATTATTAAAAAGTTGCGCTCTTAACGTTTAACGCATAATTTTTTTTTAAAACCAAGAGAAATTTCCTTCAAATTTAAAAAATTTAAAAAAAATTTACCGTTTTAGTATTATATACAAAACTTTGTAAAATTAACAATTATTAATATTGTATAGTAAAGAGGTCGTCAGTGGCTCACTCGATAGAGCGTTGGATTCATAACCTCGAGGATTCGAGTTCGAATCCGGCTCTCGGCGGCCGATCGACACAAGCACCACTATTCGTTATATGTGCTTTGTTCACAAACACACTGAAAAACCTCCGTCGCTAATTAGCATCGTAATGATGTTATAAACATAGCGTCGTTAAATAAACTAAAAAAAATTGTATAGTAAGAAAACGGAACTTGGATCAAAATACATTTTTGAGAAAAAAATTAATTTTTTTTTCGAATTTTCTCAATTTTTATCACCTGTATATTCTTTAGATTATTATTAAAAACATAAGTAACTTAAGAAACTATTAAAAATTTATAAAATTGACATATTTTCCATTAAAAATCATCTAAGAAATGTTAGCGCAGCTCATCATTTTGTTTTTACTTTAATTTTCTGCCTATTATAGGTTAAAAATAAAAGATAAAAAAAAAGCATAACATTAAAATACGAGCGAAAAAAAGAATAAAGAGTAAAAACGTAACAAGAAACTTACACGATCGGAGACTGCACGAGTTAAGATATTTTAACGACGTTAAATTACGAGCATCGCTGAGGGAACACTTGTCGCTATCGTGTTCGCTGATTTTACAAGGTATCGCCTGAAAATTTTACCCTCGGAAAATAATGTATGCAATGCTTGGCATTAGAGGGAACAACCAGCGCGTTTCATTGCTTTATTAACTTCCGTTAAGGCGAGCAGTTCTTGCCTTGGAAATATACAGATATATACGTAGAGTTTTTTTTTTGCTTTTATTCTTTGTTACTCCGGGAACGTTGTACGTTTCGAATGATATAGTGTTACGGTAAATTTTGAGGATATTTATTGGTTACAAATAGTTTGGATCATAAATGTTGTCGTGATAACTGTATTATGCTAAGGAACTAAAAAAGATTACCGAGATTTTTATGTGATACTTGTGCAGAATGATAGACATTAAATCATACTAAAGAGAACTCTTACTGATATTTCGATAATGTATGTTTGCGTTTAATGTACAATATCGGTTATATTTCATTGTTAGCATTCGGTATTTTTCTCTCCTGAATGATAAATCAACTGTTAGATTGTTTGAAATGTATCTTATGAATCATCAAGGAAAATTTATCGACAGTATTTCCAGATTTTTAGAAAATTTTTTGAACGTTCAAATTTATGATATTTTTGGCTTTTATTGAGTATCATAAAAGACATCATTTTTTTAATCCCACTTTTTAACTTTGTAAACACTTTAATTAAGCTTATTGACATGAAATAACGTGTTTCATTAATGAGAAATTATTAATACTAATTATAGCCAAAGGCAAATCCATTTTTAACATCGAGTCCCTAATAAACTTCAAACAAATAATAAAATATATATAATTTAAGCCAGCACATATAACGATCGTTAAATTAAACTTAATGACAAAAGCTCAAGGTAATTACCTTGTTGATATAATTATCTGAAATGTCGGTGTATGGATTTTTATTACACGTTTGCTTGAATGAATAGATAGTCATGTTGCGAGTGCGCGCGTTTAAAATTAAACAAAATTAATTAACGACGTAAATATCGAACAAGCAAAATCAGTGAAAATAACAAAAAAAAGAGAGAAGAACGTGTATGTACATATACATAATAAATTGTTACAAATACGTACTTGTACACGCGCTTTGGATGAGAAAAAAAAAAGTGTATCGACTGATGGGCTATCATGCGTATACATCGAAAATAAAA
The DNA here is from genome assembly GCA_017163975.1 of Anastatus disparis. Lineage (NCBI taxonomy): Eukaryota > Metazoa > Arthropoda > Insecta > Hymenoptera > Eupelmidae > Anastatus > Anastatus disparis. The sequence goes on from JAFFSR010000227.1 coordinate 8,473,916, forward strand.
AAAAAAAAGAAAGATAATCAACGCTTTGATTTCGTTCGTTAAGCGTCGAGGATTATCTCGGTTAGCGATCGCAAGCATTTCATTCGCGCTCATTGGACGAGCCAAACGAGCATCATTCTGTAATAACATTTATTTGTTAAAGCTTTGGATGCCTTTTTCGTAACTTGTACATTTAGCAAAATATTTTATTCGAATTTAATGAATGATGAGACGAGAGAAAGTTTTAAATCATCTGTGATTAAAGCACTGTGCTGCTACTTTGAATCTTTAATTTCTTTTCAATGCGAGATTGCATTTGTATTAGATTTATTTTGCAAAGTATTCATGCAATATGAATTTGAATGATGGAATATATTGTATGGGAAAATGACTTAGAAAAAAGTATTTGCATACAAGTTTTTTAAATAAACATTTAGTACTGTTTTTATTCTAAAAGATTATTGATCGAGGTCGTCAGTGGCTCAGTCGGTAGAGCGATGGATTCATAATCTCGAGGACTCGAGTTCGAATCCGGCTCTTGGCGGCCGATTGATACAAGCACCACTGTATACAATTTATGTGCTTTATTTACAAGCACACTGACGACCTCCATCGCTTATTAGCATCGCAATGATAGCTGAAATACAGCGAAGTTAAATAAGATAAAAAAAAACAATATTTGACTTTTGATTATGTATTCTGACACTAACTTAAAAGGAAAAACGAGATGAATCATATTTTTGGAATTTAAAACTATTTCTATTTTTACAATTAAGTTGAAGATGATTTAAGTGAAAATATGAATAAATAAATGTTTATTTTGTAGTTTTACGTTACGAATGGAGTTTTTAAATTGTTTTTATGTAATAGTATATTATGCTAATAAGATGATGAAAATTTTTTAGTCGATAATATGAATAAATAAAAGCTTAAACTAAAAACATGGATGCTTAATGTATCATACAGTATTAACAAAAATTATCTCTCCAAAATGTGCATACTATTTTCCCGAACATCTGATCAGAAAATGCGACGTTTTAGTTTTGGAGCCGAGAGGTAATGTGATACTTTTAACTAATGTGTTGAGAAAAATATGCATTATAGGGAATTTTGAAGATAATATGACTTTTTGAGTTTTCATGGTAACTCATAAATATGTTCAGAAATATATGATTTCAAGAATAATAAATATTATAAAAATTGTTAATTATCTTTTAACGTAACATTGTTAATTTTATTTTATCATTATCATTGAAAAATTATAAAAACTTTATTTTTGTATACTCTTGCTCGAAAGTTACAGTAGTTATCAAAGTGTTAATTAAAGTAAATTTTTTATATCACAATATATGTTTCTCAATTATTAGTTTCCAAAAAAAGCGGTGATGTTTCATGAAAATTTTATTTAATGTTAATATTTTTTTCATGAAACTTTAATAAACCAAAAACAAAAATAAAATAATATTGAATAACGAGAGTGTATTTTACGAACAAAGCAAATAATAAAAAGCAGTAATTAACCATAGAGCAAAGAAGAAAGTAAAGTCGACAGTTTTTGTTTCGTTAAGTTACTTCTGTACATTGGTTTGCAACTAATGAGCAGAAAAAACCGGAACAAAGAAATAAAAATGTCGATAATCGTCAGACTTTAAATAAGAAGTATAATTTTCAAAGTAAAAAAATTTTCAGGTATATTCAACTCTGAAACTTTAAATTATTAAACAAACTTCAAAGTTAAATATTATAGAATTTATCATTTACTATTCTTAATTACTTAAAATTTCAAACTCAGAATAAACTGTACAATTTATAAGCAATTGTTTCTAAGAATATTTATTAACACCATCTCTCATTAATTTTAATAGGAACCTTTAAAAAGACATAAAAAACTATCTAATAAATAACAAAATGTTCTCCTATACATTACCACATAACCATACACGTACAAAAGCTTTCCTCAATAACTACATAATGAAGAGGTTTAAGTTAACAATTAACTAATTCACTAACAAAACATCCTCACGCACAGTTAAAACAAACTGCTAAAGCAACAAACAAACAAGCAATATTCCCGTACCGCGTCTAAGAGGTAAATCGTCGACAGTATGAAGACAAGCACAGGTGTCTTCGCGTGAGTTAATAGTTAGGATTATAACAAAGGTTTGTTAAACCTTCTCATTTACTATCTCTATCTTTCTATACACACGTCTCTTCGATGTTTGCGTATGTGTGTGTATGTGTGTACGTTTCTGAGCTTGTATGTGGCTGGTCAAGCACCGGCTGTGGACTTAATTTCGACTCCCCAATTTACTACATATATATATAACATTTTCGTTATACCAAACTGTCCTTGCAACAATATTCGAACATTAGCGTGCATGCATAGACACGCGCGTATACGAAAAGAGCATTTTGGATGGTAGTGGTAGCGGGTTTGGCAAATTTAATTGTTTATACTGCAGTTCGTCGATCATCCGATTCCTGATGGTTATATAACATATTTTTGAGAGGTTAAACTATGAGTGCATTCGGTCGCGTTTGGTATGAGAAAATTAGTTGTTTCTGGGAATGACATTTTGCGGGCTCGATTCTGTTATATTCCGAGCGTTCGTGCTATTTCTGCATCGTTGGAAAACTCTGCTCCCCCCCCCGCCCCCCCGAAAGAGGGGGAGGTAAACCACTCGCGCAATGTCGAGATTTTGAATTGGGATTTAGGAGTTGAATAGATGAAATGAATAGTTGTTATTTATTTTATACAAAGTTTGCCGTGTCTTTTGTAAATTTACATTTTAAACATGCGCGTTTTAGCATTTTGTTTGAAAACCAAAATCATACTAAAACTTTGGATTTTCAGATGAACGAAAAATTGGATTCCGCTTTTAATTGAAAATTATTTAGACAGGGACGAGATCGGCTGGAATAAAAAGGATTAAAAATAAATGATTGGGATATGACTAATGCTCGAGGTTGAGGTAAAAACTAAAGTCGTTAAAAGAAATGGGAGCAACGAGAAAGAAATGAAGATGGGAGTCTGCAGTAACTAAAGTAATAGAGATCGAAGATAAGTAATGAAGAAGCGAGAAAGAGGGAGAATTTTACATAGGAAAATTTGATAAAGAAAATTATCAAGATAGATTTATTCATCATAATTAACAGATCATTTTATCTCAGTCCATTTTACTGATTAACTTTTATATATAGTAGCAAGCTATATGTTTAATGTAAATAAGGATTATATTTATTAAAAAATTGATGCATAAAACTTTCTTTAAATAGATTATTACAGAGATGTTTAAAATATAAAGTTTAATATACATTTTAATATTTTTATCCACTTTGAACCTTAATTATTGTAATGAAGTACACAATTTCAAAGAATTTGTTGACTATAATGAAGTTTTAAAACGAGAATCTCATTATTTAAATTAAACTCGATAACGACTTTAATATTATTACAAAATATACTTTTTAATTAATACAATAAGTTTCTACAATCACAGCGAATTCTATAAAATTCTTTTACAGATCATATTTAAAAATAAAAAAATCTTCTTCCTTATATAACTTCTAAACATCCATCGACGTTTAAAGATTTAGCAGTATACATAACGATAAAGTAAGTGAAAAACTGGCACGCATAGAAAATAACTTTTACTCACAAAGGCTCAACTTGTACGTACCCGTGTAAAAGACGAAAACGACTGTAGCAAAAAAAAAAGAAAGCTAGACGATGATAAAAGAAAAAACCATATACATATGTATGCGTAAGGAAGAAATGCAAAATCAGCCATATGTGTAAAGTCTCGTATACATATCAGGTTTTCACGCTTGTTTATTCCACATTCAGGTAAGCTCAAATCGAGCGCAAACTCCAAAGAACGATTCAGTCCATTCTTTATAAAGTCCATAAGATAAAGTCGTACATTGCAATGTTTGTATCTACTTTGTAACTTTGTTTCTTATGCTTGTAGAAATTTTCCTATAAAAAGAAAAAAAAATTTTGTTAATATATCGTAAAATTTTATCATCAGGAGGAAGGAATGGAAAAACGAAACGCGAAGAGTGCGAGACTTCATTATCGTGAGCTGGCTTTTATTTATTTACTATGCAGATGATGAAAATTTAATTTGATGTTGGGTTAGTGATTTAAATGAAAATTTTTTAAGCTTTATAAAAAAAGAGATTAATCATAAAAAATGATATTCTCGTAAAACTAAATATCTGATAACAAAGTAAACTGATTTTAAACATGTCTGAATGGAACAGGTAAATTTTCATTTTGTGATCAAATTAAAAAAATTAGAAGAAAATTTTTTGCGCTTTAATATGAATAAGTTAATTATCAATGAAATTTAATCAAAAGTTAATTAAAATATTAAAAGATTTTATTATATTTAATGTTTATATAAAATTATTATTAGATTGACGTATATAATAACGATAAAAATATGATGTACTTAATAAAGTAGATAATTAATTTAATGAAACGGTTGATTTTATAACTTTTTTAAAGAGCACTCAAAGAAATCTAATTAAACTCATGAAATATAATGAAAATATTGAAAAAAAAAATTATAAAAGAAGTTTTTTTCTAACTAATTGGAAAAATACACATATATAATTAAAATTGCGAGGTGACCCATTATTCTTGAGACACTAATGTTCCAACTATTATTAAAATTAATTTTTCAGCTTCAGCTAACGTTATTGAGTATAGAGAGTATCTTTTGTGTAAATTACAAATCAAACAGTATCAAGGAGCATTCCCAAACAATTTTTGGTTATTTTACGAATTGATGTAATAAAATTTGGTTTAAATTAAACAACAACATTGCAAGAGTTTAAAATACAATAAAGTCCTTAACGCAAATCGCATTATATATAATGTCGGAAAATATAATTAAAATAAAATTCAATGATCTAACGAATATATAATCTCGTTAACCTTTCTAAACGTAGAACCCGTGTGTCAGGCGTTCTCTTCCTAGTGCACATTCGTTTGATGCCGAGCCAAGCGTGCATCTTTTGGAAAAGATAAATTTGATAAAAGTCACACACAAGCAAGTTTCTAGCAAACGAGTATAGAAACTTTCTTTAGCCAACTTTACCTGACTTGAGGGACTCGCAAAATTTCTTAAAGCTTCACTTGACAAAGAAAAGAGAGAGAGATGGAGAGAGAAGTCAACGTATAGTCGTCGTCGTTGGTTACTCTTTTACAAAGCGAGCCGCAAGCGTTTGCAATTCACGATGCGAAAGACAAAGAGAGTCTGCGGGCGACGAAAGAGCAAGAGTACACAGTGCATATTTTATCGAACTGTACATATACTCACTCATGGATCATAGGAAGCAGACATCAAACTGACTTCTCCTTCTGACTCTCTTTCTCTCTCTCCTTCTCTTTTAGAGAAAAGCAAACAGCATACTATGCGGTTCGATATCGTCATATATAGACGCCCACGCGTTTTCAAACGTAGGCGTATATATATATAGCTATGCTTCATGTTCAAGCATATTTGACGGTTTACACACATTCGATACGTTGAGATATGAGCGGCTATCTTCGCGCTTCGTTTATGTTCTTCGTCTTTCTTTTCTTATTTTTTTTCTTTCTTTTCATTTTATACTGGGTTATAAGCCTGTACAAGCGGATTATGTATACATGATAATCGAGTTGTTCATTTTCTTTTATTTTTAGTACAAGAAGGTATGATGCGTATGGGTCTTTAAAAGCTCAAGAGAGAGAAGCAATTGGATATGAGTATAAGAAGAATTTTATGAAAGGAATTTTCTTGAATGGGAAATATACTGGAGGAAAAAAAATGTCAGGGGCATGTAAATTGAGAGTAGTATGCATAAAAGTTTAGTTTTATCAGTGATATAAAAATGTTGTAAATGTATTTGATGCGCACTGGGGCTCTTGCTTATGGAGAAATATTATATAAAATTTCGAGATAAAAATAATTTTATCAACCAAAAATTCATAAATGCGGTGTTTTTTGAAAATTTTCCTTTTTTTTCTATTAAATTGAAATAAATTTTACTGCGATGTTTCTTATACTGAAATATCAACGATAATCTATTTGACATTCTGTAAATTTTTTCCGAAAGAAGTTGAAAGTTCGTACTAATTTTTTTTATTGACCTGCTCTTAAGTAGTAACAGTCGGCTGAGTAAGGCGGTCTTTTTCTACTGAAAAATATCATTTTTAAATTAAAAAAAATTAAACTTGAAAACTTTGATTTTTCCACAAAGAAACTTGATACGCAGCTTATACAAAGTTGCATCAAAGAACAAACTATCCTTAATTGATAAGAATTTTTAAATTTCCATCGTCGAGCTTACTTTTAAGCATAAAAAAAAAAGGAGAAAAAAAAACATATTTCTCTTTCGAGTAATAAGAAAGATAAGAAGATATCCTAGTAAAAGAAAGAAGCGAAAAAAAAAATAAAGACTAAAAGGAAGAAAAGTCAAGGGAAAAAAAATGAAATAAAGATAAGCGAAGAAAGCAAGGGCAAGAGAGAGAGAAGGAAGATTGTATAAGAGAAGAGTTTTTAGTGCGACGTCTGGCCGTTGTAGCTTGCGCCAAGACTTTTATCCAACGTTGGGTTCTTAAACTCGCGTCGAAACAGCAAGTAACTTTACGATCGACGCTTGTCTCTTTTCTTTCTATCTCTTTTTAACTGAGATGCTACTGAAGAGGACGAAAGGGGGTGGAAAGGGAGGAGGGGGGGGGGGGGGGAAAGATGCGCAACTACTGTTACAAGTTTTGGTAATTTACGAGGCGTTTCTTGACTATGAAAAATATGAATTTCTCATTAAAATTTAAAATTGAGTTTTGGGAAATGTTTCTTCTTCGTGACTATGTAATTAATGCGTTCGAATCTTTTTTTTTTCCTTCTTCTTTTATTTTTTTTTTCTTAATCGAATGTGTCTCTGTTATGATAAACGAGGTGGTTGTCGTCGCTATGGCGCACGGATTATTCAGTGCACTTCTTGTGACTTTTGGCGAACTCTTGAACTATTCTTTATTCTTCTCTTTTTTTTTTTTTGCTTTACTTTATTATACGAGCTATTGGATATATGTTAGTAACTTGAATAAGTTAGGGATCATAATTGTGACCTTAATTCCTCTCGTAGATGTAAAGTAAGTTTTTAAGTTTACGATATTAACTGAAATATTTCTTAGTTAACTTGTTGTCCTTGATGAGTTAGATTTTTTTATTAAATTTTTCGCCTCGTTCGTTAAGATTTTTTTTTTCCTTTTTTTTTTTTTATTATTATTAGTAAGCCTTATTCTTTTCACTGGGCTATGAATTTTTAATGAGACAAGGTGAATTTTTTATTGCATATTTCGAAAAGTTTGTAATTGAGTTTTAGCAAAGTTCGGTTAACCGTAAGTACGTGCAACTTTTTGTAGATTTTCTGATTCTTAACTTTTAGGTTGCGCTAAATTTTTCTTCCGTGATTTCATAAAAACGAATCGAATTCGAAGGCGTAAATTATGATGTTCGTACAACCATTTCGAAATATATTGATCGACTTGATGAAAAACAAAAAGTTGTTTCTAATTAATTTTCTATTATTAGGTTTCCATGTAATTAACGAAATTTAACGCGTAAATGTATTAAATAATATGCGTGATAAACATGTTTAATATATTACATTTCGTATAATTGACAGTTTCGCGAAACACGCAGTAGTAATTAGATGTCAATTTATATCGAATATTATGAGAAAATTGCAAAGTGCAAAGTGACGAAGCTTTAATATCGTAGTGAATTTACTAATTTAAAGATTGATAATTTTATTATGTTATACATCATAGAAAATAATTTTATGTAGTTAATGAATCAAGCATGTGTGTTTCATGAAAATGAATTAAAAATTTTCATGAAAATTTTTTCTATTGTTTAAACGAAATATTTTAGCCGATCTCATGTGCTTTTAAAATGTTTTAAATTTAGAAATGACTTCGAATTCACAAAGGTTTAAACGTTTCAAAGTTCTTTTGAATAATGCGACATGCATACGAAATGAAAAATTTTCATTATATACAAATGTGACGATATTATGGTGGAAATAGAATAAAGGAATGCGTGAATACCAAAAAAATAAAATGTTTTGCAAACCGAATATAGATATATGACATAAATTTGACATAAATTATGACCAATAATCATATTCTGATAAAATATGCAGCCTCTTAAGCTGTGTTCATTGCAACGTTATAAAACCTATGACCTTTTTCTATTAGGAGGTAATGATATTTTAAATTGATTTATCTTTTTTACTTATGCATTGAAAAATTAGGAAAATTTCTGTAAATACTTAATTATTTTTATCTAAGCGTATCATTTAAAATTACTATATCTTTTTTAAAACTATTTTTCAGTTGTTAAAACATTAAAAATAAATGTTCAATCGATTGTCCGTGTGGATTAATGAAACTAAAAAATAATCAATTAATTTAGATTATTGATTAATAACCTAAATCGATATTAACAACCATCGACTTAATTTACATAATTTTTGAATTTTATTTAACATCGCTGTATTCCAGATCATTGCGATGCTAATTAGCGACGGAGGATGTCAGCATGTTTGTGAACAAAGCACATGTAACGTACAGTGGTGCTCGCTTGTATAAATTAGCCGAGAGCGAGATTCGAACTCGGATCCTCGAGATTACGAATCCATCGCTCTACCGACTGAGCCACTGACGATCTCTCCATGATTCGTTAATGATTACATTTTCTAATGTAAAACATTTAATGACTTAATTAAAGTAGCATGGTACTCTAGTCGGTATGGAAAGCACAGTAAAAACAGAAGAGGGTGGCAATAGCTTGATTTGTAAAGAACTTTTTATCAGTGACTATACACGTGAAACGCTTGGATACGTGGCTTCATTGTATATGTATACGTGTACACAAGCACACGCGCGACGGACTAGAAAAGTGGCAACACCGTAATTCAACAGTCCCTTGCACTCAATCGTAAATAAGTAATCAGATGAATCAATTTCGCGCAAAAAATGGTTTGAGCGATTCGAAAACAAAAAATATCTTACAATTTATGCTATCTGACTACATTGAAAAACTTTATATCGTAGGATTTATAAAAACATAATTGGTTAATAAAAAAAAAAATACGATTTTATGCAACAAATGCATTGAGATAAAAAAGAAGAATCTGTAATAAAATAATTGATTGGTTGATTGCAAAATGAAAAAAATAATTAAAAGTGTAAAGATTTTTTTTTTAGTTAAATTTTGAATGACATATTTATTATTAAAAAATAATCTAAATAGTTTTTATTCGCACCTTCAATTATGATGTCTGAAATAACTCACTATAGGCACTATGTATTAAATGTTAAAGCTTTGAAGTCTAATATCTTGCTCTCCAAACGATAAATCCTTTTAAAAATTTAATGTAATTTAGGTAATAATGGAATATAAAATGCAGCCTAAATTAAAACAAAATCTGATTAGAAGTAAATTTCTCGAAAACTAGCATCTCATAGAAAAAAATTTTTTGCTCATTGACTCCCTTTTTTTACAGTTTAATTTTATGTTCCTATACTAAGAAAATTATATTACTTAAAAACTTTTTTCTATTCTTATTTATGTGTTTTTTACGTGTATGTGTGCGCGTGGATGACTGCGTCTTTGTAATATGTGCGTGAGTGTATGAATGGATAAGTGCGTTTTTGTACGTGTTTGTGAGTAAATTTGTAGATCGTATGATATATAGTTTAGTGTGTATATGAAATACGGTCTTCAAAACCGATTTTTCCGCATGCAAAATCTATCACACTTTCTTACATAATTTATAGACAAGCATACAGACACACATTATGAAAGAAGAATACTGATATCTGATAAATAGCAATTTCAATATCGGTCACTTTTCTTAATGTACCCAAACTCCTGCTACAAATTCGTCCATGCGGGAATGCGCATACTCTCTTTTAAAATCAATTCAACTGACATTGCAGGGCTCCGTATAAACGTGAGCTCGTAACGATTACCGATATAGCAAATCGTTAATTACAGACTTTGCCGTCGTACTCTTATTTGTTCTCAATCTATATAGATCTAGTTTTACTTGTTACAGTATATATATATATATATATATATATATATATATATATATATATATATATATATATATATATATATATATATATATATATATAGATGTGTGTAAAGTCCAGTCCTTTAGCTCTTTTGCCCAAGCTTTTGCTTTTAGTTAGTTCTATTTAATGTCTAAAAGGAGCTCTATATACATGTATATATAGAGCTTTATCGTTTTCTCTCTTTTGTTTTCTCTTTCTCTCTCTCTTAGTTGCGGAGTCCGCTTACTCTTCTTCTTCTTCTTACAACTGGCCCATGATGGCTACTTTGCTCTAGTCACGTCGTTATATCCTTTGTACTTGAAAATTACAGCGGACTCGTGTTGCGAGCTCAACATAGAATAAAAGAGAATAGAGAAAGAGAGAAGTGAGCATGACTTCGTTCGTGTCACTGGCTACTATATACTAGCTTCCCTTCCTCTTTCTTTTTTTTTTTTTTTTATTTTACTCTTTTGCAACCTTTTTGGCTTTATTTATTAAAAGAGAGCACGGAAAGAGTGGTGTTTCTTTTCCTTTTTTTTTTATTTTTTTTTATTTTTAGGCCAGTTGTCGCTTTGTCTCTCTTCTTTTTTTTTGTTCTGTACAATTCTGTTAAAAAGCAACGCTTTTGTATAAGGTCTTGATTAAAAATTATATCATGACCTTTTGTTAGAGAGCTTTCAGCGAAGATCCTTTGTGAAAAATTTTTATCAAATAATAAATTTTCAAAATTTGATTATTTGTAACGGCTATTTAATCATTATCACTTGTAACAGGTTTGCAAATATTACATAATTTACAGGAGGATATAAAAGAGATTTTTTGATAAAGCGTAAAATCAAAAAATAACAGTTTTATTGAAATTTTCATAATATTTATTTGGATTTATTTATCAATCCACTAATTCATTGATTTGATCAATGATTCTTATAAGAAAAAGTAAAGCAAGTATAACGATTAAACAAGAAAAATAAATAAGAAAAGCAATTACAAAAGCTAATGAAAATATATTTAAATATTAACGATAAAGCATTGTCGTGTAAACATTAAATGGTAAATATTAAACATTCTCAAGCAACCCTTCACCTTACCAGTCTGTAATTAAAACCGAGCGCAACGCCTAACTCATCCCCCTTACATATAGCCAGCGTTGTACGTATGCATTGAGAGAATAAGAGATACGAAAAGAGAGAGAGAGAGAGAAGGATAAATAGAGCTAGTGTATATGGAATAGGGCCAAAGGTGCTACGGCGTTGTACACACGAGCGCGGATGGTATTGTGAGATGTAGTGCAATACTGATTGGGCGTATACTGTGCCTTTGCACTGTAAATTTACCGACGCGTTATTCTCTGGTTCATTTATCAAGCCGCGAGTTATTGCTTATACACACTGTGGCTGGTCGCGAAGAACTATTGCGTGCTCTTTGATAAAAATGATTAAAATACAAAAGTATCGAATTTACCATTCTCATAGTGAGCTGGTTTATTGAACCGATATTTTTCATATTTTGTAGACTACATTAAGATGGGATAGATGAGTAAATTAAGGCAATTATAGAAAATTTAATTTATTATGGATAAGCTTTTATATTTTAGGTTTTTGGTACAAAATTGATCGTATTCTGAGCAGAATTTTTAGTCAACGAAAGTTAAAATAACACTTATCTAGAAATTGTAGAAATTTTTTGAGCAAAAGTTTGAGATGTATGTCATTTCGACTTATTTTGACTAGAAATTGTGTTCAATATATAGTCAATTTTCTACCAGGTTACCAGAGAAACAGAAATTTATTAATTAAAAATATTCCTTTTAATATTATTTGATTTTTCTATTAATCAACATATAAATAAATAAAAAAAAAAGCTACAGAGAAACGTCTATAAGAAGCGAAAATTTGGAATGTCGAGTCGCATAGAAGACACTTGAGAATTAATCACTACGGCGATAAATACGGGATAGATGCAGCCAAGCAGCAGTAGGTTTCTTGTTCCCTTCGCGTGCCTGCAATCTTGAATCTTAGAGTGCACGCCTCCTTTTTATGTCGTTGTAAAATGATTTATTCAACTAATTTTGTAAAATACTAGAGAATTGTATGTCGTTAAATTGACGTCATTTACGTTTAGACATTTGTATACAGTTTTGCTTGTACATGTTTATACAATAATGTTTCGTATATTGTGGTATATTATCATTTTAACAAACTTGATGCTTTTGTATATTGTCGTTGCTAAACTGTTTTTCATGTATGCAATTGGTTGTGATTATTTTGAAATATTCAAATTTTTATTTCAATTAAATAGAAAAACTTTCTAATTTTTTTAAAAATTCGATAATTTACTTGGCTATTTGTTTTTTATGAAAGGTGATAACTTGCATAATTACGTGATGTCAATAAATTTGAAGATTATTATAACTAAAAAATTTAAATTTTATTCGTTAACAATTAAAATATTTTTTTTCAAAATATTTTATTTGACTTTTGATAAATATAAAAAAATAAATTTGCAGTAGTTATTTATTTCTATTTTTTATATTTCTACATAAAATTTTACTTTGATGATACGACTATAATAGCCAAGTAAAATAGTTTTCATTAACACCTTTAAACAAATCAAATAAATTTGTATTAAATTTATTTGATTTGTTTAAACTATTCATGTTATTTTTTGTTCCTAAAAATATAAAAGTAAAAGAACAATTTATTCTTAGGAATTTGTTCAAAAATTAAGTTTAATACTTTTAAAACGTACTAAAAGTAGAAAAAAAAAGTTGAGCTTAGAAAAATACTTTGTAAATTTTCCTACCACGGCATAAAACAAGTCGTCATACAATATACGTAGAGCTGAACTCGCCCACGCACGCGGTTACTTATATTGCCAGAGTTTGTTTTATTTTAGTCTTCCTCTCTCCTTCTCTGTCTTTGACTCACGGAGTGCGTCAAGTTCGTAATGTTACGCTATGTTAGTTTTACTGTGCAACGATGAGTTTGCCCATGGCATAACGAATGGAGTATATGTGTAGAAGGACAAGAATGTATGTTTGTATATAAAAGTATGTATGTACCTTCGAAGAAGATAGAAAAAGACTTGAGACTCGAGTAAATAAAGGATAAAGGACTAAAAGAGAGAAAGATCCAAGTAGAGTAAAAGGTGAATAAATTTACTTCTTTCTTTTTTTTTTTTTTCCTCTTTTACAGGATGCAGAGAAAATACTCGACGACTCAATTCTATGTTGAACGACCGCATGAAAAGTTCATGCCAATGTAATCATTCTTTAGACTGGAGATTGTAAATAAATAAAGATTCTAGAAACTGCTAAAGAATTTTTATTTTTTTTCTGTTATAAACAGCTATATTATTTAGGTTTCAGAAAATAAAATTAGTTACATTGTAAAAACTTTTTTTATATAATTTTATGGTTAAACGGATTTCTTAGTACCGAAAATTCGTTTTTAAAAATTTTATACGAAATTTTTATCTGAATTTGGATTTATACATTTTAGTAACGAAATTATTTGACTAACACACGATTGATTCGTTAATTAAAAAAAAAAAAATAATTTCGTATCACATCTAATATATACAAAGGTGTTAAATTTACAAAAAAATGTTATCAATCAATGCTATCCATGCTTTATTAATTAAATATAATTCACAGGAGCATGTTATTTTAAAATTCTTATCAGCCTTTATTACATAATTCATTAAATCTAAAAGAATCATACAAGTTATAATAGCTACAATTATCAAATATGGGAGTTGCATAGTTTCACATACACGCGATATAATACGGAGTATATCTTAAAAATCAGGAAAATCGCTCACGTTTAAACTTATGAAATATATATTTTTTTTAATGCAACTAGCGTACAATTTTTATTACATCCTCGCAAGTGCACAATATTAATTTAAAACATTAGACATGTACGCGGATGGAGTAAACAAATAATTTCGCTAAGAATGACAGTGGTAATAAATGACAGGTATGAGGATCGTTTAGATAAATCAAAAGTACTATTAAAGTCAGAGAAATGATTTTTAAATTGCCTATATTTTTCTTAGGAGTATGTATTAGTTGCTTGTAATTGCACTAATTTAAGTATTATTTATGGATTTTAACATTTTTTTTGCACAGTATTTTTTAAATTTATTTACTCTAAATTTTATTAATTTCTCGAATAAATATTATAAATAATACTAGTAGCAATTTTATAGAGCTTATTAGACATAATATTGATAGTTACATCTTTTCTAAGGCTTTATTATTTTGTTATAATTTTAGAGTAATTATAGTTTGTAATCGAAATTGATTGATTTTTATTTAAAAAATTTTTTTTACACCAAGTTCATAGCTATTTGAAACAAAATTGTAATTCTAAAGTTTCAATGTTATTTATTAATAATTGATTGAATATTCTCTGAACTCAATTATGAATACAAACAAATATTTATTATTTGAATAAATAATTATTATATCATAACAATTAAATCTATGATGAAAATTCAATAAAGTCTGGCTTTCTTAATCTTTGCATTTCGTATAGGAAAGTAAATTTTTATAAAACTCCTACCTTACGTACTAATAAACAATCGAAATAATAATTAGAGAAAAAAAAAAAACTGTAAATCACTTTTTAATACTCTTTACAAATGTTATGTAATTGAAGTTTCTAAGGTTTCATTAGGAAATGTGGGAGTTGTGTGGATTCGCGTATCAGAAATTATTTCTTCCGGTTCTCACAGGCAAATTCTCATAATTTTAACATTAATAAGCCCCTTTTGAAAATTTAAGTATATTATATTAATTAAAATAATATTACAATTTTTTTTTTAATTATCGTTGTGGAATTTGATCGATTTTCATCTTTTTTTAATATCTTGTATAGAAAATCAAATCTGTTTTTAAGCTAGTTTATGATAAGCACATGACCGAAAAAAAATGTCCACAGTTTCTGGACATCAACGTAAAACTTTGACTATTAATTAACAGTTATGAAAAATTGTTTGTTACAACATTTTTACTTCCTATAAAAGAGCGTCAAAAAGACAGAATCTGGTGGTAAAATAAATGTACTGCAGCAATAGAAGTATTGTTAGTAAATTAATATTTTTTTTATTTAACGTCGCTGTATTTATGGTATCATTGCGATGCCTATTAGCGACGGAGGTCGTTTCAGTGTGTTTGTGAACAAAGCAGATGTAACGTACAGTGGTGCTTGCTCGTATAAGGTAGTGGAACCAATTATTGATCATTTAAGGAAAATCTTGAAAAAAAATACAAATAATTTAATTTTTAATAAATAAAATTATATAAAACCTATTTTGTTAGAAAATATAGTACTTATTTATCGCGAAAATAATTAATTTTATTCATTTTATGCAATAAATAGTTTTTAGTTTCTATTTTATTTTAAGCATCGTAAGAACCAATTATTGATCAGCATTTTAGGTTAGGAACCAATTATTAATCAAGGGAAGAACCATTTATTGATAAAATTAAATTCTGGAAACTAGGATGCATAAATTCATTTATTTTTTAAGATAACTTTATCTTATAAAGTTAAATCTTGTACAGATATTAAATTTTATATTAAATAATAATAATTGAAAGTTAAGTACGTATACATTCATGAATACAAGGAAAACGATTCATTATTAAAATACTCAAAAATAGTGCATAGTTACTGCTTAAAACTATAAAATTTGTAATAAATTACATTTTTTTAATCAGTCTACTTTTTCTTTTTTAATTATTTTTTTAGGTTTGAAATTCTTTAATTTATCTCTAATTATTTTTTCTTCTGAAATCAAAGTTTTATTTTGTTTTACCGGTTGACTTTTACATGACAAATTTTCAACAATCTCTAAATCTAATTGTTTAGTCTGAGCTTCTAATAATGATCGTTTTTCTTCTGATGAGTTTTCAAACGTAAATATCCTTTACTTTTTGTGTATAATGTTTTGCTAGCTTGTCTTACTTTAACTTCTCTCCTAACCTCATTTACAGCTTTTTTCCATATCGGAATCATTATGTTTTTCTTTGTACTGTTTTTTTCTAGAAAAAAACCAATGAAATAATAAATATAACTAATTTAACTTTATAAATATTTTATTTCTTTCAAAATAACTTGAAAAAATCATTAGAGATTCGATTATCAATAATAGGTTCCCTGTATAATTTAAGTAACCAATTGATAATCATTAAAATAAATAAGGCTTAGTTGCATAAATAAATTCGTACCTCTTTTAATTTTACCATTTTAATGCTTTAATTTATGTATAAAGAATCCCTTTAATGAAAATATCACTCAAAAGCAAAGAAAAAATGCATTAAGTCCACTCACTATTCTTCCGCCATTGCTTAAGCTGTTGCTCGTGCAAACACATGAAACGTAACAGACGATTTTCATGAATTTTTTTTTCAAATTTGACAAAATGAAGGAGCATAAAAACTTTTGAAATAAGTTTATCAATGCTTTATTTATTAAATATAATTTCTTTTTAATAAAAGAAAATCTTAAAACTATTTTAAAATAAATTTTTTTACAAAATTATCATTATTTGGTCCCCGATCAGTGATTGGTTCCACTACCTTAAATCAGCCGCGAGCAGGATTCGAACTCGGGACCTCGAGATAACGAATCCATCGCTCTACTGACTGAGCCACTGACCACCTCTATATTGTATTTTGTTTGAATTTCGTTTTATGAAAAATTTTAATGTAAAGTCATTGATAAAATTAACTGAAAATATTTTGCGGTTATGTCATTTCAGTGAAAATAAGCATAAAATTTTACATTACGATTAAGGAACAAACTATTCTTTTAAGTCACCTTTTAGCTTATCTACGTTTTCAATGTTACGATTTCTACTTGAGAAAAAAACGGATCTAATCAAAATTAATCGTTTTAAACAAAAATGAAATTAGTTTGATTACAAGGACCGTTTTTGAATCATTGGGTAAATTTTATTGTTCAACTATATCAGATATACTTTGTTTTCTAAGTGTAATTGTATTTTATTAGAGAAATAACATAAAATACAAAAAATTATTATTATTATTATTATTATTATTATTATTATTATTATTATTATTATTATTATTATTATTATTATTATGATATTAATCGTTTGTATATTAAAAATTTCAATTTCAAGATAAATTCTGATTTCAAAATTCATAGAGATTAGAATCTCGTTTTAGCGTTACATAAATCTAGAATTTCCGGCACATTATCCTCAAGCGTTACTTCCTCTCTTAATAATATCAGATATCGCGTGCGCATTATAAAGATATCCTTAACTTTAATTCAATTACATTATAAAGTATATAAAAAAGAAAAAAAAAAGGAAGATAAGAATAAAATAAAACTGTATTAAAAGAACAAGTCTCGATGCTTAAACGTTTTATACGTATACGCTTTCGATCCAACCCTTCCTCGAGATATTTAGCGATTTACATGACTATCTCACCGCCGCAATATAACAAAAAAAAAAGAGAGAGAGAAAGAAAAAGAGAAAAACTTTTATAAGATACATACTATGCATTTGATACATATGCTTTATGTATATATGGATAAATGACGGTAGGCGGCGGCCTCGCAAAAAGAAAAGAGAGGAGAGAGAACCGATCAGATGGGAATGCGCCGAGAGAAGGTCGAAACTCCATTCATGTTTCGTTGGACGAATATGTGTACGTTGGTGGAAGCACAGCGCGTTTATTGCACACGTGCGTGTATATTATAAACCTGTTATACGGGCCCGTAGTACACGCGCTTTAAAACCTCTCAAGGGCGTTAGCGGATAGGCTTGACGTTCTCGTTTATTACGATGACAGGACACACACGCAGACAGACGGACAGACAGACACACAGACACATATTTGTGATAGTCGCATTGATGATGTTACATGTGTAAGCTGCAATTGTTGCTGTAAAATAGATAGGTAAGTAGAAGCAAAAGCTCTGGATGTAAGGGGGTAACTAGTTTATTAAATTATTCGATACAGAGTATGATGATAACGTTTTTTTAAATATATTATTCATTTTACCGATAGTTGGATGATGGAATGGGCTACTTTGGAGATATATGTAGGACACATTATCTTGGTAAAATATCCCTTACAAAAAGATCCAATTATGTGTGGTTTTCAAAGAAAGTAGAATAATTAATGCTCGTGTGTGATGATGTTGAAGAATAATCAACTTCAACAACCAGTGTGGTTTTGTTTAACGAACTAAATTTTTGATATAATAAAATATTATAATAGTCAAAAAAATTAAAACAATGAAAGTATTATTTCATACATTTGTTTTTCTTGATCTATATATCTGGTATTCGAGGATGATTCTTTGATACAAATTATAAAAATGGTATTTTATACCATGAATCACGAATCATTAACCACGAATTAAATAATTAACTGATTCTCAGCTAATGTTCAAGTATTTAATTATACAAAAGCTGCAAAGGGCTTATAAAGTTTCTAAATACAAAAAAAAAGTAGTTCGAATCTATGAGTAATTAATATTTATAATAGTTTCGTGCAAAAGTTCATAGATAAAAGTCAAATAAAAGTGGAAAAGATCTGATGTGTAGTACAGAATAGGGATGAGAAAAAAAAGATGCAAAGTAATATATAAATATGCATACAACCATATGCCCAGAAAACGAATAAAGAAATCTCAAATGAATAACTTGATCTGGCACTACCATTGCAAATTTCCAGCACTCTAAAGCTGAAATTTTAATTATTATTGCGCCAGTGATGTGATCACAAAAATTTGAATAAAATACAATTTTTGATAAAAACAGCATCTTTTTTTTATTTTTTACCCAGATTACATTTTCCCATTACAACTCGTCACCGAGATAGCATCTTTTGTCACGCAAACATCAATATGCAACACACAAGTATTGCTTTTATAAATAAACCTTAGAAGTATAAAAATTAAAAAAAAGTTTCTTTTCAATGGCATTTGAGTAAGAACAATACAAAATATGCTTGCATATTTAAGGATACGTAATTCAATAACATCTATATACTTATTAAAAATCTATTCTCAAGTTCAACTAAAGCATCCACAAAACAAACTTCTAGAAATATTGAAAACTCATTATCGAATCCGAAGTATTTCCAAGGAACCGTTTACACCGTAACCCCACTTGTATTCACAGCTCTCAACGCTCAACAGTCTATGGCATTGTTTTGTTATTATTCGTATATCTTAACTCCCTTCATATTTTATCAAATTCAAACAGCAGCCAAGTTCGACAGGTCTCGTATTAATTAGAGACGAGTATTCATTATAACGAAACTTGATCTTTGCATCGCGTACAGACAATGCAGCGATAATTTGTTCAGCGTCTTCTCTTGTCTTCTCCGTCGATTCGAGACTTTATTGTCTGAAAAGATGATGCCAATACCAAAAATATCCAGATAAAAAGGAACCTGTTGAAAAATTAATTAGAGACCTGTCGAAAGGGCTTATTGCGATGAATCATTAATTCGTAATTTTCTCTTTGCTTTAAGTTTGTGTACACGCGTCTACACAACAGTTGGCTTTATTGAAATCAGGCTGTGTATAGACTTTACACAAATGACAAGCAGCAGCACGTTAATTCAAGAGCTTACGGTTCGTTAGCCCGGCGAACGCTGAATCGAATCGCAGATAATTAACGACGACGCAAAACTTGACTTTATATGCACACAGAGAGCAATGGAAAACCGTTGGTTAGAAAATATAAGGGTGGGAAGAGGGGATGTATAACGAGTCCTCTTAAAGAGAGAGAAAATAGTCGGAGAAAGTATATGTATAAGCTTGGAAAATTTTGCGCCCAATGAGAGCTCGAAATTTTGCCATAATGTATGTACGTATACGTATACATATGATATATGCGGGACCCGCTTATGCTGGGTGTTTATGAATGTATATCGCACAGTGAAAACTCGAGAGAGCTCGCTAAGCCTTTTCAGACACACTTTTTTTTTCTTCTTCTTTAACGTTGAATGAATGCACTGTAGAATCGTACTTTATGTTAATATTCATAACGAGAGTAAAGCTGTTATATTTTTTTCTTTTCTCTTTTTTCACTTTTTTTTATTTCGGTTACGAGTAGTGAAAAAAAAAAACTCACAATTTAGATAGTGATGAGTGCACGTATTACCTAGCTACTTTGAAAAAATAAACGTTACAAGAAATTAAAAATAAAACCGTACGGTTTCCTTTAGAAAATGTATAATTATGTACTTTTAATATACGTTTAGCTTTTATGTTATGATAAAAAAGTTATTATTTAGATACATTAGATAATATAAATTTAATTCAATTATTAACAAATTTGTTTAATATGAAAAGATTAATTTTAAATTAAATGTTAAAAGGAAAATTTATGTAGCTCAAAATGATTATTGATTGTCAAAAAAATTTCTTTTGACCTATATTGGTTTCAATAAAAACTTTTACACTTTTTTTTAAAATGATGAAATTTAAAATTAAAAAAGAATATTTTTGAACAACAATTAATTCAAACAATCATTTACAATGATCTAAACGGATGTTCCTTTTTAGAAATATTTTTCAAGAAAAGACTAGTCTTTTAAGAAATTATCGTAAAAATAAACTAAAAATGGAACACTGTATCGTTACTCAAAATAGTACACGGAATCTCGATAACTTTTATAGTGATGGTCCTGTAAAATTCAAAACCTATCATTTTTTCCTACGATGACAGAATGTCCCGGGATTACCGTAATTTTCATTGTTATTTTTATAGAGATTGCTCCTTCCATTTAGTTTATAGCTTTTTTTACTTTGCTAAACTTTTTTCAAGAGCTTTTACTTCTTTGTTTGAGTGGATTTACTTGATACCTTGTTCGTGAAATGCTTAATTAAGATAACCAAATTAAATTGACACAGTTTTTAAATTTAGTATTTTGATTCTGATTAATACAATCATTTCATTTTTTACATGATTTTATTTTCAGTAATTGTACAATTAAGTATTGATTACCCTAATTAATAATTCAATTTGTATTTAGATTCAATGAAATGCATCGATTAAGTTAAATGTAAAAAAGATTTTGATGAATTGAAAGTGACACACCACACCTTAATTTTATTTGAAGACAATTATCACTAATTATTAAAAAAACAATGTTTTATTGCAATTTGAATAGAATTAATATTTAATTACATTATTAAAAAATTTTTATAAATAATTTCATTTAGTTTAGTTCATAAAAAGCGATGAAAAAATATAAAAGATATATTATATTTCATTATTTACATATTCTATACATTGCTTTAAAATTTGAAAGATCAAAACTTAACGAATAAAAATTTCCGTCAAATCTGTTTCTAGGTTGCCGTTACGAGGGCAAGCGTTACCAAGAAGGCGAGCAAGTAAGTACAGCCGAGCCGTGTCTCCAGTGTCGTTGCATAGATGGTTCATTGAGCTGTAGATTGCGAGTCTGCCCTCGTCTTCCGCAACCAGCTCCAATAGGTTGTCGTATACACAAGCCACCTGGCAACAATATCTGTTGTCCAGAACTCATCTGCGGTAACGATGAAGGTATCTCTATGCATGTATATATCTTAATACCTTAAAGCTTCAACTTAAAATCGATAAACTTCGGATGTAGAATATCGAGAGCGAGAGAGAGAGAGATTTATATGGTTCACGAAACGTGACATTAACTTTGTATGCTTTTGACTATGGATGAAACGAAGTACATACAGAGCTGAAACTATGCGAGAAAATTGATTACACCGATTGACCATTTAAACTTGACAAATACATATGCACACGTGTATACACGTACGAAGGAGTATAATAGTATCGGACGGGTGTTAAATTCGTTTGCTCGCTAATATTCCATGACTAACTTGACACTTTTTTTCGGGATACGCTTCCGTTTTTAGGATGAGTTAACAGCGCGGAATTCTATTTTGTTTTTTATCAAATTTTATAAAATTTAGAATGGATCAATTAAAGCTTTCTTTTTTCATTTGAACAATCGTAATCAATATTTTATTTGTTTATTCAATTTGAATAATGAATTCACTTATGCGAATACTAAATTAATTTTGTTATTCAAATGTAATAAACTTGTTTACGTCGTGATTAAATTTTATTAACAATAGCCGAATTTAATTTACGATTAAATGTTATTAATAATAATTGAATTAAATTTATGATAAAATACCATATTAATATTATTTATTCATAATTTTACTTTTTTTATCTGTCGCAAATTTTATTTACACATTTTAATTAAATTTGTGGATTTTGCGTTGTATTCAGGATTTGCTGCGATATAATTCTTTAACAATATAACTATAAAAAAAAACAGAAAATTTTAATTATTATTAATTTATTAAAACATTTATTATCATGTATATCGACGCTGTTAAATGAAATTTATCATTAATGCACATATTTCATTAAAAATTAATTTTGCCAATGAGCGCGAACAACCGTGGGTTATAAAAATAAAAGGAGAGGAAAAAAAAATTAACAAACGCAAAGAAATTGGTTAAATTAAAGATATACGAGACAATGTAATTTAAAATTTTAATTAAAAAAAAGAAAAAAAAAAGTATAAATTTATATCATACAAGATATTTTATTTCACAATACACGTTTCCATATCTCTCCTCTTTTTTTTTTCTACTTGTTATCTTTATCTCATAAAAACCAGTATATATTCGTGCCCTCTCTCTCTCTCGTTCATTTAGCTTTCTCTCTCTCTCTCTCTCTTTGTTAACGCGGACACTTCTTTTGAAGCTAGCCAGTACTTTTATTTAATTATTTACGCTCGTATAACAAAACGGTTGAAATTCATTAGTGATTTAATCGAGCGCATCCCTATACCATTCACACAGACGCTAGTGCACACGTGGAAACACGCACATACAGATATATACATGCGTATATATTATACCTTTTGAACGTAAAATTCATTGAACAAGCAATGTTGAAGAGAAACAGATAAAAAAGAATGAGCGAGGAACAATTGTAATGATATATAAATAAAATAATTTATAAATAGTCATAAGAAAAACAAAAATTTATAAATCTTACATACTTTAAAATGAGAATGATTGCGGTGTATAAAATAAATACTTTGTTATAAGGAGAAAAGTAACTTCTAAAATAAACACCGAGGTCGTCAGTGGCTCATTCGGTAGAACGATGGATTCATAATCTCGGGGCCCCGAGTTCAAATCTCGCTCTCGGCAGCCGATTGATACAAGCACCACTGTACGTTACATGTGCTTTGTTCGCAAACACACTGACGATCTCCGTCGCTAATTAGCATCGCAATGATAGCTAAAATACAGCGACGTTAAATAAAATTTTAAAAAAATGTTTATAATGAATGTGTCATCACTGGGTGGCTCTTTTTTTTATCATATAAATTGTATTCATCATCATGAATCAAATTATATTAATTTTGCTATATGAATTAATGTTTAATTTATGAAATTTCAAACAATAAATTTTCATTTCATTGATTATTAATATTAAATATGTTTTATAAATATATTATTAAATTTTTTTGTTTTCTTTAAAATAATTATTTTAGATGAAAATGAGAATATTCTTCAGCGCTCGAATGCTGCGATTTCCCATCATCCCAAAACGCAAGAAGGTAATGTTATTGAAATATTTTACTTTCATTAATTTTAATGTTAAATTTAATAATAAATACCTTAAAAACGTTTTTTAATTAATATTCACGATTCAGTTATAAACAGCAGATAATGTTTGTAAACTTTTATGCACATTAACCACTTCATTAAGTCGGTAAATAATAAACATTCAGAGAATTTATATTTAACTCTGCTTGTTTTGGTATCTCTGCTTTACTTTTTGTAGCTATATGATGGTAAAAAAAAAAGAATTTATAGAAGAATACATAAAATACAACTTTGTTCGAAGCACTTTGCAAAAAAAAGCTCTAAACAGACTTTAACTTACGGCAGTCAACTTGTAAACTGCTCGCATCGTAACTTCAAAGAAAAAACTACAAAAGCCACGCATGTGGAAGCATAAGTTTAAAAAAAAATATAACAAAAATCGCATAATTTTAAAGTCTTAATAAAAATGAAATCCATAAACATATTTATTATATTGATGTATACGTTTCGAACGATTCCGCAGGATGTCTTTACGAGGGCGTCAGGTATGGGCCAGGTTCAGCAATGATGGGCTCACGTCGCTGTGAATACTGCTATTGCATTTCCGGGTCACGAAGATGCATCCGGCCAAAGTGCTTACTCCCATTGCCCGGATGCGCGCCACTTTATGCACCGCATTCATGCTGCCCCGTTGCTTACAATTGCACTCGTAAGTTAATGTGTATATAGATACATAAATAAATTTTCTATTGTTAATCTTAATTCTGATAAAGATAAATTTGAAATAAATTTTGTATAAATGAAATGACCGATTTTTTTTTTAATTTACGATTTGTACAACTTCGTTTGTTAAAAAAATATTTCACGCTATTCTCAACGAGAAATTATTAAAAAATTTTATTAATATATAATAAGATTATATTTAATTTAATCTACTTTTTACATATAACAATTTTTTGAAATTTTATTTTATTTGAAGAGGGGCGTAAACTAGATATCGAAAAGTTATAAAATACATCTTCAATTAACTCTTTATGTTACACTTTATATTTTAATGTTGAACGAAATTAAAGCAAATACAAATGTATCATCATGTAATCTTGAGGCTCTAAATTCAAAAGCTACCTTAACAGCACCTTTTTACAGTCCATCAGTTGTTGAATCTTAGTATTATTAATTACAAAAATTCTACATTCAATAACAGTTGATCATCAATTAACAAATGAAATCAAAGATTTTAATGTTTACGAATCAAATAATATGGTAAATTTGTTTAAATAATACGTTACTTGCATTGATCTTATATTTTTTAAGCATAATCCTTTACTGTGTTTAAAATATAAGAATAAGAAACTTTAATTCAAAACGAAAGTTCTTGAAAAAATGTATATTTTACTCATATATTAAAAATAACATTGATACATTTTTAGATTTTCTAAAACATTTTTTTTTTATAAAAACAAAAATTAAGTAATTTTTATTACATGTAATTCATTTATCCTTGATATTATTTTTTTCATTAACTAAAGAACGTACCTCATAAATACATGAAAATCATATTCTTTTGCATTTAAAACTAAAATCATTACAGTAAATAATGGCGAGCTCATAATCATTATAATTACAAACAATCTTTGTACACGTTTAATTAAACCTTCACGATAATAACAGTAATTTAAGAAATTTTTTGAGCCTTGGAAAAAAAACGCACGCAAACTGAATTGACCTACATTTTAAAATAATCTCCGTCATTTGAACAATCGATCAATTTACAACGAAATTTCAATTGATCTTAGAAATAACTTTAGTCTTTCTTGAGCTACATAAAATTTAATCTTTGTTATACAGGTCAAGCGGAGTTTTCAACGACCCTTGCCGCAATCACAGGTAATGGTTAGTATATACACAGCGGCCTTTTACGTATACCTATATAAAAGCCTTGTATAAACGTCGTCAATCTTAGAAGAACCCTTTCTCCTATGCCTTCTGCCCTAAGCGCAATTAAGAGAGCTCACGCGATCTGCTATACTTGCTGAATTGTTGCAATGCGGTATTTTCCTATCTTCTTTCTTATTTTTATTTTCTTTCTTTTTTTTTCTCGTTTTTATGCCTAATGCGCTCTTGCGTTGGGCTTTTAAAATTTTTTTCTTTCTCAACACCTGCTTTTTTATTGCTTTGCGCACTACCCTATACCCCCCCTTTCTTTGCCTTATCTCTATCTCGGAGATATCTTGGTTTATTGTATCGTAAAAATTTCCGCTAACATTAACGCTCAGGAGAAAGGTAAATAGAAAAGTAAACGACTGGAACGAAAGTAGAAAAAGAAAAAGGAGATGAAAATTAATTGTAATATTTTAAAAAGGGATTTTTTTCATTTTATTCTTAAAGCTTAATTTAGTCTTGAGCTTTTATTTTGTATAAGTTTTAAATGATTTCTTTAATTGTACTAGTTTTTTAAGTACCAATTTTAATGTTATGAAATGATAAAATAACGTTAAAAATATTTAAAATGATAACATTCTTGACAACAAATTATAGTAATAGAGTAAAATGTTCCTTAAACATTTACATTCCTCTCGTGAATTTTTTACACAAAATTCTTTAAATTCCGTCTGCATAAAGCCCTGTTGTAGAAAAAAAAAAGTTTTCAGCGACTTAAAATTAAATTGTACTTAGTATTAAGATTAAAAAAGAAATATTTTATAAAGTAGATAATTCAGCTGAAAAAAAAATTCTTTCAGTTTTTATTAAAAATTTTACTATTTTTTTAAACAGAAATATTATTTGCTAAGTTACATAAACTGTAATAATTTATTTTCTTATTTACTTTTGATACTACGTAATTTAAAAGTAGGTAAGAGCTTTTATTCTTTTATAAACTTTAAGGTAAAATATAAATGTTTTATTTGCATTTTCTTATAAAACCAAATAATCCACCACCTTTTCATAAGCAGATTATAAAAATAGAAAAAACAAAATTCTAAAGTTTTATCACTTAGTTTTACATAAAATAATTCCGCACTTCGATGATAAAATATTCACAAAATAACTCAAGTTTACAACGTACTCAATAATTATATTCGAAAGCAAACGAAAAGAAAAAGAAAACAAGTCTACTTTACACTTTGAACGATTATTCGTGCAACAATTTGTAGTAAATTTAATGAATGTCTCTATTAATCATTTCCGCGCGCCAACTTTAGCGAAATAAGTACCAATTTATGATAATAATCTTAACGATTCATCATGCAAAGCCTAACAATATCGTATACCTATTTACGAAATCCTCTTTAAAATTTTCGACAATTTAACAAACCAAAGAGAAAATTTCCCTTGATATATTGATCAAAACGTAATCTTGCTCGAAACATTGACAAAAACATAATTAAAGATCAGTTCTAGATGTATACCCAGAATTGAAAATTAATAATCAACATTATCGTTATTGTTCTTGTTAATAAGGTTGTCGGATAGGTCAGCGTTTATATCAAGAAGGCGAAATGGTTCGAGACATAGCATGGAAGGCAGCCTGTGATAATTGCTTTTGCGCAATGGGCGCAATACGCTGTGTACCTTTGGCCTGTGCACCTCCGCTCCAAGGCTGCAAGCCAATCGTTCGCGAGGGACAATGTTGCCCTTCTACTTACAATTGCAGTGAGTATTACGAATATATCTATATCATCGTAACGTCTCTCTCTCGCTCTCTTTCTTTCTCTCTCTCTTTCTCTTTCACTCTTGGTATGTAATGATCGTTTCTCCGTGTATTATGTAGAGACTGAAGGTTAGTAGATTCTACACTGTATATTGGTTAACGATCGAAAGAGAGAGAGAGGGGGGGGGGGAGGGGAACGATTCGATTTAACGATTGATTATGCTTCAGGATATTGAGAGAGAAACTGGAATCTTGATGTCCGGGAGCAAATTGGATGTTTGCATGTTGAATTATTTCAGATCTCTTATTGAGTTGAAGCAATTGAACGTCGAACATTTAATAGTGGAGTTTGGAATTTAAAAAAAAAAAAAGAAAAAAGTATAAGACTCGCTCGAACTTAGAGCTGCATTCCTCTTTTCTTTTTTTTTATTTAAAACTTCTTACAATAATTACGATTATTAAAATTTTAAAGGGCACGAAGCATGAATGACGAAATGATGTAATAGAAAGATAAAATAGTAATATAGCTAATTCAAAAGTGATTACTAATTAGATATTACTTTTACAGGTGGTACTATTGAAGTTAAAGCGGCTCAGAATTATGCATCCTATGCATTTATTAGCAAAGACTATGCTAAATTCAGAAAGGAAACGAACTTTTATGTAAGTTTAATATCATAATTTTATAAATGAACGAAAGTATGAATTTGGGAGTTTTTCTTTTGGGTGTAATAAGAATCTAACGTAAAATATTGGAAAATTTTGTTAGAAATATATTAAATAATAAAAGATGCCTTGTTCATTACTACAATTAAATTGTTCATGTGTTGTATTATGAGGTACTGAACAACAGCTTTTGTTTATTTCTAACATTAAAAAGTAACCATTACTGTATAATTTTTTCTGTGCAAATTAAATGCTAGTTTCTAAGTATGATAATTTATTAATTTTTCTAATAATTCAATATTACGTACATATGAATATTCCATAAAATTTCCTTAACCCTTCACTTAAGGGAGTTGTCTTGGTACAGTACGTATCAAAAATATTCAGTGCCCCGTGCGAACTTATACTTTCTAAATAGCGTCTCCCTTCTTTAACGCTTTTAACACCGACCTGTACACACATACATAGCAGCATTCTATTACAGCTCATACGTGTGCACGCGCACCCACTTGTGCGAGGGAAGGTTGTCAACGTGACAACATCGCCTGATTGTCAACAGCAGTCTTCTTATTTCTCCAGCTCCGTGGTATAGTTTAAACTATGCATGTATATAGCGCAACGTTGCCAAACGTTCCCTTTCCTTTAACATGCTGTACGCAATCTCAAGTTATTTTTAAAGTTTATAATTGAATATTTTAAAAACTATCTGGTAAATGTTATTGAAATTGATAAATATGATAAATTATATATTAGATTATATCATATTAATTTTTCAAAGACTTTCGTTAGAAATTTTTTAGTACAATGACTGATTTACGAATTTTCTTACATGTGCTCTCATAAGGCTGCGTGTTAAAGTACACATTTTTAATGATTAATTACTTAAAATATTGACGGTAAAATTCTCTGAAATTTTCAGAATTAATTCATCCTACTTTACTTCAACTATGTTCAAAATTTCAGAAAGATTCGTTAGAAGTCAATTTGCAAGACAACTCCCTTAAGTAAACGCCCAGACCGAGGCTTAGACTCGCCCAGAGTCGCCTTCGTGGGGACGCTATAAGTAAATGAAGGCCCGAAGGAGTGGGGATAAAACTGCTTGAGTAAAGGGTTGATTTTTATTGATTATTATAAAATAATCTCGCTGATAATTTTATGTAAATCCTGAATAGTTTCATTTGACCTTGCTTGTGATATAAAAAAAATTTTATTTATATTCACATCAGGGTCAAATGCAACTATTCAGGATGTACGTAAGATTATCAGCGAAATTATTTTATGCTAAGCAACAAGTACACTTGGTCTTAAATCTACTGTCCTTGTCAATTTTGATGCGTGGCGCAAGAACGAGTAGTTACGTCGCGTAGCGTCGGTAATCGTGTACTACGCTTTGTTCTTTTACTTGTGAGAAAGCCATTTCTTTGCGCTATCAATAATCGCTCATTCGCCTGTATATCTATTTATTAAAATTTTACAAAAAGAAAGACGAGAAAGGTATTATTCAATGAGCTTTGGTATATAAACATCTTTGAAATATTTTTACTTTGACGCACGTAAATTTGTAAAATTCAAACTTTCTATCAATCAAAATATCGTATTATTCAGAAATTTTTTATTGAAATTTTTGTTTTTAAATCAACACAAAAATTATTTATAAATTTTAACATAAAAAATTTGTGTCTTATCTGAAACACTTGTGTGTAATTTTTTAGTGTATTTTTTATGAAAAATTATGTAGCTTTAATGAATTTTAGTTATAAAATAGAGAATTTCTTTAATTTGATGCAGATAGTTTTAAAAAGGACACACACATATTATCTTTTCAGATAACAAAAAGTAAATTCCTTTTATTTAAAAAAATTTTATTTATGAAATTTTAATATATATGTAATATTGAATTATTACAAAAATTATTAAATAATCTTACGTATAAGCCCGAAGAAATATATCCGATATACCGGAGTTTTTTAAAGTAAATAATAAATTTCAACTTATTACTTTTAAAATTACTTTTCTACATATTATTTGGAAAAATTGTTAAAAAAAAATATTTTTTCCGAAATAGTCTTTTTTCAATAAAAACGATGGAACCATTTTTTTAACTGAAAATGAAATAACGCCTTTTTTCAATAAAAAATGAAATAGCTCCTTTCTTTAACTAAAAGTAAAATAATCCGTTCTTCGACTCAACTATCAATTCATTGCCTTAGTGAATATACTCTAAAAAAATGCAATGCATAATTTAAAAATTAATTTACTATAAGATGTTTAATTGATAAATGAAAATTGTCATTAGTATATTTTTTAAAAATCTTATTACGAAATTCAATTGATACTCAAAACATTATATTTATTCAAGATGATAAAACTTGAATAAAAGTAAAAAATCATTATTACAAGTGTAACGTAATGAATGCGTAATTCGTAACAAGTGCATCCAATTAAAATCTACTCCCAAACATTTTTTTATAATTCCATCATAGGGTTTTTTATATACATTATATACAATTATTTCTTCAATTTGAAATGAAAAAATAAAAATATAATTCTGCTCGTCTGTAAAAAACAGTCTTGAAAGAATCATGCTCGTTATCTTTGATGAATTGGCGTTACGTCAAATAATCCTTGAAAATATTTCGATGATTTTCTTCCTCAACTTTTCGTGCTTATTTTTTTTTTGTTCCATATATAAATCACGAAAAAAAAAAAAAAAACTAACATAATACACACGTAGCCTGCGATTCATGATATGGCATTGTCGAGTGTCGAGGGACGGGGTCACCGAGTCGTAAACGAGGCTCTCGAAACCAGTAGCAGCGATGGCGTTAGTCCGGAAATCATCACTGAAAAGTTCACCATGGCAACCGAATCAATGCCAACTCTTGAGACCGAGACGATGAACAACGAGATTCTTGGCGAAACTACGGATTATCCGAAACACACGACACGTGATCAAGAACAGCTTACTGCTACAACTACAGAGGTCATACATGTATATATATATTTTTTTTTTCCTTACTTTTTTCTTTATCATTTTTCAATTTTTTCCTTTCGATTTAGTACGAGCCCGTGGACGTCATAAAAGTTTTATATATGTTGGCCAGGTAAAAAAAGAAAGGGAAGAAAAGTTAGTTTCAGATGGGTGGTAAAAATTTTAAGAACGCTACATGCGTGGTTAGCTTAAGCTTTGTGAGAATAAGGTATTTTATGACTTGAGGAGATTATCCTGTCTTACGTTTAATATTTCATAGACTATTTTAATATCAAATTCGAGTTTTTTTCTTTAAAATTTTATTTTCTATCGACTCTCACAAATATTTAGTTTGTGCATAATTGATGTTGAATGTAAATAAGAAATGAATTCTTTAAATTTTAAAAGTAAGTAGTTAATTTTAAACATGTTCTTTTTTCATTGTTAAAGAGATGAAAAGTTTAAGCTTTTTAAATATTAAAGTAAGTTTAAAAATGTGTGGTTTTCATGCAATGTAAATGAGGTTTAATATAATTTAATTTTTAATTACTATTAATGTTTGTTCTGGCCAGTTTTATAAAAGTTAAATTTGAATAAAGCTAAAATTATAAAATACTTCGAAAATTCTTAAAGTTTATTCAATTAAAGATTGTTATAATTATATAAAACTTTGTGAAGTATAATTTTATATAGCTACCCGTAAAAAACGATTTCTTTATAATTATATATTACCATATAGAAATTAGTTTTGCATGACTACGTGCAATCGTACTTAATTTTATAAACTCAAGAATGATATTCTTTATTTTATTCATAAATTTCTAGTTGTAAGGTGATAATGAATAATTTTGCATTATCATTCAATTATACATTATCATAATCAATCATAAAAAGTTTAATGAGAATCTGAGTTCATAAGATTAATAAGAATAGTCATGCCGACCCTTAACTTATATTTCATTGTATTAGTTATATACGTAACTTGGGAGTACGAAGGATGAATACAGGCGAGACTAAAGTGTTTGTCGCTTGAGTAGCAGTTAGTCGAGGGCGCGCGAAGCGCGCCCGAGACTCACTGCTGCTCAAGCGACAAGAACTTTAGTCAAGCCTGGATTCAGAATCCTTCGTACTCCCAAGTTACGTAGATAAGTTTATGTCGTTGGTAGGCCGTATGAGGAACTATAAAAATGATTTTTTAAAATTAATGATATATGTTTTATTAAAAAAAAGTAAATAATGTCATTATTTACTTATTTATTTTACTTATTAATTGTTTGACTTTGAAAATTTGTTTAAACAAAACATTCTGTAAAGTTAAGATTTTATATGAATTTGTATGAGCATTGACATATCTAACGACATTCTTTTGTTTTCACTAACCTACGAATCGATGTGACTCGCGTCATATACGGCCATGCTGTGCGATATCTCGATCTGTTAATACTCCCTTAGGGAGTATAGAGCTGTCGATACTCCCTAAGGGAGTATTGACAGAGAGAATATCGTCGAGATATTAGCATGAACGTATGCAATGCCTATACAAATTTAGCGTGGTCTATAGGTATTCCACCGAATACGGCCTACGACGACATAAACGTTTATATATAATCAAATAATAATTTCCTCGGATATTTTTTAAAAATTCATTTCTATCTTTGAAAAGTGGACTATTATTTGTTAATTTTAAAAAGACGAAGGTCAACATCCTAAAAGTCGTTTAATCCACAGAATCTTTTTTTCATCTTATCAAAAAATTCAATATTTAATCAAAAATTTTCAAATTCAACAATAAAATTTTATGAAGAATCTTTTCCACCAACTTATAAAAACTGAAAAAAAATTTCTCGATACAGTTGTCAACGAGCACAGAAGCGGTGAATTATGATGAGCCAACAACAATAATAACAACGCGCGATCCAATCAGTGATGAGACTGGCACAACTTTAATTTCTACGGCCTATCAACGAGAAGTTAGTACAACACTCGAGGACGCTTTAACGGAATCTGTTTTAACAACGAGCTATGGCAACACGTCTACACTGGATGATGAAGATATTACTACAACAATCATCCCGATAACAGATTTACCACGAGAATCAACTACTACTACTACTACTACCGTTACTACTCCTACTCCTAGTAGTAGTACTACTACTAGTACTACTACAAAGAAGTCAAGTGGAAATTGTGTTAGTCAAGGGTAAGTATGAGTTGTGTTTCTGGGTTAGCGTAATAGGTTAAGAGGTGAAAGATCAGATTTACTGCAAAGAGATTAGCATTGGAATTTTTTTGCCCCAATTTATTTCCTCTTTATTTAAATTTTTTTAAAGCTAAAAATAATTTTACATTGTATTGGGTTGAGTAAATAATTTTATTGAAATAAATATTTTTTATTGATTACAATAAAGGTATAATTGTAACAATAAAATAAAACTAACAAGTTAATTGTAACCATTTTTTTTTTATTTTTCATCATCTTTAATATATATAGTTGAAAGTTTTTTATAAACCCGAAATCGTAACGATTTTTAATTTTATTATTTTTAATATAATATATAAAAAAATATAATTATTTTAAAAATAACATTTTTTTCTAATTTAATGATTTATATATTTTATCATGAATTTCGTAACGCAAACAATGTCAAAAATATTTTCGTGCACGATATAAAAAAAAAATGAGTAAGAAAAATCAATTTTATATCACAAACAGACAAGAGCTCAAGAGTACTTCTAGTGACAAAGTTCGGCTTGAATCAACAACGTCATCTATAAATTCTAGTAAAGCATCGACAATAGTATCAACGCCAAAAACTATGACGACAATTTCGACAGCAACGAAGATATCAGCGTCAAATTTGACGACAACAACAGCAAAGCCATCTTTATCTAACATCACTCTAACGGCCGAAGTAACAAGCCAATCTACTTTGAAACAAGAAAAACTTGATACCGAATCAACGACCAAAAGGAATAACAACAACAGCAACAGCAGCAATAATAAAACAACCTCGACAAATGAAAAAGTAAATATTTCTATAGCCGAAGACAAGATTTCAATGATATCAGTGAAGAAGCCAACCGGTGGATTGTCTACATCGATTATCGTGCCCGACGATATGCTCGTAATGAATGTCACTGTCAAAACAAACGTTGCCGTTGGACATATACACGGAGTTACTATCAATCCTATTGGCAAACCAATACCACCGGACATCGAAGCTATACTCAATATTACGAATAGGGGCAAAGGAGATGATTACGAATACGATTATAGCGAGCCAACTTTGCCGCCGTCATTACCTAATGTTAGGTAAAACGTTTATTTTTTTTTACATTTTATTTTATTATTTTATATATTTCATTAAATAGATATATTGGATTTTAGTTTTTTTTATTTTTTTTATTTTTAGTTGCATAACAACACTTTAGGTCAATTTTTAATGAAATAAAATTACAGTTTATTTTTAATGAAATAAAATTACAGTTTATTTTATACAAATTTCATTTTTATTTGATAAATTAAATTTCGAAAGAAAATTTATTTTTTCTTTACATTTAAGAAAAAAAAGAACTTTAAATTAAAGAAGAAAATCGCAGAAAAAAGAAAAAGATAAATAAATTACTTTTCGCTTAAACCTTATTTTAACATCTGCAAACCAAAAAAGCGTTCTCAAAACGACTTTTTCATATAAATTAAAAGCTGTATAATATCCAGCATAAAAAATTTAAATTATTCTGAAATATAAACGACACGTTTCAGCATCATTATCATTAACACTTAGCTTTTCATACTAATTAAAAGTTGATGAAAAAAAATATTTATAAAAGAAAAAAAAATTCCCTTCATGAGAATGGCAATTTCAATTATAAATTTTAATAAGAACAAACAGCTATAATCTTATCTTGGGCGAGAATAACTTTTTTCTCTCTTTTTTTTCTTCTTTTTCTCTCTCTCATTCTACCGCGAATATTCATGCGGTAATAAAAGGTAAACGGCTCGGAGCCCACCGCACGATGAGAGAGAGAGAGAAAGAAAGAGACCGAAAGAGAGAAAAGCAATTCCATTTGCATTCGTAAAAAGGCTTAAAGAGTATTCCGCGCGTGGAAAGAGAGATAATGCCAATAATTAGACGAGATGAATGGGTGACGATAAAAGGGGTGGGTTATTCTACCTCTTCTTTTTTTTAATTTTTTTTCTCTCGGCATGCCATTATAGAATAATTCCTTTCGTCGCCGCTGATGCCTTAGTTAAAGATAAGGACGTTGAAGAGCCAGTACCTTCGTCCGTAACTGGATATCCTTCGAGTGCTGTAGTTGCATCGCCGGAATTAGGACCGACAAATGATGCCAATTTTTATGATATTGTTACGAAGGCTAATCGATTCAATCCACCTCAAAAAACCGAAGGTAGATATATAAAAGTTGTACTTTTTTAAAATTTAATTTTATATTTTTTTCTTTTTTTATCGGAGAAAAATGTCATTTATGTTATTTAATGAGGTAAGAAGGTTACTTTGAGTAATTAATTTTTTTTATAAGTAATAGTGAAACTTTTGAATTTTTGACATTTTTGAGTTATTGAATATTTACTAAATATATTTAATGCATGTATTGAATAACAAATTTTGAATAATTAATAAAATGTCTGAATATTATTTTTAAAAAATTACATTTTAAAAATTTTTAATATTTTACTTGGAAACGGATTTTATTCCAATTATTATCTCTGAATATTATACAAATACAAAAGCAGATAAAATAAAACAGAATCCTATATTATTTATAAAAATACTAAAAAAAGTTTCTCATTGTTGATTTTTCAAAAATTCACATTTAAAATTTTATCATTTCGTAGAATACGGTAGTATTCAACAATTAAAAATTTTTTTTTTCCCAGAACATAAATTCAATTTAATTTTCAAGCTTTTCTCGCTTTGAAATATTTCGCTAATTACAAGATATTAACGGTACAATGCTCGAAATGTAATCTTTTTAATAAACTTCATTTTATAAAGGGAGAGAAAAGTGTTTAGGTAAATAATGTCTTATTTCACGTTTAACAGGTGGTTTCGTGCCAAGAGAACCGCCATACTTTGACCCACTTTTCCATTCGTCGGATTTAAATTTAGAAATCGGCACGGGAGTCACAGTTGCTCCAGAAACTGTTCCAGTTTTAAATCCTCATCGGAAAAATGACGGTATTTTATTGATTTTTAAAAATTTTACATATATTCAATTTATACAATCAATTTTATTATTATTTTATTGTTTCAAATTAAAAGTACTACCCAACAATTGTTTGTACGAGGAGCACGAATATAGTCATGGACAAGTTTTACCCAGTACAGCGCTTTGCGTAACGTGTTTATGTTACTACGGGGAAATCAGATGTACAACGCAAAAGTGTCCTGCACTGAAAATTGGCTGTCAACAAATCAATGATCCTAATGATAAATGCTGTCCCAAAGTTGTCTGCGGTATGTATTATAAAGTATTAGAGCATAGTAAACTTTTGATGATTTAATAATTTTTCGAATACATTGAGATGGTTAGATTAGATTAGATATTGTTTATTTTGTATTATAATTACAAAAAAGCGTGAAAATTACAAATAAAGTTGAAAAAATACATAAAAATACTTTAAATAGCCTTGCACATATAAAATCAAAATAGTACAGTATGATATCACAGTCATAAAACATAATAGAGATAGTAATACTGTAATAGTAAGTCAATAAATTAAATAAAAGCGATATCACAGATAACACGAATAAATACACGCAAAAAGTATAAATAATATAGTTAAAAATCAGTCTCAATATCTATCAGTCAAAATAATTACATAAAATCAAGCGTGTAAAGAGCGCAGTCGAAATATCAGCAGTATAATGGTGGAGTGTAATGGTGGATGGTCATATTATTGTTGAAAAATAAAAAAAAACCATATATTAATTTTTAGACGAATTTCAATATCTTTGATATTGATTTTTAAATAAAATTTGCTCATCATTATTCAGATCAGTAGAATATTTTATCATTCAAATTGGGATGCTTATTAGTGAATTTTAATTAGTTTCTAGAATTTGAATATAATATTTTAATTTTATAAATAAAAGTAAATTAAATTAATATAACGAAAAAACTTATTTTTATTAATATTAAATTAGCTTATTCCGATAAATGTTAATTTAATTTTTATAATTTAAACTTTATTAAATTTATTCGTATTTCAGTATTAGCTTTCCTTTGGTCTGTTGAGCCAATTAAAACGTTAATTTTATTTAAAGCTAATTACGAATGGTATTTTTAGAATGAACTAGTTTAAATTCAAAATAAATTTATTCGTTTATTATATGAACATGATTTGTTATATAATCAGTCAATTCGGTTGAGAATTAAAAAAAAAATAAAAATATAATGGTATTAAGCTATAAATTATACGTATATAAACGTAAAATATAGAATAACATTAAATCAGATAATAAATGATAATAAGCAATATAAATTAGAGGTACATTCATTCGAATAAATCAAATAATTTTAATTTTTTCATCCAAATTTGTTCAATTATCATTACGCATGATTATTATATGGAAATATTACCTTGTATTTTTACTATTACAAAAAATGCAATTCTACAAGTTATGAAATTAATGTTTTTTAATGAACTATTAAAGAATTGCAATAAATCAAAGTTCATTTTATTTTTTATATTAGGACAACTAAACTTTTAAAGTGCATCCTATTTTCGTCTAATTAATTTTGAACAACAGCGTATTATTTGAATTATTTTATACTTAAAATACGAGCAAGTACGTATTCGGCAAAACGGATATTTTTCTGAATATATACCTCAAATAGTAATCTAAAAATTTTGCTACGGACGTAAAACAATTGCGAAACATGCAGCGAATTTCGCATCATCGTTTTTCATTAATAATTTTATTATTATTTCCTTTTTCTATAATTTCTATTCATTTATAATTGTCATTGCTTGAAATTTATTTTCCATTGCTTGAAATTTATTTTCCATTGCTTGAAATTCGAATGAATAACTTATCTGTAAGAATGAAATAATCATGTTACGAAATTGGATGCATTATTCGAAATTCGTTTTTTTTTTTTATTATTAAAAACGATTAAATTTGCGATGTAATCACTTGAGGTAGGCATTCGGGGTAATATCCTCTCCGCCCAATGTAAATTTAAAAATCTTAAAAGTTATCTATGATTCTTAATTTAAGAAATTTTTAGTCACGATTCACCATGTATTCCTAAAAAAATAATCTATATATTACAAAAGTTATTACCGAGCCGGTGAGTGGCTCAGTCGGTAGAGCGTTGGATTCGTAATCTCGGGGTTCTGAGTTCGAATCTCGCTCTCGGCTAATTTTATACAAGCACCACTGTACGTTACATGTGCTTTGTTCACAAACACACTTACGAGCTCCGTCGCTAATTAGCATTATAAATAGCATAAATATAGCGACGTTAAAGAAGAAAAAAAATTACAAAAGTTGTTTTATTAGGCAGTTATAATTTTTTTTCCACTTTCACGCTTTCCAAACATCTTTCAAAGATTTTTAAGAAATTATAAAAATTTAATCAATTAAAAATTTTTTAACATTTTGTTTTATAAAATTCCTGTTAAAATAAGTTCTTAGAATAGTTATTAAAGAATAAGGTAACTAAAGTTAAAAAGATAAAAAAACAAATTTTATTTCAGCTGACGGAGTAGAATCGCCGACAGTAGTTCTCGATCGAGTAGACTTAATCCCATTGGCTGATCACGAGCCAACGGTATCTCCAGATCCATTCCGCGATGTAATAAAGACAGAGCCAGCACCGGATTTACCATCGTTGATCGGTGATATGATGATACCTTACCTAGTTGGTATAACGACACCTAAAACTACGACAACCAGCGCAAAGTTTAGTGACTATGTCGTTCCAGATTCTCACAATGACAGTCATAACGATGAGGTCGGAATGAAACCTTCGTCAACGTTACTAGATCAGCAAAAACAGAAGCAAAAGCACCAGCAACCTCATTGGAATCTCGTTAGCCAATATAATGTTAGCAATTTCAGTGCAGACGACATAACGCTAACGAGCACTGACATTAATCCGATTATAGGATCTGAGAAACTAAATGACGAGGACGATTCGATTTTCTCGCTGGACAGTGTCTTAAATTTGTTTTTCAATGAGCCAAGCTCAACTACTAACAAATTTAACGATACTACGATGAAACTTTTGGAAACTAGCACGACGGAATCTACAACTACGACGACTACTACTACAACTTCGACTCCCAAGTCGACGACGTCGTTACCTTCGTCAACGTCTTCTGTAACTGTTACATCCACACCACGAGTAACATCGTCAACTAAGAAAGTAATGACATCGAAGAAAAATTTATCAACGACAAAATCACCGATAAAAAAAACAATCGAAAAAGATCCATCATCAACAGCATCTCTGGATTCAAGCGGTCCTTTATTAAGATTAGCCGGATGTAATATCTACGGTAAAATGTATCACGTTGGTAAAATAATCATTGAACTGTCAGATTCATGCCGTGAATGCCGGTGTACTGAAGTTGGTGTACAGTGCAAACCACTTGACTGCTGAGAAGTATGAAAGACGCCTTAGGCGAAAATTTTGAAAGAAGCTTTATATATATGTACATCCTACCGCCCTCCATATAAACGGTATATACTTCAGATTCAAGTGGTGAGCGATGTATTCAGTTAATGGGCTGTTATATCGGCTTTAGTGAGATGGATATTAGGGGCAAAGGATAAAGGATTATGATTGAAAAAGACAGTTTGAAATATGACTGAATGAAGAAATTTAATGTTGATGGATATTATTTTAGTAATATATTAATAAATAGTTCATTGATTTTTTTATTTAAATTCGAATATAATTAATGTGTATTTGTCATATCGTAAAGATTTTTGGACTTCATATAAGGTTTCATTGAATTTAATTTATTTAAAAAAAAAGTAATGAATCATAAAATTATTACGACTTTATTCAAAATTCATTAAATTCTATTACAAATACGTAAACTATATAATGGTTTTTAAAAATCCATATAATTTGTAAATACATATTTTTTTAACAAAATAGATTTAAATAATTAATTTTATTTACTGCTTATAATAAAAGTATAAACAATCATTCATAAAACCATAAATATCAAATTAATAGTAACGAACAAAATTTCCCGTTATGAAACTTTTATTACTTCAAACAAAGCAGCGAGCTTTATTCATTTTCAATTATAAAATAAATCAAAATGAAAGTAAAACAGTTAAAAATTGAGGTATTCTATAAATTTTGAACTTATTTAAATTGTAACATTGATTTAAGTAATTTATCTTGCGACCAATTATTTTGCTGTTAGCTTTTCTTTTTTTTTGTCTTTTCTCTCTCTCTCTCTCTCTCTCTCACTTCGCACAGCGACTTTAACGAGCCTTCAGTAGTGCAAGTCAACGAATGATCAGACGTTGAGAAAGGAACGGGATAAAAGTAAAGACTTTTAGAAACAAGACAGCGTATAGAAGGACATTATTAAGAAGGATTTATACTCGTTTTAAGACTGATGAACTTTTGCTCTTAAGGAACCTCTTAAACGTTAATTCTCATCCAACTTTCTAAGAAGAAATCGAGTTTTGGCATTTAACGACGTTAAATTACTCGTTAATAGTTTTTCTCGGAAAAATTATTTTACAAACTATAAAATTATTATTTTCTTTTCTCTTTTTTTTTGAAGAAAGTCGTTAAGATATAATTGAGTTAAAATAAACGTTTATGAGGTCCAATTTAGTAAAAATAATATCATATATTTATTTTAAAGAATTTAATATATTATATTTATAAGAGTTTATTTATGCTTGTATCAGATTTATTATCATCTTTTTCACACTATTATTACTATTATTATTGTATTAGCATTACCTTTTATTTACAATTTATATGTAATCAGTTCAATTGACTTCACAAAATTTTCGAAAAAGATCTCGATAGCACTCGACACAATTAACTTGATTGATAATTCAAAATATTGTAACATGTTGTAATAATCAAAATAATTAACGTCAAATTACTTCTTGCTAATTAAAAATGTACGTGTGAAGTCAAAAATGTATACTGTAATTATATTTTAATATTCGTCACTTGTTGATTGCAACATACGAACGAAATATAGTATTATGTAATTTTAGAGAAATATGAATTTCAACGTTCATTCATTCAAAAAGTCAATTAAAATCTTATTATCGATTTTACATATTAATTTATATATATTTTTTATTGTGATTTATACATGAAATTTATAAATACTATACTAATATGGAAAATGTGTCGTTTATATCACCTATGTATTTATTGGTAAAAAAAAGTACATATAATTATTATAACTATTATATATTCACGTTATCATCCTAATAGATAATACATGCTTAGCACTTGTAAAAAATTATTAAGTCAATACTTCATTGTACTTGAATTCTTAATATCTATTAAAAATATTATACATAAAATTATTGTATGAGAATAATAGCGCTAGTAGAAAAAGGCCGAATACTGTAAGACATTGTTAACCAAGAAAAATAATATAAGACGACTTAAATAACTCTTTTAAATTTTTTAATTAAAAAACGTAAATTATTTAATTCAAACAGAAAAACATCTTTGCAAAAGAATAAATTAAATAAGTTCCTATATAACAAAAAGAAAAAAAAAGCATCATCCACTAAGCTTTTATCTTCAATAAATGAAAATTTATTTGTCAGTTTAGAATTATGCAGAGTATTATTTTTCTTGGGTATTTATAAAGTCGCCTTTACAAAAAACCAGAAAAAAAAGAATGGCTAAAAAAAATCTTAGATGCAGAGAGAAATAAAGACAATAGCCATAAGACATATATAAGCCGCATGCCGCACAGAGGCTTGTATAATAATAAACGTGCCACGTTTAATAAAGGTCCGTAATGTTTCCTTCTATTCCATAGCAAGACGTCGTTGTCACTTGTCTTTATCCCCACCCCCCCCCATTTCTTCTCTTACTTCTCTTCTCCTTGTACTTCCTCTCTCTCTCTTTCTCTTGAAGCTTTGCTCGCTCTAAAGAGAAGTCATAGAGCTGCATAAGCTGAAAAGAGAAAGAGAACGAGAGAAACTAAGGAAAAGGCCTTTTCCTTTTGTCATTGCAATGTACAGTACTAGTATGCTTTGGCTCCTTTTGTCTCTTGTTATCGGTGACTGCAAGCCACACGCGCCCAAGCTTTAGTTTCTTACTCTCATTCTCCGTCTCTCTTGCTTTTTCTTTATCCTTATCCTTTATCTTTCATTAATTCATTATTCTAAAGACAATGGTTTCAGAAAGTGAGAAAGAGAAGGCTTTACTATACGGAATTGGATTTACGATTAACGTTTTAAAGTGAACTAGACGAAAAAGCATTAAATTTTTTTTTGTTCTGTGTTCTTTTCTCTTTCTCTCTCTAGTTTTTTTTTTCTTCAAAGGAATAAAGAATTGTATTATGATGGATGGGTATGTATGATTAATTGAATTTTCTCTACTTTTCCTTCTAGGTTTAAGTGATTTTTAAGAATTAGATGAATTTGTGAGATGAGAAACGTAAAATTTGATAGAAAAAAATTAGTAAAGAGACATTTTGTTTAATAAAATGTATTTTAATATAATTTCAAATAATTAGTATATTATTTCTTTGTATACAATAATGTTCTTCGTGAGTTTTGAACTTTTAATAAAAAAGAAAACTAGCACAAGAAGCTTATATTTCTTAAGTAGCATATTATTCCAAATCATAAATTTTACTCTCGAAACTTTTTTGGCTAAGTGGAATCGCTAAAGAAGCTTTTAAAACAGAGCCACTATTCCGTTTTATTTTTTTTTTCTTCACTTCAACATCTAAACACGAAAATTCAAGTTTTGCTATTTAAGGAAGAAAAAAAAACTGCTTGAAAAAAAAGCTCCAATTTAATTTTGACGTATGCATCAGACTCCTATATACACGATTAAGTGAATAAAGTACACTTGACCTAAAGCCGTAGAAAAATTTTCAATTGAATGAAAAAAAAAAAGAAAAAAATTTGAATTATAAAAAGTAAAAACGATATGTCTATACATCTTGGTTCTATACTTGAATACACATCAAAGAGTAGTTTTGAAAAAAAAAGAGAAGAATGAATTTTAGATTAATGAGATTTCCTTCGCTCTACATTTGAATAATATTTATTTGATATTGAATAATGGCT
Source organism: Anastatus disparis (assembly GCA_017163975.1). NCBI lineage: Eukaryota > Metazoa > Arthropoda > Insecta > Hymenoptera > Eupelmidae > Anastatus > Anastatus disparis. The sequence continues at coordinate 8,517,237 of JAFFSR010000227.1, forward strand.
TTCAATGAATTTACTATGCTCTAACGTTCTATAAATTCAAGCAGATTGAAATAATGTATTTTATGCTCGTTGTTAATGCTCAAGTGCTTTGACAATTTCGTTACAGGCAAAAATAATCTTATGACATTTTCTTAATTTAACCATAATTGGATTAATTATTGTTGTCAAAGGAAATACAAAATTATTATAACAATAGATATAGATCTATTTAACATGGAATGACATATTCTATTAATTAAAATGATATTAATTGAACTACTCTAGTTACAATCAAATGCGAATATTTACTTTAATAAAAGATATATTTTTTATTAATGCTATAATTTATAAATTATTTAGATTTCAAAAATATTTCTTAAAAATAAAAAAGCCTATTTTACGAGGTATTATAAAATCTTCATTCCAATTTTTCGTTGACTAATCTGTCATCCTCTTCAGAAACTTATAATAAAAATAGATTTATACTAGGATAATAGATCAAAGGAATTAGCACGTAAAAATCATGTAAGTAGAAATCATTACTATATTTAAAAAAGTAGGTCAGAAGCATGAAATATTGCTGTTTAATTTTGTTAATAAAATGACTTGAGTCTTCTAAATTCTATAATAAAAAGTAAAAAAAATAAACCCTGATATTTAATTTATTATGTTGCATAAAAGTTTCAATTCAAAATAAAAAAAAAATTAAACTCATTATAACAACCATAGCTAATTAAATATTTATCAAACTATCAAAAAGTACAAAACAAACATATATTTTCCAATCAAAACAATCATCATGATTAATCGCGCGAGCTTTAGTTTTATTTTTTCAACAAAAGCCCATTCAAAAAGCAGAGTAAATCCATTAAAATCGGCTATAATAATGCAATTAGACAAATTAAGATTAGCATTACGTCACTTATCACGCATTTCCATTTTGTGTGTTATAAACCATTGGTAGCGCCCGACCTTAATCCTCCCAGCCAGGCATTACCGAAGGCTTTGGTTATTCGCATTTATTCGTGTATATTGCAAGCGATTATTTACCAATCAATATCCCCCCCCCCCCGTTTATATACACCCGTCTATATGCACGTTTTATACGTAAACACATTACTAATGGTAAATTCACTTTAGATCTTTATATGCTTAATCTTCTATTGATCCTCGTTATTTAGATAAAAAAAATGTGTATGGCTTGAATTGGATTTTTTTTTTGTTGTGTATAGATAATGTTTATTATACTTACCTTAATAGAGATGAAAAAAATCGAGCTTTTATGCTTGCTGGAGTCATAATGATACCTTTTTATTTATTTAACGTATCTTTATTTTCCATTTTGTATATTTATGCATACTTTTTTACAGCTAATGTTGATCTTATAGATACATAAAATCAGAATACTAATGGCTCTTTATTGGTGCTTTTGAAAAACATTAATGGAAAGTTATTATATGCATATTTACATTATAAATGTCATTATCTGAATTTATATTTTTATATATCAGTACATATGCTTTTATTATTAACGTTGAATTTATTAATATCACTTAGCTTCATTCAATTTGGATTAATGAATAAATCATCGTTACGATTATTGATAAGGTAAAATGTATTTTATTGTTGAGTTCATATAAACAATATTTTATACATGAAAAAAAAAAATGATAGAAATTGTCATTTGGGTAGATTTATAGTTATGAAAAAATGATACTCTTGTTGTTTGTAAAAATTTGTATTTTTTTTTTTTTATGAAAACGTTTATTTTCTTATTGGAACACAAGTGGAAAATATATGATTCAAAAATTGAACATAAAGTTGAACATTATAGATGTAATTCGTACATTCCTCATTCGTTTATATCACTATTATTATTTTTTTTTTACGTCCTTATACACGCAAAACTCACGCACACATGTATACACACGAGAGGTTCATTCGCTTTTTTTTTTTCTTTTGGCAGTACAGTTTTACATTGAGGGACGTGATATTTTTTTTTTATTTTACATATTTTTTTCAACGCTTTTTAATAACGTTGACGAAATCATAGCTTTGCTTTTCATTAAAAATAAAAGAAAGCAAAAATAAAGAACAACTGACAAATTCTTCGCTTGTACGCAAGGAAGAAACATTTGGAATAGCCGCTTGTGACTAGCGCTAAAAAGGTACTTATCATAAAGACATTAAAGGGTTCTTTCTTTTTCTTTTTTTTTTAATTAACAGTAAAGATTTTTCTTTCCTCTTGTACATCGCAGTGTAATTACATATTACTAATTTATAAATTGTATTATGAACGCGGATTGCGATGTAACGTACGATATAAAATTTCTAAAGAATTAATTTTGGTATACAAAGATTCCGCACACAGGCAGATTTTTTATTTATTTATTTTTCATATTCTCAAACGATGTAGTTTCTTCTTAAAGGAAATCTACACCGTTGCACAATCGTCGCAATAAACGTGAAAAGCTTCATTTTGCAATAATTTTATCCTTAATTTTTTTTTACATGATTTTTAGCAATATTTATCATTATTATTAGTTTTTTTTTTGCTATTTTACATACTATTAATAAATGTCTTTCTTCTTTCTTTTTTCTAGAATAAAATTTTCTTTCCAGCGCAAATAACGTTTTCCTTTTCCCCAGAAAAAACTCTTTCAAACAAAGTCTTTCCCATTAACTATCCAACTAACATGTATAATGCACGAGAAATATTTTCTTTATTACATTTTTTTTCTTAAATGGTTTTTTTTTCTTTTCTAATTCTAATTTTGGTTTTCACTATCACCTAAATTTTATAACTCGATGTTTTTTTTTTTTCATCTCTCGCGCATCGACGAATTCGCATAAACTCATTGAAATTTCGGCTAAGAAAATTTCATATATTTTGCTATTTCAAATCAATACTACAAATTAATGCAGTATGCTTCGCTGAGTAATTTACATATACAAATATTTGTCTGTCTAATATCATGATCGAAATTCTATTGTTCGAATATGCAAGCGAACAAATGGTTTTGGTATTCAAATTTTGAAAAAAAAAATAAAAGAAAAATGGAAATTTCGTATTGATATATTTCAGATTTTATTCTTCCTAATGGTTTTTATTTTAAAAGTTGAAAATCATGAAATAAAAATTTTAATATTTTTACAATTAATTTAATAGTTTCTTTTATTGTAGAAATTTAATTTCGACAATAACAATATAAATGATAAAAACTTATATAAGTACATAAAACTCAATTTTGTAAGAAAATTTCCAATAAAATATCATTTATTAATGGAAGACCTAAGAATAAAAAAAAATTAAATAAACATTTACCAAAAACTTCCAACATATTAAAAAGAAAAAGATAAACTCTAAATTACACAGTAATCAAGGAAATTTCAGCTTATAATTGCAGCATTCAACGAAGCAGATATTCCGAAAATCGAAAATGCCTAAGCTTGTAATTACTTGCATACTGAAATAATGCTCTTTAGCTATACGCTCGCAAATCACGAAGCAAAAGGCTTCGATTGCGACTCAACTGTGAATTTCCTGGCGTACGATTATCTGTATATATGTATATATATATATATATATATATATATATATATATATATATATTTACCTGTTGCCAAAAGCGTTTAGGATTTCGATTGCCGTCGGGTCTTATTTCGAGGTTCGCCACGTTTTCGAATTACCGATTCCGGGGAGTTTGAAAACGGATTTCCAGACGAATTCTGTGTATAACTGAGAATACGTGCGCTAATCTAAAGACATCGCTAACTTAAGATTATTTTCCATGGAAATACAAATAAGAATCTCGAATAAATTTCACGATTGATAAAATAAAATTTCATTCGAAATTTCAAATGAAATTAAAGTTTGATTTAATTTTTTTTTCGAAAGCTTTTTTTTACGAGTATTTGTTATCTGAAAGTGTAATATATATCTTTGAAGTAATATACTTAAAAATACATTTTTAATTAAAAGATACAATTTCAATTAATATGAAATTTTATTATGTCAACCTTTTAACTTAAATTAAGATAAACTTTCTTTGAATTAATATTCTATCTTCAATCAATAAAATTACCTATTAAATTAATTAATTTAATATAATTTCTTTTTCAATTTTCTATCGAATTTTCATTATATTTTTTCAAAGAAAATTAATTACTATAATTTATAGAAATGCAACATTTTTCTTAAGTATTTCGTTCATTAATTTTCTTACTTTTAAAATCAATTAATAATTAAAATTGAACTTCATAAGTACGAAGCGTAAAGTAAAGTACTGCTTGTAATTTTAATTACAAATATTCTTAATCATGCAAAAATTTTCGCTAAATTTTTTTCATACATTTTATATTTTCAATTATTTGAAATCCAATAATTTATATAAATATTTATATATATATTTTTTAAAACCAAAGTCGCATGACTACAGACTCGTAACGTCGTATCTGTTATTTTTATTATTTTTTTTTTTTATTTACAAAGCCTTCATTTAATTTTCACCGTCAAACTTTCGCTTACATGAATCTTTGCAATAAATAAATGCACATCGGCCCGATTTTTAACTATCTGTACAGCATGATTTTCAATGTTTAAGGGTTCGATAAATTCAAAGATTATGAAATGATTTAGGATTCGCACATGCAAAAATTCTAATTTTTCTTGTAGGGAAATAATTTCATGCACAAAAATGTAGCTTAATAAATTCTTGAAAATTCATAGTCACTTCAGTCATAAAATACTTGGCAGTGTGGTTTTTCTGTTGCTTGTTGTAAATAATAAGTACAGTCTAAAATTAAGAATATAACGTTATAGAATTTTTACAAAAAGTACATGAATTTTGTTTACATTACGCCTTGGAATTTTGTTAATTCATTTAAAAAGACTAGTTAGCATCATGGCGATAATCTTAAAAAAAATTAATTTTTATTTTGCTAATTCTTGACCTAATGCAACTAAAAAGTTTATAACATGAAATTATTTCACTGCAAGATATTATAAACTATACCCTATCTATATTAGACTGCATTTACTCTTTTGACTCATTGGTCAAACACGAATCCATTGTCAAAACAATCTATTGGTAATGTATACCACAAAAGGAAGCTCTAAATTATTCAAAGAAAAAAAGAAGCTTCCTTTCATAATCGCTTTATTTAATTTCAATCAAACAGGTGAATAACTCACTCGAAAACGGCATCAACAGCTTCGCGTATTTTGACAATAATGAAAGACCTTTTGCAAAATTGCACGAGCATTTCAATTCTCTGTCAGGATGGCCTTCTCAATTGAGGCAAAGCGATCAGATAAACATTGCCGAGTATAGCGCCGACTACCAATAACGTTATGCTTATCGCCGATATTAATCTAACGAAACGCACGAAGCTACGGCCGCGCGAATCTTTTTTACTTTGATTTGGAAATATTGCTAATCCGAGTAATGGACCTGCTAATGCACCGGCAACGTGAGCCGCCCAACCAACACGACCGCAGCCTAATAATGCTGGCACTGGTAATGATGCCACATCTGCACCGGCTAATAATAATACAGCACCAAGACGCCAGCCTGCGTAACGTAACTCTCCGTGACACTATAACATATACATCAGAAGTGATTATGTGTATTTTTCTTTCATGTTTTAGCAAATGTTAGAATTTTTTCCTTTGCCATTTTTTAATATTTTTATTGAAAAATTATTATAAAATTAAATGAGTGGATAATTTTTTTATAATTACTAAAGGCTTTACTAATTTATTAAATTAAAATTTGTTAAATATAATTACGCGATAGTAAATTTTATATTCAAATCTGATAGCAGAATATTAATTAAGAATTTTTCAGTTAAATTACTAGCTATTAAAATTATGTACATTAGCGTAGAAAATTCAATATTCAGCAAGTGAAAATTAGATATTTTTTAGTAAACATTTTTTATATGAAAAATTATTTGAAGTTATAAATTATTAATTTACTAAGAGAGATCACATCTCCGGATCACGGATTTTGCTCAAACTTTGGGATAAGTTTCCAAATGTCAAAATATGAAAAGAAATAGAATTTTAGACACCAACGCTCAATATTTCCCTAGTTATAGGCAATTAAGGAAAATCATTAAAAAAGTTACTAGATTTTTAAACGCATATAGTTCTTTAGAATTGATAGCTAGAAGCTTGAAACTTTTTTTAAATGAAAGCTGAGCTCAAATCCTTTCAAATTAGTAGTTATAGCATGTCAAAATATTATTTTTTCCCAAAGTTATAGCGTAATAAACATTAGACCCAATTTCAGCTTTTGTTATTAATTAATGTTTTAAAAAGAAAAATCAGGTCCAATGTTTATCACGCTATAACTTTGGGAAAAAATAATATTTTGACATGCTATAACTACTATTTCCAAAGGATTTGAGCTCAGCTTTCATTTAAAAAAAGTTTCAAGCTTCTAGCTATCAATTCTAAAGAACTATATGCGTTTAAAAATCTAGTAACTTTTTTAGTGATTTTCTTTATATGCCTATAACTAAGGAAATATTGAGCGTTGGTGTCTAAAATTCTGTTTCCTTTCATATTTTGACATTTAGAAACTTATCACAACGTTTTAGCAAAATCCGTGATCCGAAGATGTGATACTCTCCTAGTTAGTATTAAATACAAAAACGAAACAAATTATTCGATATCATTTTGCGAATTGTCAAAATAGAAATATTGTAACGATTTAAATATAAAATATCTGCAGAAAGTATTTTCTACACACATTTTATCTATTTTTTTAGTATATCTCTTTAGATAAAAAAAGCTACTCCCTCGTGGTCGTTGAATAAAATTTAACGAGAAAGAGAGAAAGAAAAAAAAGTAGCAGCACAGAATAAAGAAGAAGAAAAATGAAAAAAAAATAAGAAGATAAAGTAAAAATGAGCAAAAAGTTGACTTACCAGATAAAGATGAGCAAGGTGACTGGTTAGAAGTGCATAGACTCCAGCGGAAGCGCCGACGAGATAAAGGTTCGGTTGTAACAGAGAAGCACCAAGTGCGCCGCAAACACCACCGCCAAGATAAATCGTTCCGACCGCCAAACGACCTTGCTCTACCTGAAAAATTTACGAAAAAATTTTTCTCTCCTATCTGGTATAGTTTGCTCATATTGAATGTTATGTTACATCAGTGGAAACGAGGAATAACATTTCCTTTTTTCTTGATATCGTAAATATTGAATGCAAACATCGTTAGTAAATGCAATATAGGCTTCTAGTCGTATTTATTGGAATTTTGAATATGAAATATTGGTACAACATGTGTACAAGATTTTTAAATAAATTTTTTCAATGACTGATGTTGCTAAATAAAACAAATAGAGATTAGAATTCAAAGAGAATTTTCATACAAATAACCAAAAAAAAATCGATTTGATGGTATGCAAATAAAAATACTAATTACGAAAAAGATACATTTTAAGGCTTAAAATTATTTTCAGGATTATCTTTTAGTACCAAAAAAACATAAATTAAAATGTATTTATCTCAATAGAATATAAATTTATTAAATTTATAATATATGTAAATTAAACTTTAAATTCGAATATCTAAAAGATAAAATTTCTACTCCTTCAACATTTTCCCGTCGCATGCGTTACACAATTTGTAAAAGTAACAACAAAATTCAACAATAGCTAGGTGCAGACTAGTAAACTTGTCTAGCACTTTTTCACCGATACACAATATACACGTATATACACAAGTATCAAGCTTTTTCTTGCGCTTTTTTTCAACTTCGTGTGTCAGACTTCAAATTTTTTCTTTTCCTCCTCTTAACTCTCATCAGTAGTTTCGCTTGAGAAGAAAAAAAAGAAGAAGAAAAAAATAAGGAAGAAGAAGAAATATATATGAAGTAAAAAAAAAAGGAAAAAAAAGAAGTCAAAGAAGAAGCTTTGCTCGGGGTATAGGGTAAAAGTGGAAAAAAGAATCTAGAGGGTTTTCTATTGTTGACCTTATTGAATTGGCCTAATTGGCCTTACCTCGAGCGGAGTAGCCAGTACTAACTGAATGACCACGTTCAGAGTAAGGTGAAGAGCATTTGAGTGCAAAAGCATGTAGGAAATAAACCTCCAGCCTTGAACTCGCTGCCGGGGATCGTAGACCAGCCATTCCCGTAGCGTCGCCTCGTCGCCAAGGCAGTGAACTGTTATCTGAAAAGAACGAGTATTTATTTTTTTTTACTCTCTTTTTTTTTCATGCTTCGTCTCGTCTTTTTTGTACTTTTCTTTATTTTTTTTTTTTTGTTTTTTTAATCCTTTCCCCTTTTTTTTGCTTTGTTTGGTTAAGAGCAGTATATACTGTTAAAAGTGACCAACTTTCATTATTATCTTACTCTTGAAGTTGAAATGCTAGACTTTGGAACTGAAGGAAAATATAAGGATTAAAATAAATGCGATTTTTATGTTATTTTTAGAAAAATAATTCTATAAAGTATCTGTCGTGGTAATTTATGGAAAATTATCGATATATTACTTTATATTAGTAAAGTTGATAGCATTTATATTTTTATTTTATTTTCTATATTTGATTCTAACAGTTTATTTGAAAATGCCATAATTTCAATGATTTGTAAAATGGAAGTAATAATTCTTAAATTTCCACCAGACCCGTAAGCTTTAGAAAATTTTTTTTCCGAAAATTTATTTTTACCTCATTCTTTTTAACAAGAACTATCCCATGATCCCATTAAATTATAGCCTGGAAAAAAGAAATTTTTTTTTCTACGGCTTAGCCTTCAGATACAAACATGAATTAACAAAAGAAGCACTTTATCATAAGAAAAAAAAATAGCTCTTTACTACTGAACCTGTTCCCTTACTACTCGGTGAACTTACAAGGTAGTAATTCTATTCCTCCTCTCTCTCAATCTTCATCCTCTTACCTCATAGAGCACATAATATACATAGTAAATGTAAATTGCGCCCAGTGTCTCAGTTTGCTTAATTACAATGTATTGCGACGTTATATTAACTGTAAATTTTCATCCCTCTCGTATATATACTCCTCAAATATATATAGCAATGCCAATTTCGTATACAATTAATTTGTTAAACAAGAAGCTTAGCAACAGACATTGAAATAGGAGAAACTTCCTTGTCCTAGCTCGTGCTCTTTCTCTCTTGCTTCAACACAAGAGTTAAAATGGCTTTTAATTCAAGTATATAACAGCGACAAACTATATATATATGATGTCAGTAATACAGTGACATCTGCACTATGAATTTTGTATATAAAGCTTATTGTGTGGACAGGCAATGTATAAACACGAAGATAGCATAGCGCGTGTATATATATATGAAAACGCCCAAGCTTCATCATCGTCGCATACCCATAAGGGCTACAAACATTCCGTGCTTTAATGAAGATTGAAGAGTTGCGACGAGAGAAGCGCACCAGCTGTAAATAATTATTACGTGGGGAAAGGGGGGGGTGGAAGGGGGGTGGTAGCTGGGTGAAACTGTAGCTTGTTGAGAAGAGGATATTAATTTATTAACGGCCCGTTCGCGCGTTCACTCTCGTCAGCGCTTTCGGCCTCGATATTTCATTTTTGGACGATATAGTGTGTGTATATGCACACATATATATATTATATATATATATATATATATATATATATATATATATATATATATGTATATTAGTTATATATGTTCTTTGGCCGTATTCGGGTGGAATATGAATCGAGAACAATGTTTGTTGCTTGAGCTAAAGTTGCCGAGGTATACTTCTGCTCAAGCGGCAAACATTGTTCGAGATTCAGATTTCACCTGAATAAACGGCCAACGGACATAGATGATTTCATGTCCGAAGTAGGCCGTACGAGAAACTATAACTTATTACTTGAAAATATTGATCTTTTTTTCAATGCTTTTAAAATTAAATTTTATTTCTATTGATTTTTTCTTTTGTTTCTTAGATTGACATTTTCTAATGAGTATAGCTGCTGTCGAAGCGCGAGTCATTTTTTTTCAAACTTTTTCACTATTGAGTATCAATATGTCACAGGAGGACATATAAATCTTGTATAGAGTCGAGCAGCACGCGAGAGACATATGCGATGCCAGTACCAAATGAGCATGTCCTTTAGATACTGATGCGAATACGGCCTACGAGGACATAAATATGTATATACAGCACGTGTTATATACCTTGAAATTTTGATGAGAAACATATCGACGCACGATGAATTTTATTTTTCATATTCTATATCCAGAAGTGCGCTCTAGCTGATTTTTTTTCCTTTTTAATTTTATAGCTAGTGCACGTATTTGACGAGAGAGCTTGAGTTATTGATATGAAGAGTCAAAGCTTTTTTAAATGCTAAACACGTACATGACTTTTTTTTGGAAATATATTTTTATACATTCTCAAAGTTAATTATCGAATAAGCATTAACTTATTAATTTTATCATTTCGTTATATAATTTTTAAAAAAGTTTGTATATTTTTCATTAATTATAGAAGATACGTATTTTTAAAAATATGAAATTAATTTTTAACACGTGCACGGAATACATCCTTGTTCATCAACTGATTTCCGGGCTCAAAATTAGTATTTGTTATTTCGTTCATGTGAAGTTTGACAACACTCGTCGAATATTTTATTATTTTATACTTGTTACATAATGCATTATTCCAAAACGTATAAATTAAAATATTGTTGTTTTCGATGCATTAAGTAGAAATATCATTAATTATCCGTTGATTATCATAAAGTTTGTTAGTTATAGAAATTTTTTCAATAATACATTAAATTATTTCATTATTTATAAAACTGACATGAAATTATATATTTACATACCAATAACGATAAAAAGTCTCTTTTTTTTGTACATACGCGGAATATTCAAAAGTACCAAAAATGTTTTGTAAAGAGACGCAGTAAACTATCGATTTATCCCAGGCTCATACATACCCAGCTATAAATATCAAGTTTATTGACATCAATTGCATACAAGCCTCTGTATACTAATTAAGTGAGCTTAATTTAAAATACCTTTGCTATACCTTCAATAGAGGATTATTAATAAACTAATATTTATTTTGATAATGATTTAGAAAATATGATATTTCAACGTTTTAAGCTTTGTTTTCAAACGTTTTCATATAAAGTATGAATTATAGAAAATTGGAAAATGTTCTAGCGTTATTAACTTTCTTTTTTTTATTTTAACATTAGGACAGTTACCTTTTCTCAATTAAATTTCTTTTAATTTATTCTCTCAAACAGTATAATCGCGATAATACTATACTCGTTGCAAGCGACGAAAACGATAATCCTTAAAAGCATATACACAATCGTTCCTTCCTCCTTTTTTTTTATGTAATAATCCTTTAAAACGTGCAAAATCCTGAAAGGTAAAAGACTTACAGCCTTTTACTTTCAAGAGAAGAAGGGTACGAAAAAAAAAGAGTAAGTCCAGTTTGAATCTAAAATCGACTTTGTTAATCGTTCTACATTCAAAAGGCAGTGAAGAGATGGAAAATAAAAAAAAAAAAAGTTAAAGGAAGAAGAGAACAAAAGAAGTTTTTAACCGAGAGCCCATTTTCTCTCTTTGCTCTCTCAGTGAAAATCCGTCGACACGAGTTTCTCGTTTCACAAAACGTAACGACTGCATAAACGAGAGAGCGCAGCACCAAAAAACGACGAGCAACGACAAGAGAGCAAGAGAGAACTTATACTATATACGGAAAAAGCATGTATAATAGCTGTTGAGAGGGTACTCGCGTATATATTTCGTAATCCTTAGGTGCTTATTACGTTACGCCGACGACTACGAGGAGAACAGCGCGCGCGCGCGTGCATAACATCCATTTCTCGTTTTGCTTTTATAGAGAACTTACACGAGGAGGAACGAGTGAAAGAAAGAAAGAAGCATAGAATAAAGCTTTGTGCACGCTTTTTGTGCGCATGTTCGTTTTAAAATCGCCCTTTATAACAGTTTAAAAAATAAAATAAAAAGAACCCTTTTGCCTCTTGAGCATGTAGAACGTCTACCTTTAATATTTCGCTGTTCTTTTTTTCCTTTTTCATTTCTCATTTGCCGCAACATCTCCTTTAACGCTCATTAACGCTCAAAATCTTTTGCCCCTTTTGTATGTAGTTTGATCCTTAAAGGTTATCCCCCTCCCACTTTCTTTTTAATCTTATTTTATACAAAAGACCACTAAAGTTTCTTGGCTTTTTCTTTTTCCTCTTTGTCGTTTTAATTCGACGCTCAACTATACGCTGTGCGCGGCGGGAACTGAACTAAAGAATTTAATTTCGGTCAACGATCTTATTTTTCTTAGGTATTGCTTCTACTGTTTGCTCTTCAGAGAGGTCGGGCTATGTATGCAACTTTTTTTTTCAGAATCCTGTTGATATAGTGAAAGAGACTTTATAAGATATTTAGATTTGCCAATAGATTTTTTTTGGGTCAAGTTATTAATGAATTTTCTGAAAGCTTGAAGCGATTGGTATGAAATGATTGAACATCGATTACTGGATATTAAAATAATAAATATTTGTTTAACTGCAACGAAATGAATACATAATTATTAAGTCAATTGATGTCTAATCCTTTTATTTTGGGTTCATTGAATTAAATAAAATAATCTTTTGTTACTAGATATTTATAATTATGTTTATTCTATATAAATTTGTTTAAACATTTATCAAGATAAATATTGCGCCAAGCTTGAAAAGCTTGTATCCCTTTTACCGAATCGTTGAAAGAAAATTACTCTTTTTTTTTAAATTTCGTGCTTTTAAGCTACTTCAGACATATTACCGTAATATGCGTAAAAATTAGGTTAAGTCCCTTTAGCTATTAAGGCTTCTCCTTTCGGGTAAATGCTTTGACCGTTTATTATTATATGAACAATATATCTACGTATAATAAGTAACGTTGAGGTATGAGCTTATAATAAGAAGGTAATTTAAGGGTTACGCATTTTGTATTAATTCATTAATAGTTTTCGTGTATCAGAGGATTTGCTTTCAAGAAAGAATATTAATTAAAAGTTCTTTAAAATTTAATTTAAAATATTATAAAAAATATTATTATTTATTATTTTAATTTATTAATCTAAATGTAATCTTAAATAGTTACATCAATAATTTCAAATCAAAACAACTTAACCGATTACGCAAATCTGAATTATAAATTTAAAGATTAAAATTATCAACACTCAAATAAAATTTAATTTAATGAAAATTAACGATCGTAAAGATCTAATATTTAACGATCCACTTGAATTATAACTCTCTTTTAAAATAAAATTTTAAAGAGAGCGACTTCTTAAGAATATGTAGATTTATACAAAAAAACATACATTTACTGGAGAATGATGTATATTTTCAGCACGAGATTGCTTACTTGTCCATCTTTAGTAAGATCTAAGTAGCTCTATCTTAAGCATGCAGAAAATAATTTTAAAAAAAAGAACACAATCAAAGTTGTGTCACGAAGGCACAGATTGACAGTAAGCTATGAATTTATTTATGCATTATGATGAAAATTGGTTAAATATTCCGTATAGTAAACAAAACAACAAGATACACAAAGCCACGTATTTCTTGTACACGTACGTTTGTCTATAATATAATACAGACCTGCGTGTATTGAAGAACTTTCTCTTAATTAAATTTTATCTTAAGAAAAAATTTTGATTCAAACTGATTGTTAAATATTTGATCTTTGAAATTATCAATTTTAATTTAACCAAATTAAAAATGTCATATTTCTGATAGCACAGAATTATTTTTAAAAAATATTTGAAACATTTTTACAAGAGATAAATTTTTTCCTTTGTTACTATATCAAGCATATTTTAAAAATATTTTTTAAGTCCAAAATAGCATAAAAATATTTTATAAAATATTTTATAGAAACATTCTACAATAGATTGATAAAGGATTTTACGATGTGGTTTGGATTTTAAAGCGTTTTTAAAATATTTGAAAATTTTTAGTCTTGTCAGAAAATTAAAAAAAAAATAAAATTTGTTGTTCCATTTTATTCGTTTATTTAGAAAAATATTCTTCTGTCTAAAAATTGAGTCCATCAATTTTTTAAATTACGTTTAGTTACTAGACTTACAAGATGAATAAATTTTTTATTACTGAGCGCACCTGTGCAATATATCTAATCGATTTGATGAATACTGAGATGATACAATTATACGTTTGATATTATTTTAATATTTTTAAAAATGCTCATTTTGCTAACTCATTGTGTAATATACTATTTCAGTATATAAGAATAATTTATTTAGCATATTCTTAAAGACAGAATTGTTAAATCTTAGTAATTTATTGAAGATGAAATTACGTTATAGGTATAAAAGGTGGTTAAAAATAATCAACCAAAAATGGTTGCCGTTTCAGAAGTTTTGTTTTGGACAATTTTGGATAAAGAGGTCTTCATTGGCTCAGTCGGTAGAGCGATGGATTCGCAACCCGAGGGCCCAAGTTCGAATCCCGCTCTCGGCTGATTTATACAAGCACCACTGTACGTTACATGTGCTTTGTTCACAAACACGTTGAAAACCGCCGTCGCTAATTAGCATCGAAATCATGGCTGAAATACAGCGACGTTAAATAAAATTTTAAAAAAATGGAAGATTATAGCGATTTTGCAGATGAAGATTGTTATATCTACGAAATACATCTCCTCTTATACAGGATATTTTTTTTAATAGTTTTTAATAATTTGAGATAAAAACAATTTTGTTACTATTGTAATGAGATAACTGTGCCTAGAGAAATCAAGAGATTTTTTCCTCTTAAAAAAAAGTTAGTTTTTGAAATTTCGAAATATATAAAAATTAAAATATTTAGTGATATTAAGATTAAAAAAAACAAAAATACAAGGATTTAGAAAAAAATTGAAAACTACTTTATTTATAAAGATCTCTAGAAAATTCCGCTTCTTATGAAAAATTTTCATTACCTATTTTTCATTAACTTTTCTTTTAATTTGGTGATTGAGGACATTTTTAATGAAACTTTCAATATCTAATGAATATAATAAAAGATATTACCTAGTTTTCGAAATACTTTTTTCATATAGCTATTTTAAAATTGGGTCGGCATTTAAAATTTTTTAATTTATAGTTATGAATATGACGAATATATATATGCAATAAATATTTAACAAGACTAATTTAATCAACTTTACAACCTATATACTTTAATGTCAGACTACAATAACAAGAATAATTTAGATTACACATAAATTTAGTTTGGTTAAATTTATTATTTAGAAACAAAATTAATCATTAAGCGAAATTCCTCGAGTTTAAAGTCAAAATTAACCTGAATTCAAAATTTTTAACTCCTCTAACCCGATACTTTACGTCTTGATCCTCCCCCCCCCCCCCCTTAATAAAATTAAACGCTTGCGTACACTTTCAATGGTTTCTCAAAGTAGAAGCGTTTGTGTCGCACAGCTGTCCCCCCACAAGTTTGCTACTTGGTCACGAATTAGAGACCTGCATTTAACTTAGTGGTTTTAAGTTTATGCATTTCATCCTCCTCTTCCCCCTCCTCTCTTTTCCACTCCTCTTGTTCCACATTTCCATTCCTCTTTACGTATATCTATATACCGAGAAGAGTTTCAACCGGAAGCTACGCAGGAAGGAAGTCGACTAGCGACTATACGTGGCAGTAGCGAGGGAAGGCAACGAAATTATTATCGAGGCTATAGGTTCTGTGTATAAGAGAGAGGGAGAGAGAGAGAGAGACAAAGAGAGATTGCCCAAGTTGTTCCTTGGCGACGACTTGCCTTAGGGTACTTGCTTGCCCACGAAATAACTCAATAGTTTTTCTTGTAATTTGTTCGAAGGAAAGTTTCTGCCGCGGGCTTTGTATATATATATATATATATATATATATACATACATCCCTCTCTTTCTTTCACCCTCTATTTTGCTCCTTCTTTTTTAGGTTCAATCTACGCGCGTACAACTTTTGTTGAAGATTTAGCTGGCGGGTCGCGCGTTTCACTTCTTTTTGCATGTTCTCTTCTTTTTTTTTTTTTTTAAACTTTTTTTATTTCTGTTAAATTGTGAAACTCTAATTTTGAGGCTATAATTATGAATGCGGGGAAAAGTTTGGGTTAAGATTATTGTAATGACAAGTCGTTCGTTTATGCTTTTCTTAAGCTTTAAGGAATTACTTTAAGATACTTTGGTTTATCTTTTAAATATGTATATAAACTTAGATTTAAAAGATCTTAGAGCCAAATTAATTAATAAATCAATTCTTTTTTTTCAGAAAGTTATCATGAAATTTCAATACTTGTAGGTTTGTATTTTCAAACCTCAAAGTGTAGGGTAATATTTAAAATGAAAAAAAGTTATCAATAAGTCTGACCCCGATTTGAAAATATAAACTTGCAAAAAAGATACATAAAACCAATTATAATATTAATTAGTTCATAGCATATAAAATTATAAATAGAGTTACATTTTGCAAATTAATTTCAAATAAATTTATTGAATTTAACGTAAATTAATTTTCTCTTATATTTCATCAATAGTAAATTAGTTTTTATTATATTTCTCTTTTTCTTTTACTTACAAAAGCGTCAACATTTTTATTTAACGTTACATGACAAGTATAAAAACATGAGAATTCTTATTTATTTTTACTTTTACTTGGAAAATATAAAATTACAAAATAATTTTAAATTTATTATAAAAATTACATAATATCTATAAAAATTTAATTTCGTAATAAATCAACTTTTTAAATAAAAATCTAAATTAGTTTGATTCTTCAAAAAAAAAAGTAATTTAGATAACAAAACTGAGATAGCAAAGAAATGATCAATAATTAGAAAGTAATTGTTTATCCAGTTCCAAAATCTATTCTTTTTCAAAACATCAATTAGAATGATTAAATCTGTCGGTTACAAAAAATCTCTAATCCCCGACCGCAATCCCTTATATTTTTTTTGAATAAAGAAAAAAAAGAAGAGAGAAAGAGAAAAGATAAACCTAAGAAAGAAGATAAAAAGAAAAAAAAAAAGAAATTTGTACCTCGATGATACTGATGCAGATCATGAGATAAGGTGGTCTTATCCGTAGCTTAGGTTTCCTATGTAACTGTCGTCCGCCGACGATAATGGCTTTTGGTGCTAGCTCCTCTGCTTCCTCGTCCTCGAAACTCTTAACGGCAAACATGGGCGAGCTCATCGTTGGCGAATCCGGCGTCACCGAATCCGCATACGTCTGCTCTGTATAATCTGAAGATATAGTCGACATTGTAGGAGAGCCCTCAAGTAGGGCTGCCTCCACGTCCATCATGTCGCCTGGAACATAATAAAATTAAGATTTTCTTAGCTTTAGCTTTGATCAATGCTTTTCTCTTTGAATAGGTATTTTACCAAATTGTTCATTTGTTTTTATCACAAAGTATTATCATAATTTTATTATAAAACTAAAATAAAATGAACTGATATTATATATATAATATTAGTTTTGTATATATTATATTTTATTTTCTGTATTTTGATTCTAATTTAATATTAAGCATATTTTAATAAATTTAAATAAATAATTATGCAAAATTAAAGCAAAATATTTTGATGGAAAGAATATACGAAATATGGCATTGTTTCAAACATAAATTTAATGTTTTGAACCAATTAAACTACCTAAAATTCTATTCGATACTTAAGTCAGATAAATAATTCGATTGGAAATTAATTTTATTTATTCCATTTGTCTATAAGTTATTACTAATATCACAATTATAGTTAAACATTTTACTAATTAGTTGATAAAACCTTGTCATATGAAAAAAATGTACGTATGACACATTGAACTATAATTTAATATAATCTATACGATCCACATCTAAATATTATGTACAGCAAGATAAATTACTGACATATATCACTTATAGATCGATCGCATATACAAACATAGATACATATAAACTTGTACAATAAAATTGATGTAATAATAAAAATATTCCTAAAATAAAATATTATTTATTACTATCGTTAACCGCAACATGATTATAATCTTGTTGCCAATAAAAATTTCGAAATAATTCGAATTATCAAGTGATATAAATAAATAAATAGCTAGTATAAAAAATAGAACTCGATACTTGATTGACATTAATCTCTCACAAATCTAGAATACCAGAGAATAAGCCAAGAAGTTCGTATGTGTGCTTGTGCATGAATGTGCATGCATATCACAATGAGAACAAATGAGCAAAGGGGACACTCAACTGCTGAACTTGTGAACCCTTTCTGTCTTTATCCCTCTTTCTCTTTCTCCAGGTCACTATACTCTATACCTGACCTTTTTCGTCTAACCCCCCCCCCCCTTTAAAGCCTCTAACTCACACTTACGTTCTGTCTCCCTCGTACTTTAGAACGTAGTACGTTAACGGTCTTTGTTCGTGGGCTCGTGTTTTCGCGCTTCTAGGGTTGGTAGGTAGTCGCGTATATAGATATACAGACAGACGTACACTCTCTCATCTATAGAATTTGGCCCGCTTGAATTATTGGTCGAGAGGGACGAAAGAGAGCAAGAGAGAGAAAGCAAGCGACAAAATACGACAGCGTTTCCTAGTTCGACTTGGGACGAACGAATGTACGGATATGTATATATATATAGAAGAGAGCGAGAGAGTAAGGGAATGGAGTAAAATTGACGGCATTTGTCTTCTCAAATGAATTTCCAGTAGTGGCAGTGTGCAAGCAGTCGGCCCGCTTGCATAATTGAAGTATAATACATTCGCCGTTTTAGGACACGGGCTATGCTTGATGAGCAAGAGACTTGCACACCAGGCAACGACGAGCCACGGAGAAACAACGCTCAAACTATTCCGGCACAGTTTTCCGCTACTTCCGGATATATCTCTCCTCTGACCTCGTTATCCCATTAGTGTTATATGGAATTTCATTTATAACGATATTTGTTCAATGAAATTGAATTTTTTTTTCCTTCCTTCTTCTTTATTGCTTTTATTATTCAAGTTCGCGAAAAGTTTCTAATTGCAAATCTGAGCTTGGGATTGCGGATTTTGATTGATGAAATGTTTTTTTTTATCTCGACTTGGAGTTATAGTTTGATTGGTTTCGTAACAAATATTCCAAACAAGTTTTTTAAAACTGCAAATATTTTTAACAATAATGAGTAAAACATTCATAAGGATTATATAAACTGAAGAGAATTGAGTGATTTTTTGTATTACTGTTTTTTCAGCTTGGGATCGAGGTGGGCAGTGATTGGTTGAATGGTTTATTAAATTTAATTATTTAAATTAATGAGCATGATTTTATTATTAATACATAAAACTTGTGAGTGTTAAAATTTAAATATATATCACGTATAAACATTTTTTTTGGAATTTTCGTTTTTCGGAACTTAAGTTATTTTAAATGGTTCTTGTAGTGTCAAAAACTATAGTTGTTATTTAAAACAGTTATATTAATTACTTAAATAGAAAAGTTATATTAAACATTAAAATAGAACAATGAATAAATTCCATTATGTAAACATAAAAATTCAATTAGATTATATATTTATGATTACAAGTAATATTACAATATTAATCGTTTAATTCTTTCTTGAATTGATTTAAAATAATAATAATTGGATAATTGTAACCATTTCCAGAAGTAGGGAAAAAGTTTAGTAATAACTTCGAACTTTACTGGGTAAACAAATTTTTCATCAATTAGCGCACCTACAGAATGTATATCGATTTGATAAATGCTGAAATGACATAATTATACTAAATTACGCAGTTTATAAAGTTTTCAGAATGATTGAGTCAGATAATTATATGTAATTATTAAATTATTTTAATTACAAATGATGGAATTTATTTATTTATGTTCAAAAAGATTACTATAATTATAAACTGTAATTTACAATGTACTATATGCTATAGTTAAACAAATTAGCCTAATTGACTAAAAAGAAAAGCTGTGGAGCAAAAGATTATAAATTCAAGTCTTCTTCAGCAAAAATATTCAATATTTGTTTGTACTATTTAAGTTAGTTTTACTTTGAAATTATGCTCTTTTTTGATTATTTGATTTTATTGATTATACATTGAAAAATAAATTTCTGTTTATTCTTTTCTTTAAAGAAAATCAAGCGCTAAGTATTAGCTGACTTACAGGAATCATTACTTGCTTTGTTTCTTCGTAATTACTTTACTCATTTTCTCCTCTGCTAAATTCTAAATTTACTAGTCATAATTATTAGACTGTTCTCTTTACATATTATATTTTATTAATAGTTGAAGACAATATAATTCTGCATTATTTAAAAATACAATCATACACTTTACCTTGATTAAAAAAAAAAGTTAAAAATTAGCTCCTAAATATAAACATTATAACTAACCCCCTCTTGTTTTTTAAAGAGGTCATCGATTCACGAGAGACCACACGTACGTATGATTTAAGTTATTATACA
This sequence comes from Anastatus disparis, assembly GCA_017163975.1. NCBI lineage: Eukaryota > Metazoa > Arthropoda > Insecta > Hymenoptera > Eupelmidae > Anastatus > Anastatus disparis. The sequence goes on from JAFFSR010000227.1 coordinate 8,537,691, forward strand.
ACGCAAGCACGTGGTGTATACGTACGTGCAAAAGGAGGTGAAAGAGGGGAGTGCGAGGACACAGAACGTTTACTTTAATCGGGTCAAAAGCTCTCGAGGAATCTTCGTTCATAGTACGGGGGATATATAACTTTTGGCTGAAGTCTTAATGAAGCGCGGAGTGCGGCAACGATGGTTTAATCTTACTAGACGAGTTCGCAAAACTATGCTCGTTAGGTTATCTTTTCATTTTTACATTCTTCCGAGGCATTTTAGCTTTTTTTACGAATATTCAATAGAAAGTTAATGATTTTTCAAAGTTCATAGAAATGTTTTAGATTTTGTAATTGAAGTTGATAATTTTTGCTACTTTGTAATTAGTAATTTTCTTAATAATGAAAGTAAATAATATTTCACGCGAGTTTATATTATAAAAAATTCTCTAAAATAATGAGGATTGTATTTTTTTTTAATTAAAATTTTATTAATTTAGTTTAAAATACTTCGCAGCCTCGTTCTTTTTTTTTTACTTAATCCAAGCTTCTCCATTTTCAAGAAGTATCAAATTAAATATACTTTACGATGAACCATAAAATGAAAAGTGTAAAGTTTCCTCAGGTATTGTGGAGTCTTGTCTTACTCGGCGTGTATCTACTTATTGCCGCGTACATAATATTTTAGTTTGAAAAATATTATTCTTTTATTCATGCATGATTTATTCAAGCAGAGTATTTCGATTTTAAAAATAGTGCTTCGAAAAGCTAAGTGATTTATTATTGGCTGAATGTATAATCAAAAATTTCGTGCCATTAAAACATTCTCTATTTTATTCAAAACTAATTTATTTGAATGAAGTTATTTATAAAAAAAAACAGGCTAATCAATAATTCAAATTCTTAATAGACATCTCAATCGAATAAGAATTTTTCCGTTAAAAAATAAATTTCGTTATATATTATATCTGCGACTATTGATTTATGCACTAGTATTGATTTTCAAGCAAATATTAAGGTTATTGACATTGATGTAATTAATGTAGCTTCAAAATACTGTCAATTCAATTCCGCGCGCCGCGACGTCAATCAAAATTTAACTATATTAGTTAATCATATATTATTAATGCGACGGGAACGCTTACGGTTGAATATATTAACATAGTAACAGTAAACTATGAAGTATACTAAAAGTAGAATTCAAATATCGCTCACCTATTTTAACTTGTATAATAATAAGTCATTTACAGTTTTTTTTTTTTCACACTACTTCATATTTAAAATATTTTGCGTTTAGGAAGAAGAGTTCGTTCACACTGAAGGTCTACGAATGATCTTCTTTTTATTATACTTGTCCAAAATTATTGCTAAAAATTTTCTTACACTAAGTCATCCACAAGTAAACTAAAAAAATATAATTATAAAACGTACAGGCTCTCGAAAGAGTGTTGAACTAAAAGTTAGATTTAACACTGGCCGGTGTAATACACACAAATGACAATATAACAATTCTCAAAGTTTAAAGTCCGGACGTTAATTGCTTATGCAGGAAAGTTCCTCGTGTCCTCGTCAATACGTATATACATATACCTATACATACATATATATATATATATATATTAAACGCTTTAATGAAACATTGACGCTCCCGCGTCACGCTATGTCATTTTGTATGAGGCCCCCTCCGCCCATGTGCGCGTAAATACAAAAAATACACGCGTGTGTATACACACAGAAGAAACAAACAACAGATAGAAGATACTTTAACAATCATCAATAATAGAAGCCGCACCCAAAACCGGACATTTTAACGCGCAATCGTTAGGAAGCTATTAGGAAGTATGCCTATACGTATACGTATAGTATAGAGATAGGAGTAGTGAATATCTTTTGTTCCAAAGATTTTTCTAACAACAAAGTTATACGCGTGTTAATTATGTTGGTTTATGTATGGGTGGAAGCGCCTATTAGTTAATATATGCAATTCAATATGTACGCGTTTATGTTTGTGTGTGTGCGTTAAATTGCATAATTGTTCAATGTATTCAAATAATAATGTTTTTTACGTGCATGGTTTTATGACTTATTAAAATAATGAAAAATTTAAAAATTACAGCTGCTTTTTATGTATGGTAACTAATACACATACTTGATTAAATTATTATTTGTTTTTATTTGTTTATTAATTTATTTTTTATTTGTTTATTAATTGCATGGGGAGGAGCCTATAAAAATAATTTAGGATTGCTTCAAAGGATACAGAATAGATTGTTAAAACTAGTCTTCAAAAATAATTTTGTACAAAAAAGGCCCATGACTTTGTAGCAACTGTTCTCGTTAGAAAGTGTTAAATACTATTATACTGATCTAAAGAGTATTTATGTTAATTCTGTAAGTAAAACAAGACATAAAATTTAACCTTTGCAAAAGGTACACAGGGCTGCGAGTGATAAAAGTAGCTATATAAAAGCAATAAGAATTTTTAATCAATTGCCGAATGATCTAAAAATAATTGATATATCTGAAAAATCTTCTATTGAAAAAATAAAAAAATTGATTTATGAAAATCAAAAATGTTATTTTTAGTTTTTTGTAAGACATATGAGTGTGAAAGTTTGGATGTGTGTGAAGTATGGCTGAATTCTAATAAATATTTAACGTCGCTGTATTTATGCTATCTCTGTAATGCTAATTAACGACGAAGGTTACTCAGTGTGTTTGTGATAAGGCACATGTAACATACAGTGGTACTTGTGTCAATCGGCCGAAAGCGGGATTCGAACTCGGTTCCACGAGATTATCCATCGCTCTACCGACTTAGCCACTGACAACCTCAAATTATTAGTATTATTGTTTGGCTAAATAAATTAAATTCTTCGAGATAATGTTATTTCGAAGATGCTTAAATATTAAACTTGTTAAATTAAGAATAACAATGCAATCGCATTATTATTGTTATTAATCTTAAGCCGTTATATTTGGAAAATACGTTGTTTTACCCGGATTTGCATTATTTAATTTGAAAAGCAATTCCGATTCGAGTTGAAATCCTTTAAGATGGTTACTTTTTTTTTCGTCTGCAAAAACAAATTATTCTGCTTGACCCAGTTTTCCCATCGATTCTAATAAAAAGAGAGAGCCCTTTTTTTATCGAATTGTCTTTCCTTACCTACGGAATTTGATTATTATTTTTATCGAATTACTTTGAAGATTTATACTGTCATTTTGATAATAACAAACTTTAGTTTCTCTCCTTTTTTTTTTTTTTTTTTTAAATAATTGGTTTTCGGTAGGAAACAAGTTGTTTGTTTTAAAGTAATTTGATGCGTCTTTTTTTGATTTTTTTTTTTGTACCGAAACGGTAACATCGGCAAATAAAGTTAATTTGTTTTTGCTGCTAATTGCGTTTTTAATTATTAAAGCTAATTTTTTTCACACGGCTTTTCCAATTAGCTCTTAAACCGAATAATTAATCAAATAAATTAGTTTATCGAAATATCAAATTAATGCTGTATACCGTTAATATTATTACTTTCGTTATTTAAAATTTATGCGTTCGTGTTATTTCGTAAATTAACGAAAAGTATAATATATTATATACTTTTAATTTTAGTTTTGATTTTAATTTCAAGAAATAAATATAGAGAAATTATATTATGAAAGGTCAGTAATATATTAAATGGAAATGTTTTGCTTTGATGACATTGTATAATTAAAAAAAGCATAGTTATTCGTATGGAGGATTAAATTTTTTAAATTTATATAACTATAAAACTAATATTACTTTCTCTTTGCTATATCAAATTGTGACATGCAACAACTTTGTTCTTTCATAATTGACTATTTAATTATTTTTAGTTCGTAATTTCGTTGATGATTCCAAGAAAAAAATCCCAAACTAATGAAATTGCAACTCTTTGATAACAACGAAAAAGAACACACTTAAATTAAAAATAGAACGAAAATTCAAACTTTTTTTTTAAAAACAAATGAAAAAAACAATGTGTTCTATTACCATCGAAGCAAGCATTACCAGTGTACGTACTCTTTTGAATGAACTTTCAACATTTTTTTTTCTTTCTAAAACTGCCTTCGTCGTAGCGCAAAACACAATATCACCGAGCATCAAAGAATCCCCGCCTGTATTTTTTACTTGATAAAAGAGTCTTGTTTACAAAGTTTTCATTTTCCTCTACGCTTTATCGCATGCCGAAGAAAAAAAGAATTATAAGAGAGACAAAAATATATACAAAAAAAGAAGAAGAAGAAGCAAAAACTTGAGAGTAAGGAAAAGTACGACGATGAACTTCCAGCGAGCATTGATTGTCGAAGTGAAGGAAGAAAGAAGAAAATATCGTTCGCTTCTTACAGTTATGAAATTTCCAGCATCAAAGAAAAAGACGTTGCTATATGCTTGATTTGTAAGTTCTTCTTATTATTGTTATGATTTTTTTTATTGCAACCAACGCTCTGACCGTTTTCTCTAGCTACACAACAATTAATTGAGACGGCGTCGCTGTTACAACCAAGCGCACACAAAACAATGGAGCTTCGTTGCAGAGAGAAGAGAGAGAGAAAAAAAAGTCAATGTTGAGATGTCTTGCGAAGGAAAGACAAATATACATGTATATGTATAGAGAAAAAGAGAGATACGCAATTGTTTCGAGATAATGGCACTGTAAGAAAGGGACGAGCAGAGTAAAATCGATGAGAAGGTTGTACCAAAGGATATAAAAACAAAGGACCGAAGAAATCAAGCGAAAGGAAGGAGCTTTCAACGATGCGATATTTGAGACGAATTTAATGTAAACACAATAAAGGCCATTGTTAATTACTCAAGCTTAACAATATTCTGATAATTAAAAATAAAATACATCTTTAAACTCTAATAAGGTCGTTACATAAATCAACAGATAAAAACGATTTTTATTCATATCAATCACTACGCACTTGAAATACGTATGGATCTTTCATTTTGGGAATTTTCTATTCTTATGCCTTGTAAAGCTGCCCTATAACATCCAAATATTCCCATTGTTGTAAATGTGAAACGAAGCGTTACATGTGTTAAACCTTCATCATAAATGCTTTTATACGTTAGGACCATAAGTGAAAATAATATTTTTATTACCGCGAATTCCAATAACCAAAAATAAAATGAATACTTCGAGCCGAGAATATAGGGTACTTTATAAGCTTCACTTTATTGCTTTCTTAAAGAGGAAGCATTTTTTTTTTATCTTCTTTTGGTAATATAAAAAATGAGCGTTGCCGATACATTGGTTCTTGGCTTTCTTAAACTTGAATCGCAACTTTTATAATTTTTTAATATAAAGGAATCTTATTGAACCAATTTTGTAATTAATCGTAGATGGGATAACATATTTTTATGAGTGTAACATGACTAACGCATTATTTCATGCAAAATTCTATAATTTTTAATAAACATGTATGTGCACGAATGTTGGATTTTAGAATTACTTTGAAATGTGTTTATTATTGTGAAAATTTATGTCTTTAAGGAAAATCCAAAAATTAAGTTTTGAAAATTTAAAAATCGGTACAAAAAGAAATATATTTAGCTATTCATTATTTGATTAAAAAGATAACTAAAATAAATATAAACCTGGTTAGATGAATATCAGCTATGTCATCCTCGAGATATGGAGATAGACACTCACGCACACAAAAGCACATATTCATACACATGTTAATTTTTTAATATTTTTAATTGCTAATTCCTCAAAGTATGCTTCCATAACGTTATAAAAAAACTATAATTTCCACCGTTACAAAGCAAAACAGATACACTGGAACTTCATACAATTTTTTAAGCTTCATTTAACGATTCTTACAAATTTCAGTTTAATATTTTCAGATTAACATTTTCTTTCAACCAAAGTCAAGCCATTAAACGCCAGTCCGTAATCCGTACCTCGAAATCCTATCGATTTTAGCTAAACGTTAATAATTTCCCTTTATTGAAATCGTTAATCAGCTTTGCGCTTAAAATATAATAATAATCATCGGCGCACAGGACAAAATGAACTATTAACATGATTTCGAAGGGACGCGGCGGCGTTGGTACTCGTGTCTTTCCCCTCTATATACTAAAACGCGGTTTGTTCCAGCGTCAAACGTAAATCAATATGATTTTCTATAACGCACATGACGTTTATATATAATATACGGTAGAGTAAGAGAGAGAGAGACAGAAATAGATAGGAAAAGCGTCGCATAAAATTACCGGAACTTTACATACTGCGTGCATGTACACATATTTGAATGCCAAACGCGTGGGCTCTCTTCTGGCTTGAGAGAAAGGTGAAATTCCTGAATGAGGAGAGCGTTGCGCAAAATTTTGCGTGTATAGTAGCTGTCGGCTTGCGAGGTCTCGATTTTGTCGCTGTATCGATTGTTCGAAGCGTTACAAAATCGCCTATCTCGATTGAATTCAATGCTTACGGCGAAAAATTTCTTGCGATTTGCATAACCGCTATTTTAGAATATTCAATGTTAACTTTTTATGAATGAAAAAATGATATAAAAAATTAACCAATTATTATAATTTTTTTATTCGAAAATTCATGGTTATGAGAATTTTGAAATTTTATTTATTATTTATATTGAAATTTCATTTTATTTTGATAATTAACAATCATTACATTTTTCAGAGAAAATTATATTTAATTTAGAACGAGAAATCAATTTTGAAATACATAACAAATTAATATTTCCGTAAATTATTAGAAAATCATGAATTTCTTATTAATTTTTACAAAATGATATTTATTATTAAAAGCAGAGAAAATGCAGAATATACATTGAAAATCAATGCTTTATTCATTTCCATGCTTATTATTTATTCATATTCATTACAACAGTAATATCTATTTGAATTTTCAATATCATAGTTTTGAATTTCACGAAAAGAATTAATTAAGAAAAAAAAAATTGTATAAATCATAAAAGAAGTTCAAATCGACTATTCAATTATTCGCAAGTTATTCTCGCTTGCTGTACAAAAGAACCTATTCGTTCCTAAAAAAAAAGGAAAAAAATTAAAATAAAAAAAAAAAAAAATTTCATATAGTCTATAACCATCCGTACAGTAAATCACTTTGGAAGCTTGAAAAACCAGGAGATTATTCTATTTCCTAGATACCAAGCGTCAAAAAACCCGATCGATCGACAAGTATACAGATGGATGCAGCTTTGAAGCAAGAGAAAAAAAAAGAAATGAAAGAAACGCAAAACCTACCAGCAGCTTTCGTCGCAATTTCCTCCTATATAGCATATATACCGGGTGTTAAAATATATGTACGTTTTCATCTTCTTTCTCTCTCTCTCTTTCTCTCACGTTGCTCTTTCTCTCTCCGTGTGTATGCGTGTATACGTCTAGGCTAGCGGCTTTTCTACTGACCCGTAAATCCTTGGGAAAACCTGGGCCAGCCACCAGTAGTGATTTATCGAATAGCACCGATTGCGCGAGCGCGGGCACCAACGATAAATTCACCTTAATGACGATAAATCATGTAGAGGCTCGCACACATACATACGCGCATGGACATATGTATGTATATAACGTATGTACATATACAAAAGTCTATATATATATATATATATATGTACGTATATACCCTGTAGGTTAACACTATGTACGCATAGTAATGGCAAAACGAAGGAATAGAACAATATATAGAAGAGACAATTATTAATATGCGCCATACGGAATAATCGGCGGAAGACACTGGACACGTCTCTCTATCTCTATCTTTCTCTCTTTTTCTCGTGTTCTTCTTTCTCTTTGCATTTCTGTCTGTGTGTGTACGCGAATGTATAATATTACGTATTCAATGCACGTTCGACAACGCCGACTTTGACTTGTCACTCGGCAGGATTGAGAAAAGGAAAGAAAAAAATAAAATGAAAGAAAGAACAACAATGAGGATATAATGCCGTATTTGGGTCAGGATTCATGCGTACTTGATTTGTATGCAACGAAAGGAGCTGGTCGATGGTTGGTCTTTTTTTTATTATTATTTTCGTTCGCGTATTATCCGTCACATGGATGATTGAAATTTTATAAGATTATGACGCTTTTGAAGTTGTCACGTATGAAGATTCATTGAATGTTTATTATTCATAAAATATTGAATTTTCACGAAAATTTTTTTAACTTTTCATTTTTGTTAAATTATTAAAATAAATTATTCATTAGAAAAATTTTGTTATTGAAATAAATGCAGAAAATTGAGAGTACGTTTAAATTTTTATTTTTAATTATTATAAAGTTTTCTACAATGAATAAAGCTACGATTAGTAATATATTGATTATAAATTAATGATTAAAAAAATTCTGATTCCGTAATTTGAATATTTTAAAATCAAGACAGAAAAAAATAATATTTCACGCATAGAAATATTAGTTCTTTAAAATCCCTTTTTAATATTTATTCTGCAGAAAATTAATTAAATTCAAAAAATTAATATTCGAGAAAGAGGTCGTCAGTGGCTCATTGAATAAAAGCGATGGATTCGTAATCTCGGGGATCCGGGTTCAAATCTCGCTCTCGGTCGATTGGTACAAGCACCACTGCTACATGTGCTTTATTCACAAACACACTGATGACCTCCGTCGCTAATTAGCATCAAAATGATGGCATAAATACAGCGACGTTAAATAAATAAAAAAAAAGTTTTTATATACTGTCCACATCGATTTATTAAATTATTTATAAACGTCATAAATTTTTATAAATAAAAGTTAGATGTGCATATAATAACGTTAATTTTAAAAAATTTATTATTCTAAAAGACTTTCAATATTTTCGGATAAAATATATAATGAAAAAGTATCTTCGATCGACCTACTTTTCATTAAAACAAAGAAAGAAATATGGCATTGTGTTTTTTTTTTACAAAATGTTCTAGGAAAATTATTGCGAATTTAGTGCATGTTTCCGATTTTATAATAATAATAATAAAGTACAATAAAATTTTTAATATCTGGAGATTTATATTTTTTCATAATTTTTTACATCTAATAAAAAATAAACTCTTTTTTATTGAAGCCAAGTTATACGTCGTAATAAACGTGCAATGATTAAAATAATGGATCAAGAAAACAAAGAACGTTTCGTTTTAATTTTAGTATATATGTTTTTACGTATCGCGTAATTATTTTTTATAGGATAATTAAATTTTTAAATTCAATTTTTTAGAAACGTAGTGTCAATCAAAATAATTAATTTTAATTTTAAATTGTAAGTAAATATATAACATTTTATAATAAATTATACTATTGTATAAAATTCACAATTCTTTAAAAAATTTATTATTTATAAAAAAAAATCTTTACAAATACCATTTTTACATTCGAAAATATTAAAAGATAGAATTCATAATAAAATATTTTTTATTATAAATTATAATTAATTCTTTCTATTTTTTCCGAATAATAATTTATTCAAAAGCAACAAAATTATATAATACATATAGCTGATATTTAAAGTTGATGTGTTTTGGTTTTGTATCAATATTGAAATTAAAAAAGTCAGTTTTTATGTTCTTTTTTTTATTATCACGTCAATTTTTATAATTCATTAAAACAAAATTATTTTATTTTATACTTTCAACTTCCAACAAGAATATTTTCCAATATTTATCATTCTTTTATTGTACATAGAAATATTACCTAATTTTTAAAAAATGGATATAACTCTAAAACTGTACAGTTTTACTTAATGTTATTTTAGTAGGTTATTACGGATAATAAATCTATTCTTTGTTGAATTTTAAGCATAATATTGGTCATATTTATCACGGAAAAAAATGATATTCATAAAAATATCATTTTTTAATGCTCCTCGATAACTCAAGTAATCCTCCATTAATCGCTCTCGAATTCAACAGAGATAATATAATATTTTAATAAATGTCGGATGAGTTTATTGGACAGCTCGCGAGATCGATTAATTTTTCGAAATATTCAAGGTTGTATTTCATTTAAAATTTTTAACTAATAGATATTAAGCACGATATTATTTAATTCCACATTTTTTGGCGAGTATTTTAGTCTCTGATATCGTTGTACTGCATTTAATTTAATTATTCAGTATTATTAACTGTGAGCTTTTAGCTACGATACCATTTTATAGAATTTCTATCAATTAGGCATTATTAATAATAACGAGTGTTAATTGCGATAGCATTGATATACTATTAATGTTCGAAGCTTCAGTATTATTTGATATATAATTATTAAATTTTCTGTTTTTTCTAACATAATTAATTTCTAACTATTTAATTAAAAATAACAAACAAAATAATTCTTTCTACATGTCAAGTCTTTACTATTAAAAAAAAAAAAAAAAAAAATAATGAAACAACTTGCTTCCAATAAAGCATAAACAAAAATTTCCAGCAAGAAGAAAAATGTGCTCGTGCATCCATCTTCGCTTGAGTCTGAAACACTTATGAGTCTAAGAAAGATGAAAAGTAAATAATGCAAAGACGGCAAGAAGGTAGCTCAAGTAGTGTCTTATTATACCATGAGAAGCCCGCTCCCGTCCCCACACTCTCCCCCGTATATAGTCATAAGTGTGACGAAAACTTCGACGAGGCTCTAGGGTATATACATTAACATAAAATGAGCGCGTATATGTCTTTATCTCTATTTCTCTCAGTTAACTTCTAAAACCTAGAAGCTAGCGTGCCTTAGACTCGTTCGCGCTAATGCACATTAATTAATAAAAGGTAAAGCGAGTTAGGGGATGTTTGGGAGGTGACGTAAAGTACAACGCAACTTCTCTGTGTGTTTTGTTGTTCTAAAAATTTAAAGATTTGTTCTTTTGTGCAACCCTTTTTAATGGCGTATATACGAGCCTCATATAGACCAATAAAGTCAAATACAGCACTGTTTTAATAATACACATAAAGACGACAAGGAGCGCCTCGGTTCCCGGTATTTCGGCCTGGGGTTTTCCGAAAACTTTCATCGAACTAAAGTTCATTAATTATTTTGTAACAGCATCCTCCCCCCCGTCTCTTTCTCTCTACCTTAACTCCCTCGTTGACGAGCACTTGCTGTATTATACAGCATTAATGTAGAGGAAGTTAAAGCTATGCTTCGCACGCAAAATCCTAGTGATGTAATCGTTAATTGATTGCGTAATTATTCAGGGAATTCTACAAATTTATTAATGGATAATATACACGTTTTAATGGAGACAAAAGATTTTGGCAGATTTCGAAAACTACGATTGAGATGGCTTACGTACTTTAATTTAATTGATAAAAAAAATTTAATAATTTTATTTGACATTTGTTAATTAATTAGAAAATGAATTAAAAATTTCTTTTATTTTTATCAAAGATTTTTAAAATATATTGAAATTAAATTCAATATTTCACTTTGGTTAATGAGAAAAAAATTTAAATGTCAAATGAAATTTTAATGAACTATATTTGAATTTAATTAAATCGAATTATCGCAAAGTTTATTTATACATTTAAATTTATGATTAAATATTTAGCTATCTTAGCTTTAAAAAATAAATAATCATGATAATTCTGTTTGTCATGTACCAGGATCATTCTTCTACTAAATTCCACAGTTTCATCTTTCTGCAAACTAAATGTTAAGCACACACTCTCGTTATTATTATTTACTTTCGTGAGAAATGGCACATTAATAAATATATAAAATTTATATCACGAGAGTATGAGATACAATTTTGATGATTCAAACAAAATCATACCTCATAATTATGAATATTCAGATTCAAACATCATTATTCCAATGAATAAATTAACACTGATATACAAAGTATTTTACTCTAATTTATGAATTTTTATCAAATATACATAAATTTGATATTCATTTATATTTATTTGACATAAGTTCCTTTAGATTAACGATTAATTAAATGAAAATTTAGATAATTTAAACGAAAATTGAACCAATTCTTTCTTCTTTACATCTGTAATAATACTAAAGTAACCCTAAAAAATGTTAAATATCAAAAAGCAATAAATCCAGCCCATTTGTACTTTTCCTGAAAAAAAAGTCTTCGAAATAAAAAAAATTCAAAATCTTTCGAAAAAAAAACAGAAGAAAAAAAATATATAGGTCATGAAAGGGAAATCACATTTATCTCCATCAGAGCGATAAAGTCCTCTAGAGGTTTTCATTCAGCCCATATACATACTTACACACATAGCACGCGTTCATCCAGTAAAGTTTTTCTTTCTCTTACCATCTCGTTCGCCAATAGATAAATCTTTCTTTACATTTTTGGCACTCGACCTCTATTTTGGTTTTAAAGGCCTTCGAAAAGAGCAAAAAAAAAAGGATATATAGACAGTAGTATAGGGAAAACCTCTAGCGGTATGTTTGAAGGAGAGAATTTTAAAAAGTTTTTTCGATTTCTCTCTTTTTTTTTGGCTCAAGCCTTTCCGCAATATGAGAAAAATCTTTTCCGATTTTTCTAGAGCATGTCCCATTGGCATTTTATACTTGATTTATTTCAACACTGAAAGTTTCGAAGTGAAATGGAATCGCAAGCTTTGAAAATGTTTAAGTTGTTTTTGATTCGATCGCTGATTTTTAAAGTTATATTTTATTATAATACATGATACTAAAAGCGATATTTCGGAAGTTTGAATAAAGATTTTGTTTTGATATTTTCATTTTTAATAAAAGATATAAATGAATTGATTTAAAAAAAATATATTTACAAATCTAGAATTCTAACTAAATAACTGAAATAAATATTAAGACATTAAATATAAAGCAATTAATTTTTTTTAAATCATTGTTACGTAATTATCAAAAATTAACGAAAATATGTTTGATAAATAAAACCAATATTAAACAGATGAACAAACATAATTTCCAAAATTTATGAAGTCATAAATGAGAAAAACAATTCTATTACAACTTCTAAAAATTTCAACATTTTTCCAAATGAACGGAAATTTATAAGTCACAACAAAATCATAATTAAAAGAAAATTTAATATTATTATTATGAATGGTTAAACAAATAAAAACATTGATAACAAAATTACCTGAGTATTACAATGTTATTGGTAATTTTCAAATTCCAATGTTACTATACCTATTGTTAATTGCCGAATATCTAACGAAGTTAAATATTATAGTTGTAAATTAGTTTATAGTTTTAGTTATAAGTTTGTTGTGCGCGCCAATTTATCAAAGGTGAAAATTGTTTACCTGTGTACGATTTACATCGTAAATTACAGGGTTAAATTGATTCCAATTCTTATTTAAAATAATAATTTAATTTCGCGTATTTATCTTTAATATATTTCAAATTTACAATAATTTTACGATTCAATGTTACAGCGTATTGATATAATAATTGATGTTATTTAATAACGTAAATTTAATCATTCGACCAACGATTCAATTAACGTTAAATCAATCATCACAAATTGGTTTGAATGATCCGCAAATCTATAAATTGAAAAATTTTAACTTGTATAATTATTAAATTATCGAGTAATTGATGTATTACATCTATTTTGTATTTTATCTATTTTGATTAACTTATTTCCAATAATTCATATTATACAAGTATAACTTGCTAATAATTCGTGATATTATAAATTTATGTACAGGAAAAGAAATATTATTTTGTAAATAATTTTTTCATTTGGTTTTCTTTTTTGTTCATATTTAAAATTTTTTTTTTAATTTAAAATTTTCAAATACATTTCTTCAATAAAACTTCTAAATGTCTTTTTATTCTTTATGAATATAGTATTACTTGTAGGAGTGAAATTTTGTCAAGAGTACCTTTTAAGGTTCTTAAATAAACAGTTTAAAATGAAAATACGAAAATTTAATTACGCCAAGGGCTTATACTTAAAATTTGATCTATTCTAACCGTTTATAATGGGGCTAAAATTCTATATAGACGATGTAAAAGGTTAAGTAATGGCCAAATGGAAAGTTAAGTTTTGCGAAAACGCAACAGCGTAATACCCCCAGCGATACCCCTTCCGTACGACGTAAAGCATACTACTTTATGTATTTGAAGAGAGATAAATTCTCTTGGAGAAATTTTCATTGAAATTAACCTTGCGTTAGACCGCAGTTGAAACTAAGCAAAAATTATCCATTAAAAGGGTTCAAATGTCCTTCATTAAGCGTGTATATTTTAATGATGAATTATGTGATACATAATTAACATCCTAACTGCAATACATATTTTAATTTTTACTTGCAGTTTAATCTTTTTTTATTTTAAAATTAATTAAAAATTAAGTAAAATTAGATGAAAATATCAAAAGTGTAACGTAGTATTTATTCAAAATAATATATATTAAGAATATGAGATTTTTAAAAATAATTTTTTTTTAAATTCTTTCAGGTGTGACTTAAAATAAATCACTTCCATTTTAATATTATAAATTTACTCATAATTTTTAATCATATTTAATTATTTAATTGAATTTCTTTAAATTTCATTACTAAAATGCATTTTATAATAAAATTTCTTTGAATTCAATAATTAAATAACTTGCTAAAATTAAAGTTATTCAAATATCAAATAAAGATTCAATCTCATTTCCGCTTCTTTTTAAAATCTCAAGCGCATTTGCGTTATATATGTAATTTATTAATAGAATCAACTCGAAATGAAAGTTATAAAAGAAGAAGAAAAAAAAGAAATAAATCATAAGAGTATTTCTCGATAGCACTTGTTTTTTCGCATATCATTCTCAGCACTCATCATCATGATTCCGGGTACTCGTTCGTTCGATCCGATGCACAGCAGCACACGCGTATATCAAGCCCAGCATTGCTGAATTTCTCCGAAATGCAAGCTCTCATTTAAAATATCCCGGATATATAGAGCCACGCTTATGGATAGATAGGCCAAAAAGAGAGAAAGAAAAACAAAAAGAGAAAGAAAGATGGATGATACGTATAGATGGATAGAGGATAGCAGAAGGCCTCTAAAATAAACGACTCGACTAAATGAGAGATCTGGGAATATTCTCTGAAGGTAGTCTTACTATATATCTTCTATCTTTCTCTCTCTCTTTCTCTTTGGTTGGCTCGTTTACAGCTCTATCTCCTCGATTTCTTAGCCTCTTCAATCGGTTAGCGGTAGCCCGTTAAACGATGCATACCAGATGCAAATCCGCGCTGCTGCTGATGCTCGTACTATTACTACTACCACCACCACTACCACTACTGCTTTTCGCCTCTTGGCTTATATGGTATATACTTTTAGTAGATGTGCACCTGCGGCTTTTACATTTTGCCCCGAAAGAAAGAGGAAGAGAGAGAGAGAGAACTTCTCGAAAAGCAAACAGGAGCTTTAGGTATGCGAACGAGTTGATAGTGTAAACTATCGTTTTCTTGGTAAAACAGCAGGGAAAAGAGGAAATCCAAGGGAATGAGCTGCAAACTCTTTGGTAAAAAAAAAAGAAGAGTAATTTTTTTTAACCTCAGACTGCTTATTTTTAGCTTCTTTTTATGCCTTTTGGCCTTGCTATTTTCTTTTACTTTTATATGCACATGTCCGTATCTACATAGTTTCCTTTACAAATATGTAAATTTTGGTAAATATTTTTAAACTGTTATTGCATATGATTCGGTTATTTCAATTACTTTTGCTTTTTTTATTTTTATTTTGTTTTATTTTTCACTATTATCGATTTACGTTTATATTTTAACATTTTCATAGTTGAATTTAAATATTCAACACTGAAATAATTCCTCATGATAAATATTTATTAGAAACTTAAATTGAATTTCGAACATAATTTTAAGTATTATTAAAATAAAAGAAATAAATGATGAAAAATTCCCAAAACGTTCATATCCTTATCTTTCAAAAATGAAGTTTCAATTGAAACAATTTTATTTTATATGTACCCACACGAAAATTCAATAAAATTCCTGTCCTAATGTCTTGGCAAAAATCCAACCATTTAAAAGAGGATTTTCGGATAGTAACCTAAGTTATTTTAATTAAAATTTTAAAAAGGTTACTTAATAATCCAAAAATAATTTTAGAAAACCTCAAAACGTTACTATTACATTGTCTATTTTATGAAAACTTTTAAATTTAAAGAATATTTTAGAGAATTGTCAATTAAGTTTCAATTTGTAAAGATTGTGGTATATTCGCAGATGCGCGATATTATCAGAAGATATTTTTATGAAAAATAAAAATGGAGATATTTTCTGATAATTAAAAATCGATTAAAAGAATAATTCAAAACTTATTTTGTTCAGCATTTTATTCATATTTATTTCTTTTATCGCTTAATTTAACGGTTCCAAGACGAAAATTAATAACTAAATTTTAAGCGAGATTGAAATTCAATGAACTTTCCGAATTTGGAATATTGGAGAAATTCTATATTAATATTTCAATAAAGAGGAGTTTCAATACCATTGAAATTGTAAAGGGCTAGAAACTTGCTGTCGAAACGTCCTCTAAACAACAACATATTGTTTAACTCGGTACAACTATTTTCATCAATTCAACGAAATTCATGCAATAAATAGCACAACTAATTACAAATGGATTTTACTTACAGATTTTTCATTTATTTTATATTTATCATTTTTATAAAAGAGAGTGCAATTCTTTTTTTTCTTATTTTATGTTAAGATGAATTTCATCTTACAATTATAATTTTATCTTGTTAGTTTGTATTTTTCATTTATCATTTTCGAATCATCAGCAATCGAAAATTTTCTGGACAAAATTATACCATATGCAATATAAAGGTAGGAAAAATTAATTTTATATTTCTTCATCAAGAGGCACGAACGCATTCCAACAATAATCATCGTATAATTTAAATTCGATGCAACTTTTGATATTTCGATCTGGTCATTTAATCCGAATCATTACGACCAATCCTTCATAAAAATTCACAAAAAATTTTCGTTTGCTCAAGTTTAATTAACTGCGTAACCGATATGTAGAAAAATTTAGTGAATGCACATATTCAGCGCACTATTCATTTTTTCTCCTACTGTCAATATTGAAACAATTCGTTTGTTATAAAAAATCATAGGCAAGCGAATATTTCGATTTGATGCGAGTTCTTCCTTTTTTTTTGCCTCTCGATTATTCATTATTTCAGCTGTCGAATGAATTTGATTTTTTTTCGAGCAATAACAAAGAAAAATTTTGTTTTGTTTATATAACTTTTAAAATAATATTTTTTTTTTATTTGCGTATTTGAACGATACCCGTAAACTTTGAATATTATTCATTTATAGCTTTATGTATTGAAATTTCAGCTCTTTTGCCGGTATTTTAAAGATTTATTTAGCTTTAATAAATTTTTTAACTATAAAGGAAAAAATTTATACATTTTTCTTACGCTTGAAATTTTACAATAAATTCCGTTAATTAAGTTTTAAAAAGTTTCAATTTATTTAAAAAAAAACGCAATAATAATTTATAATAACATTTGAAAATGTATTTAACAGTTACTAGAAAGAAAATATTCATTTTACCTTTCACCTGTAACATCAAATTGATTGACAGCGTTCGCAATATGATTCATTTTAACCCTGACAATAGAATTAAAAAAATTTGCAAAAATTCTGTAAAACTTGTCTACTATTGCACTTTATTTTGCAAAAGTTTATTTTCTCATTTATAATAAACATAATTGTTATAACAAATTGTTTATGCAAAAATATTTGCCTTGAAAATTTGACTTGTGTCAAAAATTATCCATATTACGGGTGAAAGGTTGTTAAATCTATTTTGTAAAATTTCAAGTATCAAAATTAAATAAATCAAGTGTTTTACTAATCATTATACAGTGCTTTCAATGCCAATTTGGTTTTTTAACTTGCATACTAATTAACAGTATCTTGCATGATCAAATCATATTTATTTTAGATTTCTCATCTATACTTATCTGCTCTACGAAGACAAATCTGTAATGTTTCCGAAACCTCGCCAAAATAAAAAAAAGATTTTACACGAAGTTGCCTTTTTTCAGTCAGTAAATTACTTTTATGATTTCAAAAAAGAAATATTGTTTCTTAATTCTTAAAAAATCAATTTTAAAATCTAAATCGAGTATAAATGTCTCGAATGAATTTGTCTGCGGCGCGTCATTTTCTCGCTAAACAATTAAACGTCGCGAGTAAAATAAAGTAAATCTTCCTCTTACTCCATTAAAGCATTAGAAATCCGAACTCAGCGAAATTCAATTATAATTTTTAACAAACAATGATAAGATCCTTGCCACAACTTTAGTACAAACTTGGTAATATGAAACTTACGAAACTCACTGCCAACAAAACGAAAATAACGAGCTTGAGACTCTACAATTCTCTCGGTGATAAAATAAAACAGTTGAAGTAAAGCATAAAGTGTATGTATACACATATATATTCGAGCATCGATTTTTAGTAAGCAATATTATACACGTTGGGTTTGTAATGTTGCAAGTATTTCGCATTTACGTTATTTACGTGCATTTATACCTTTTTCAAAGAAATAAATAAAAAAAAAAAAAAAAGAACAAGAAGTAGGAGGAAGTTAGGAAAATTTCGAAGTAAACGATTCGAGGCGCATTTAGAGTTTTCCTTAAATTTTCTTAAAGAACTTTCTATTCACGAGATTCTATAGTATCCTTATACGCTTGTCGATACGATTCGACCCAATTAAAGGAAGCGAACGATCCGTATCCTAACTCCTTGAGAAACTTTTCTGCTCTTCTCTCTTTCCCTCCGTCTCTCTCTCTTTACCTATTTCTATATACTGTTACTACTTGCTGTTGCTGCAAATAGACTATTTCGCTTGTGTCAGGTATTTTCGTTCTTTGCTTCTTATTTTTTGCTTTACTTTTTCCTTATATATTTTTCTTGCTCTTTTTTTTTATTTCTGTTATAATTTTTCATGCTATCACGTATGTATTGTTTCGTTTTTTTCTTCTGTGATGTTTTCTTAGAATTTTATCTTTATTTTCTATCGTGTGCTTAAATTATTTGATGATTTCTGATTCATGAAGCAGAAAATATTTCTTTCATGCATACCAATAAATTAAAATTTAATACTACAACTATATGAAAATAACATGATTTTATGTGTATTTAATATTAAAAGTATGTAAGATATCGATATTGCAACTTTTATAAATTTTTTAGACATATATCTTTGCGTCATTCTTTCTATCTAATAAAAATTTTCCTGTTGATATTTTCAAAATTTTTTAATAAAATAAAAAGAAAACTATCTAATTGAAATTCAAAAATTCTTTCTTTTTTAATTTTATTTAACGTCGCTGTATTTACGCTATCATTGCGATGCTAATTAGCGACGGAGATCGGCAGTATGTTTGCGAACAAAGCACATGTATCGCATATACAGTGGTGCTTGTATAAATCGGCCGCCGAGAGCGGGATTCGAACTCGACATCTCGCGGTTACGAATCCATCGCTCTACCGACTGAGCCACTGACGACCTCTGTATAAATCGAATCATCCTTGAAATTTAAGAAGCTACAAAATGAGTATATTTCAAATACAATAGTTGTGAAACTCAATAGATTTATTGATGATAAAATCAATATTTGTCTCGTTTTAATGAACTATTTATATGATTTTATAAATAAACTTCCAAACATCAATATAATATAATAGTCATTAATTCTTTTTGCGAGTAAAGCACGTGTACTTTAATCAAATTAGTACAACTTTTACCAGCAGAGAATGATTAATCTTTTAAAAATAAAAAAAGATTAATCATAAAAAAAAAAATAAAAAGACAATATTTTCAATGTTTTAAAATTCATAAATTATTCCCTTGAAACAAATTTAAACATGCCTGTTAACTTTCGTATCCTCGAAAAAAAAGCGCAACACAAACTCGTTGCAACGTTCATTCATCACCTTCTCCTCTACACACCTTTTTTTTTACTCTCATCAATATTGTTTCGTTTTTTTTTCTCTCTCGCTCTTCTCTCCTCTCTTTTTTTTCCTCTATCGGCTTAGCTCCACCTTCCTACTCTAAATTTTCAAGCAAGCCTGTCGACAACTAATGCCATCTCCATGTATATATAGATACAATAGAAGGGTATCAGAGGCATAGAGAATTAAAATTCCAAGTGCAAGAGTAGAGTCGATCGTGTATGCGCGACATCACAGCTGTTACTATACTGTCCAGACATTCTCTTACTCTTTCTCTTACTTTAGTATATAGAATAGGGATAAAGGGAAAAAAACATAAAAAAGAAGAAGCTAAAGCTTTTTCAGTGGTGAAAAAAGCTCGATCGTTTTAAGCGCGATTCCACGTTGCATACGTAAAGGCTTATATATAAAGGACTAAAGAGTCGGGACAATTAAAGTTCATACTGTGGAAATTTTTAAGGATTGCATGTATTATGTTATGTACTTAAAGGAAAAATCCCATTTAAATATAAGGGGGGAAAAAGGGGGTTTCGAGAAGAATGGAAAAACAAAAGCTACGATAACACAGCTAAACTTGATACGAATTGAGGCTCATTTTATACCGTCAAGATTAAGAAAGCTTGTGTCTGAATTTTAAACGTAGTTCTAGAACGTTTATTCATGATTTGAATATTTATGAGAAAGAGAGAGAGAGAGAAAGGGCAAAGTATCGTTGTAACGTTAAAATTTTCACAAAAAGGAGAATGTATATATATATATATATATATTCAGAAAAATAACCCGCCACGCTCCAATTAAGATAACTTAAATCGTCGAGGCAGTTTTGCATTGAACGTTAATTTGCTTTGGGACTCGGGAAGTTATTTTCCCTTCTCTTGCGGCTTGTTTTTCTTTTTTCTTCTTTCTTTTTTTCTTCTTTTTCTCTAATGAAACGTAATACACTTGAGGGCATTTTAAGGTAATAGTTAGATTGCGATGTTTATACCTGCCTTTTATGTTATGAGAGGTTATATTGATGATTTTTCACGTGAATATTTATGTTTTAATAATGTAAAGTATACATTTTTACTTTATGTACTATTATTTTATGAATATTAATGGTAATTTAACAATATACAGAAATATAGTTTTGTCATTGAATGAATCTTACAAACAGAATATTTGCATTTTAAAAGATGGATTTTCTGGATTCTTAGGATGTCTTTTTTATAAAAATAGTTCAATATACTTTTTTTAATTAAATAGTAATTTTTTAAATTTTAAGATAAAAAAATATTTTTAATTTGATAAATTAATTATTGATTTTATCATTCATGGTCATTAATCATGTAATACTAATTATAGGCTACGAAATAAAAAGTAACTTTAAGAATACCAATAACAAGTCTTTTAAATTTCTTAATGTCATATCTTAAAGATTGACTTAATTAAGCAAATAATACAATTATGAATGAGTAAACACAATCAATTAACGTTATCAAGAGAACGTATGTGTAGCAATCGCTTTAGGATTTAAGTAGGAAGAATGTAATAATTAATATAATTGTTCAACTAAAATACATTAGGTAATACAATGGAAAGTTTAAACGTACAAATAGATGATGAATGAGTGGCTCAAATATCAGATTAACAGCGCTAATGTGTTTTGAATCATTTGATTGCTGTATGTGTTTTTGTTGTTTACGAATTTCAAATTTTTTTATATCGTATTTTTTAAACTATTCTTTTTGAATATTTATTTTATTTTTATTGAAAAATTTATTTCGAAATTTCAATTTTATTCCCGTTGTTAAATGACAATAAAAAATTTATTAAATTTCTATTTTTATGGTCGCAGAATGCAAATATTTTCAAAACTAAAATATTCATTCGACGAAAATTCAATAATTTAACAATAAAAAAAACTAAACACATTCAGTAAATTCCAAAAAAAAAATAAATAAAAAATCATTCAAAGGTCGGTAACATTTAAAAATTGATAAAACTACAAAGAAGAAAATAGAAGAATAAAAAAAAATAAAAAAATCCAGAGAAAAAAAAGGCTAGCAGCAGTTTGTACAGAATCAAATTCAGTGAATTTTCCTCTTAAGTTATGCCGTTAGATGTATCTTTTCGCCGAGCCTTTTCCCGAAAAATGTTACGAACGTCTATATACACTTCTAAACTTATATTCCCAGACATTTACTTATATACCTGCATATGTACACAATGAAAAAGAACGTGGCTATACAAAGCTCGGGTACTTTTTACCCGTATGTATATATATAGACGGGATGGAGGTTTGATTTATCCACGAATTTAAATAACATGAGAGCCATGTTTTTCGATAATGGCTCGATATTGTATCGCTGCTGCACATATACCGTATATATTCGTTGCGATAACGTATATACTGCAAGGCTTACATAGGCTTGCCCGGGCCATACGAATTGGAGAGCTTCAGACAATACGTCTCTTGGAAATAATTTCACGACTTTTATATATTCTTCTTCTTCTCCTCTATACAGGCAAAAAAGAAAGGAAGATATATAGATTCCCAAGTGAATTTTACTTCTCTTAGCATTCGTTTTCTCTCATGGGTCGTTTTTACATCCAGCTTGTGCGTATATACATTATATAATGTTGGGGAAGAAAGAAAAGCAGCGAGAGCTTTTTTCAATTAAAAAAGAATGCGCCGCGCGGAAGGAAGAAAAGGAAAAAAGTTGATAATATTCTTGGAAGTAGAAACGAAGAAGAGATAAAAAATACTTAGTGGTTTAACGGAATTGCTTTCTTTTTTTTTAAATTAGTTGACTTTGTTTATTCTTCTTTTTTCTTTCTTTTATCGTTTGCATTGTGGTGTATATCGCCTCTCGTTGTGTTTCTTTGGCAAGAGCGCAGCGAAAAGATGGAATACAGATTTGCTTTTAAAGAAATACAGGATAGCCACTTCTTTATGAATATTCAAATAATAAACGGAGACGTGTTTATTTTTTGTTCGACATTTTAATTTCAAAGTAGTACTATTAGGTTACGTGCGTTTTAGCATTTCTGAAATGTTTGGAATATTGAAAATTTTTTTTGGAATATCAGATTCATGTTGTTGTGTATTTTGAGCTATTTCAGAGAATGTTGAGAAATATTTACTATTTTTCTTTTTTTTTTTTTTTAAATATTTTTAAACTTTTTACTAAACGAGTATAGAATATTTTATATATGGTAGTTAATAGATACTAATTTTAAATTCATTCAAATAAATTAATTATCGAACGGAAATTTATTTATTAATATGAATATTGAAATTATTTAGATTTTAAATACTAAATGAGATTATTTAATAATATATTTGATAGATCTTCCATATCTGGAGTTGACTGTTCAGTTATTTCCGCTAATTTTGATATTTTTGTTTGTATTTAATACGGTTCATTATCCTCATTATTCGATGTTTCTACAATTAAATACAAATGTACTTTTTTATATAAGTAAAGTAGTCGCATTTGAATTATGAGTAAAGCATTATACAACACAAATTTGATGTCGATTTCTCCTACAGGGAAAATATGCGACTTGACTCCTTTGTTGTATTATGATCAATTTCGTCACTGAAAATCATTTTTCTATGCTTGAAAAAGATTTGTAAACATAAAAGTTATTTTATAAAATATATAAAATAACTTTTGATTAAAAAGATATATTTTTCAAAAAAAAAAAAAAAAAAACAGGGAATGAACTATGTTACTTCAAAATTGCTTAAATGGTTTTCAATTTACAAGCGTAGTAAGATATATGCATATATCCACGCATATATACACACGTACGTGATTAAAAAAAAAAAAAAAAAACAAGCGAAATACTTTGTGACTTAAATTAAATTTTTGTTTCAATTTTATTTAATGTCGCTGTATTCATTTTATCATTCCGATACTAATTAGCGACGGAGATTCTCAGTGTGTTTGTGAACAAAGCACATGTATCGTATATACAGTGGTGCTTGTATCAATCGGCCGAGAGCGGGATTCGAACTCGAATCCTCAAGTTTATGAATCCATCGCTCTACCGACTGAGCCACTGACGACCTCTTACATCATAATATTTTTATACTATTTTTCTAAACCATTGAAAAATTTCCAATAGAAAAGAAAAATATTATTAAAAAAAGTTAGATTAAAATAAAGCAATGAATATTGAAATCAAATTTAAACAACTTTACTTGGTAATAGAAAATATCTTGTAAAATTAACTTTTAATTCAACAAATCGATTCGGCCAATGGTAACAAAAAACCATTTACGTGAGCCGGTCATCGATTTTCTTTATCGTCGAATTGACTTTCCTTTCTCAGTTCATTCTCAATAACTAACGGAAAAGCTCACGTGTTCGCCAATGCTATTACTTCGATTTCATTCTATCCCTCTCTCTCTTTCTCTTTTTCCTTTTCTACTTCTCTCAGCTTTTAACTGTCCAAAACAGGAGAGTATACGAGACTAATATTTACGTAAAATCCATCCACCAAAACGTAACATACGTATATTTGTTATACATATAAATTTATATATATATATATATATATATATATATATATATATATATATATATATATATATATATATAGACATATAGTTTTATTGGTAATTGTATATAGTAAACGATTCTACAATTTTGCGACACATTGCGGCTAGGCACCGTCAGTTGCAGCTCGATTACATGTCATTGTCACGATAGCCGCGCAGCAACTATATATACAGTAAAGCTTGCTCAGTCTCTCGCACAATCGATTCCTCCCCGCTCTCTTTCTCTCTAGCTTTCTCCTTCTCTCTGTTGATATAGAAGAGAAAGCAATCCATTGGGCAGATAGATAAAGAGAAAGCTTTAGAATTGCCGTTCATAATTTTATGTCATAAAGGCTTGCATCGCTTGAGTGACACTGGAGAAAGAGCGAGAGAGAGAGATATGAGAAAATGATTACTAAATAGTAGACATGCAATCAGCTTGCAATTTTTTCATTTCACGA
Source organism: Anastatus disparis (assembly GCA_017163975.1). Taxonomy (NCBI): domain Eukaryota; kingdom Metazoa; phylum Arthropoda; class Insecta; order Hymenoptera; family Eupelmidae; genus Anastatus; species Anastatus disparis. The sequence goes on from JAFFSR010000227.1 coordinate 8,562,590, forward strand.
AATTTCAGCGTAATGCGAAGGTGCGACTAAAATCTTTGAGTTATGTTACGTAATACTCATTAGTATGGATGATGAATGGGCATTCATCAACTTTTTGGGATACTCCCTAATGAGGATGTATATTTTAATGTTACCCAAAGTGGACCAGGAATACTTTGCTATTTATTTCCGATTGAATATTCAATGCTTAATCATCACCAAAGGTTCAAATCCAATTTTAAAATGTCCTTAAAATTTTATCGTAATTATAAATTAATGAAAGTGTGCTTAAAATTTTTCCATAAATTATTAAATTATACTGCTCATACCTTTAAGTTAATTTATAGTATATAATAATCAATTGATATTGAACATGAAACATTTCAAAGTGTAGTTTACCGAAATGAAAAATATTGTTACCATTGGCTATCAATACAAAACATTATATTCCCCATAAATAATTATGCGCTGATTAAATCTACTTGACGTCAAACTGTTTTCACATTAATTATCTAAAATAATATGTTATATAACAAATGCGGCTTGCGCCGGGGTTAATAACTTTTATTATTAACAACCATTCTGAATAATTTTGTACGTTAAGCCATTATAGTTTATCAAAAGCACTTTTGAATAAATTATATTGAATATTCATGGATAATTAAACGTACTGTTACGGAAATATCGATCAATTACTCTTATACTTTAAATAGTTTTTTTTTTTTAATATTTTCATTATTTAACAATGCACTTACGGTTCCATTATACGCTCGGCTATATTTAATACAGGATATTGAAATCTAAAATTCATTGATTACATTTGCTTGTCATTGCTTAAAAAATAGTTTAAATATAATAGCAAAATTTATTATTAATGAAAATAAATTATCATTTTATCAAAATTATTATTTAATATAAATTATTGTTATTTTTTGTTGCTTATTTCATTTTATTAAAGCTAAAATATTCAGGATGTTAATACAAATTCATAATTATAATAACAAATTTATAATTATTTTGTTACAACTTTTGTTTCTGTAAATATCAAGATTTAACAGAATCAAACCGTAAAAATCAATTATTAAATAATTAATGTGTCAAAACCAAAATTTTGACAATCACAATGAGAGCAAGAGATTAAACAATGAATAATTTCATATGAGGTCGTCAGTGGCTCAGTCGGTAGAGCGATGGACTCGTAATCTCGTGGTCCCGAGTTCGAATCCCGCTCTCGGCCGATTTATACAAGCACCGCTTGTACCTTACATGTGCTTTCTTCACAAACACACTGAAAACCTCCGTCGCTAATTATCATCGCAATCATAGCATAAATACAACGACGTTAAATAAAATTAAAAAATAGGTATGTAATAAACTTTGACCAATAGATTTTTTTTTTTAATTTTATTTTATTACATAACAAAAAATTTTCTGTATACGTATTAAATAAAAAAAAGAAGAAATTAATAGTACCTAATTCTCGACTCTTTGACTTAAAAAAAAATGATCGTCACTCTCGCACCGTAGCATCCACACATAAAACTTATTACGCATAATCATTCGGTCCATTCGTAGTGACATAAAAACTAAGGAGAATCCATCCCGACCTTCCATTAAAATTTCCCCAAGATTATAACGGTACACGCGTTCTATAAACGCACATACCTCTATATAAGCATTATATGTACATATATACGTATATATCGAAGCGTTACAACTGCTTGCTTTGAATTTGTGTATGTAACGTCTAAAGGAATCCTTATCGATTTCTTTTCTCCATCTCTCTTAGAATGCGACAGACTGACTAGTTTTACCATTTCAGTCATTTTCTTCTCTTATTCTCTCTCTCTCTCTCTTCTGTTTTCATAGCTAGGGCATCAAAATTACGAGGGAACATTAAAGGGCTTTGAGGTTCTCTTTCTTTTTTTTTCTTCTTTTTTTTTCCTCTACCTTATGCGTTACACAATTTACGAGAATTCTCATGCTACTAAGCGAAACTAAGCGTTGAAAATACTTTTATGAAGGCTCGTATAAAGAGTATAGCTCACTGTCGTTGCTACGGTTATACATCTTTTTTTTTTCTTCTTTTTCTCTCTTTTTTTTCTCCAACGTTGAACACACCAGCTGCGAATCGAAGTCGTGTCGATCCTCTCTTATTCTTCTTCTTCTTCGTCTTGCTGAGTTATGTGTACGCGATACTTGCTTCAAGAATATACGTATCTGTATGTACGTATATACCTTGCGATGAAGAAATGGTAAAAAGATCGTAAACGGAAGAATAATGGTCTATTAATTTTCATCCTTGTCACGGTTTATTAATTTCATTTTTTTTTTTTAATTTTAAGTAGGTTGTAGGTATATCTCGAATTTATCTTTCGAAAATAATATGGGTATTATTTTTCATGGATGAATTTCTGCGTTTTGAGAGTTTTATTTGATTATTAAAACACTTATTTGCGCATTGACCTCAAAAGATTACGTATAAGCGTTTTTGAAGTCGAATTTCATTTATTAAGTGATATTTAAATTTACAAAAATTTACAATTTACACGATTTATAATAAAGTCATATAATAAAATACTGTATTTTTTGTAAATTAAATTAAATTAAAAATAAAGAGTGAATATATATGAATTCAAGTTTAATTATTGATATTGAAAATATAAAAATTTTTTTTAATATAAATCCCATTTGAGAAAGAAAGGATTTCATTTGTAAATTTCAATATTGATGGGTGACTGAAAATTTTTTCATTCCTAGTGCACTTACAAACGTTTTAACGTCCATGAAAATTTTAAAAAAAATAGGAACTTTCTGAAGCTTTATCGATAAAGCAAATTTCAATCACTGATTATTGCGAAAAAAAGAAAATTGATTCAATTACATTTATTATTAAAAAGTCAGGATGAATCTATAATAATCGAAGGGCTATTTCACTCGACTATTTTTAATCCTTCGATTCCAATAACTATTGATTCTTTCTACAAAGAATAAGATATTTTTTTTATTATTTTCGTTTATCAATTCTTGATAATCCGATTATTTTTTAATAGTGTATCGAAAAAAGATTGAATCATGAAAAAGCTCAAAGTTTTAAATGTTCGAAAACGAATCGAAAGATATTGTCTATCATCATGGAGAAGAAGAGTACCAGAGCAAGAAGAACATTAGTGTCTGTAGTAAGATTAAGAAAAATCTAAGAATTATATTTACAAAACCTTAAATTTTCATTGTTTGTAAGTTTAAATTGTATGGAAAATTTTTTAATAGTAATTTTTTAATACACATCGAGTATGAAATTCTAAATCATTGACTCTTAATTCACAATTTTTAAAAATATCTCTATGTTACAGCCTTCCATTTTAACTAATAGAAAGCATAATTTAGAGATTTTGCGGAAAATTTTTAATAAAAATAAAAAATTTGAAAAACCAGAATGTTGGTAGCTGTATGTATGAATCATATACCCTATTACATTACCTTAAATGTGTAATAATGTTTAATTTTAAAACTATTACATATTTGAAATAGAACAAGTTTCAAATTTGTGTATTTTTAATAATTCTTGTATTTATAAAAGTACACGAAAAATAGATCCAAAGAATATTTGTGTAAACTTTCTATTTTTTATGTAACTTTTAGATGAAATATTTCACAGTCAGATTGGTTTTGGAAATTTGATATTTTTTGAAAATTGGAAAGTCTGTTATAGAAAACTAAAATTCTAAATGAAACTCTTGTTGATTTTTAAAATAATTTTATTCGATCCCAGCAACCAATTCCCTTAAAAGTATAGAAAATATTCTATTACATATAGCGGTATTGTATTTTATTACACACAACGAAAAGGTCATAAAGACCGTGCAGTTATTTATACGCAATGAAATACAATCAACCAATCAAATAAATTTCTCCTAGTTACTATACGCCCTTACGACTGCATCGTCAAATTTACAGTCTCTTTAATATAATATATACGTGAATTTTATTCATTTTGTTCGGTAATCGATTTAATTAGTTTTAAAATTTTGCGTAGGTGTCTTTGTTGATTGAAAGTGTGTCATTACATTTTTCCATTTTTTAAATGAATATAATATTCTTACTAGAAATTTTTTATTCAAATTTTTTTGAATCATTTTTCAGATTCTTTAAAAAGAATAGGAAATCATTATTACATAGTAAATTAATACGTAAAAAGGAAGTTTAGCGCTCAGAATTTTAATTCTTATTAATTATAATTTCATTTTTATTCATACCGAGACTTTGAAATTGATAGTCTTTAAAAAGTCTTTTATCATTACTCGACTGTAATATTAATGAAAAATACCATTTGCAGTTACATATCGACCCTTTAACAGTCGTAACGAAAATTTTGATACCGTCAAATGCCACAGTAACTAAAAGGTCAATGAACTTGTATTCTGGATTTGACATAAACATTAATTATTTTCTTGTAATTAAATAATTTATTTAACTTATTTTAACGAAGTAATTATATAATTTCACTTTACAAAATTATTTGTCAACGAAATATATTTTAATTTAAAAAATATGATCTTTCAGTCTGTTACATGAAATTATCCTTCACTTACTCATATCATATCAATTAGCTTATAATTAATTGTTACGTATTAAAGGTTATTCATATAAGTAAACTTACGGTTCCAGAAAATTTAATCGAAATAGCATACCTGCAACAAAAATAGAAAAATATGGTTTAGTTTGGTGTTTCAAATATAACATAACATGTACATATAATGTATATTTCATTACATAAAAATTTTAAAAGAATCGTGTAAAATAATCTCAATTGAGATAAAAACGTTCAATTTCTAGTTTGTACCTACAAGGTTAAATTTTTATTTTCATGTACCATCCTCGTAGTAAAATTAAAATATGATACTTTTATAGCCAGAAAAAAATTCGAACATTTTACAATATTTTAACGTTTAATCTACTCGCTCACAATGCCACAAAAGTTAACCGCCAAACAAAACCTACCAAAAGACAATAACGGACTTTTCGTATATCTCGCTAAACTCCCTCTCTCCTATTCTCGTTACATCTATGTAAAAAAAAAAATGTTATACAAGGTCCGTAAACCTTTTTACAAATTACGTTATCTCGTGCCCTAACGACCATTAAACTCGAAAACATTTGCTTTAAAATAAAACCGTTTAAAAAGCAAAAGGGAAGAAAAAAAAAAATTGTGTCCGAAAAAAAAAAAAAAAAATTCATACCTCCCTGGCGACTCTTTAAACGTTTTGGCGCAAATAACAAAGACTACCCGAAAAAAAAACTCCACACGCGAGAGAGAGAGAGAGAGAGAAGAGTTCGTAACGAGCAAACTCCGATAGGATCGTCTCTTCTCTTCCTTCCATCCTCTATTACTACGTGTACATATACACACATTTCTATACATATATACATAAAAAGAAAACTAGAAAAAGAGAATAAAAAAAAAGCGTTACCCATGAGAGTTAGGCATTGGTATAAAGCCAAATACACCTGTAGTGGTGCAATGATAATTCCGGCAGTCGCACCATTACCATGTAGAAGAGCAAAAAAGAAAAAAGGTAAAGAAAGAACGACAGAAAAGATATATAAAAGTACTGAACGTTTTAATCGTGTTCTCTAGCCTTTCTTCCTCTCTCTTTCCCTCTCTCGGTGGTCCAACCGAACAATTACTTGCTAGAGGGGATATACACTTTTACTTCCACACTGGGAATACAAAAGTCGTAGGGTAGCCTTCCTCTCTACGATACTATTCGAATGCGGATATACACCCGATGAAGAGGAAGAGAGGAAAAAATAAAACCGAATACCCGAATGATGAAAAAAAAAGCAGGTGAACATTTCCTATTGCGTTGAAAAAGGAGAGAAAAAATATATATATGAAAACAGAGCAATGTACATTGAGTGGTTTAGGGCAGAGAGAAAAAAAAAGAAGAACTGCGAACCGAGTTGAAAGAGATAACGTTGGAATAAAAAAGGTATGGATAATGAAAAGCGTAGGTAGAAAAGCGTTGGGAATAGGGAAAAGGAAAAAAATGAGATATTATGCGCAACGCACACGTGTAAAACAAAAGAGAGCAAACATCGAGAGGGAAGGAATAAAAAAAAAAGACGAGGAAAAAAAATTTGCACGTGCTAACAAAAAAAGCAGCCTGCATTCGAAATATTGCTGATTGAATATTGTTTTGATTCGCGTATAATTTTTATTTATGCAAAGTCTACTGTGAAAGAATTATGCATAAATAATTAATTTATGCAAATTGTAGTTAATTGAATACATTATTCACCCTCTAATTAATGTACCTCAACGTATATAAACTCGTACAAAAAATATGTTCCAGTTGAAAATCATATTTTAACCATAATAGTTTGCTTTTCGGAATAAAAGCTTACTTTAAAGTTAGAAAAGAAAAAAACGAATGGGAATAAAAAAGAATGAGAACTATATAATAAACAAACAAAGTGCATTAGGCCGAAACATGCTCAGGGTATGCTATCCAAAGTCAGGTCGCCTAAGGGATTTTGAAGCTGAGTGACGCCTCAAAGAGAAACAAAAAAAAGCAGAAGAAAGTACGAAAAAAAGGGCTCTTAAGCGTGAAGTTAGAAATAAAACAAATGCTATATAACATGAGTTTTATATATATATATATATATATATATATATATATATATATATATATATGTGTGGAATACACATGAGTAAATGTTTTCATTTATGTACGAATCCATGAAAAAGAAGAAAAAAAATTTAGATCGTGATCTCTAATGTAAAAACATTAACCAGTGATGACATAAAAAAAATGTTTACCTAAACAGACAATATGAGAATCGACGAGATATTTACAAATAAGAGTTGTTAAAGATTTTAAGAGCAGAAAGTATGTTTACACCAATTTTAGAAAAGACAAGACTTGTTATATGGATACAATGAAAGGTTAACAAAAGTTGAGAGGACATTGTGGAGTAAAATAGAAAAGAATGGAAATAAAAAAAGAAAACAAAAAAAAAAAGGAAAATAAGGTCACAGAGAGAAAAAAAAGCACGAGTCAAGCGTATGTGTGTCTGGCTTGAAGTCTTATATAGAAAGTAAAATATTTCTGAGAACTTATCAAAAGAAGGTTTTATTTGAAACAGTAAAACATTTTTTTATAATAAAACGTTTGAATTATTTTTGATATTTTATTTAACTTTCATCAATTATTTCAATTTCTAAAAGTAACTAACTTGATTTTTAAATATAACTAAAATAAGATTCTTTATTAAATTGTATTATTTAAATTCCTATTATAAACGGAAAAAACTAAATATGGTCTGACCCATTCCATTCTTTACTACTGATTTTTTTTTATTTAAAATGTAAACGTATTTATTTTCAAATGATTAAGCTATACGCTATAGATTTTATTTTTAGATATTATAAATTATGTTTTTAAAACTGAAAATTTCATGCAATAAATTACATCCGTAATCTCCTGTACTTGACAACTAGAAAAATAAAAGTTCAAAGCTTTTTCTAACATAAAACAGAAACTCTCAGTGTTACTCATTCTAATGGTACAAGTATACCTAGGCTACAAATATATTGATTTTAGAAGGATACGTATATAATGGTAAATATTAGCTTTAAACTGTACATCGAAAGTAAAGGGGGAAGATTAAACTTCTCTGCATTATTAAGGTGTGTACAAACACATTCTTACGCATAATTTCACGTTATACCATTACACGTCACATCGTTTTACCATGCAAATAGAAATTAAGTTGTGTTATTAATGCTGGCATTGTATTATCGTAATTATGTTAAATATTTGTAAATATACGTGAATAAAATTGTTATTAACAAGAGGCTTTTACTCTCAATATGTAACAATTATATTTTTTACTAAAAGCTCTTTATACGTTTATTCTATGAAATTGACGTTTATTTTTCTACTTGAAAAATTCAACTTCAATTTTTATCGATAATTTTCAAGCTCGATAAACACTTCAATTGTACGAGTTATATTGAAATATCCACGATTATTTTCTTTAGGACATTTTACTTTTTTATAAAATTCTGTGTTTTGAAAGATAAAAAGTATATAATATCGAAAGACACGATCATCGTTACACTAAGGTGCGAGGTCAAAATATTTTTGATTAACGTATCTTTCGTTCTGGCTATACATCAGTGACATCGATTATAAATGTTCGTACCCATATATCTCTGTCTTGGCTAAAAATAAAAGAATTTTGTTTATAGCTTATTTTGAAAATTCGTTAAAATTACACTATATATATCCTTTAATTCAAAAAGAAGAGGGCAAGCGATTTTCCAACCGCAAAACCTTTCAACCTTACGGAATATATGGGCTGAGATATATCCTAAAGAAAATCCCCTTACGGATGACGCGGACGAAGTGGCTTAAAGAAAATAGCGAAAAGCTAGAAGACACACGAGAAAGTAGTCTGACATTTTATTCTTTTCTTTTTTCTTTTCTTTTTCCTTTGCTGTATGCCCATCACATAGTGAAATCCGCTTATAGAAACGTTAGATTCTCTTCTTTTTTTTTTCTCTTTCTATTTGTTAAATGTCGATCGTTGAGAAAGTCATTCGAGAGTGTAGGCTGGTTTTCCTTTCTTCTTTTTTTTTTTTGTTGCCAAGAAGAGAAGTTTCTTGAGTATATGATCGAAAAGTTGGACGTGGGTTGCGACAATCCAAAAGATTCGAATGCGGGAAATGATGCGCCGTAAATGGTACTTAAGATTTTTTCGCTAAAAGTTTTATACTCGCTCCTAGTTTTTCAATGAATAAGTATGGGGTGATGGATCTCTTTCTCTTTTTTTAAGTTACTTTTAGTTGTTTTACGAGAAAGTTTGAAAAATCGTTGGAAATTTTTACAAAATTTGTTTTGATTGGCGAATATGTGAAAATGTTCGTTTTACGTCAATCGAAAACAAGCAAACAAACAAACAATGTGATATATAGTTTATAAAAATAAAAGATATTGAATTCGAGCTTTAAAAAAATGTAAACATTGAAGTTTAAATAACTAAAAATTCAAACATTAAATATACATTTGTATTTTTGTTGTAAACAAAATATTTATGAATAGAATTTATTTTTATTCATAAGTAAAAAGTTTTGAATTCGAAATAAATGTTTAAATTACTATTTCAATCAGAAATATCTAGCTAAGTAAATAATCTAAGTGAATATTATATGTAATGCCAATCGATAACATTGGCTAAATATTTCATTTAATTAATTTAATAAAAATGCGCTTGAAAACAATCAGAGCAGAATGTTTCATTTACCTATCATTCCATAGATTTTTGAGACATTTTATCATGAGTTTTTCCAAAAACGTATTTTTTATTTAAATAAAATAAAAACCAGACCCGATAAAATGAAAATCGACGAGCTTTGCGAACGATATTAAAAAAAATTTTATTTTTAAAAGAATCGATTAAATTTAAATCATGTAATAAAATTATACCTACAAAATCTTAGGATGATTTGTCGTTGTAATATCGATGATAAAAGTTCATACGATTCAAATATTTATAAATTTAATGTTTTATCTTGAAAAGAATATTCTGGAAAAAAAATTAAATTCCCATATTAATATAAAAATACGTTATTAACATTCAACCCTAGAGGAAATATTGGTTTGAGGATTAATTTAAAAATGTCAGTTTAACCAAAAATCGAGGTTACATATTTCGGAAAATTAATTATTTTAATACCGCAAAAAGTTGCATGAATGATTTTACATATTTATTTTAATAAAATTTACATATTTTCTTTATTATTTTTACATATTATTTTACGTATACATTACATATTATTTTCGTTCTTAATAAATTTTTTTTAATATTCCAAAACTGAAATCTCATTTGAAATTCAGATAAAATTTTCGTATATTTTATAAGATAATTATTTTAATTAATTACGTTTAGATTTACTAAATAAAGCATAGCTTAATTACACCTCCATAATTATTAAACCTATTGTTTTAGAACAATCAGTTGAACGTTACTGCAAGATAAATTATGAAATTCATAGAAAAGAAAAAAAAAACTAGACTTTATGATTCTAATGAAAAGTAAAGTTTCCCATTCATCAGCCAAATGTCAGTAAACCTCTGGTTCATTAAACTATGAAAGAAGTGAAAGCTTAATTTCTAAGATGATGAGCTAAGAAACTTCAAACTATGTATACACACATACGCGTATTCTCATGCTTTACACACAAACATACACACGCACCCCAGGAAATGCATCTACAGTCATTCACAAACATACAAACATTATACATGTATAGAAACACACGAGTTCAAGAGAGACAGATACAGCAGGAGAATTCATACATGTTTGTTCAGCGTGATCGCGTTCTACTATGTATGCGCAGCGCTAATTAACAAGCGCATGCGCCAACGCGTTAAGACAACCATATACGAAAGATCCCTGTCCCCTTCTCGTCCCCATATTCCCAAGTACATTGGAATATATATATACACATATACACACACATGCATATATACGCATAAACAGAGACATGGAAATTAGCGATGCGCAAGAGCCTGTTTGTCCGCTCATGTGTATGCACACGCGGCTTGCATTTGGTACATAGTTTGACCATCCGTATAATAATGGTCACGCGTTAGATGTTACTTTGTAGATATATACGTATATATATATATATACAATATTCAATACCTCTTTTCTTCCTCTATCCTTTTATAACCAATTTTTAAATGATTTTAATAGCCAATGAGCATAAAATCTGTTGTGTTACCTTCATTCAAATGTTTTAAAGCTCCCGTATTACGATTAAAGTTTAATTCTTATTATATATCGTATAAGTTTTATTGTGGCATATAATAAATATGTGTGTATAGGTTAGATTGAATAGTATTAATGTTATTTTATATTGCGTCGACGTTAATATTCGTTGAAACGTATTTACGATATTTTGGTGAGGGTGTGCGTATATTGAAAGGGGTGAAGAAGAAAAAAAAAATTTTTTACGAGGCTTCGATGTATAATGGAATTATTGCTTTATGGGGCGTGATCAGTTTGAGTGGGCCGCATTTATTTCGCCACAAAATTCGTCGACGATTTGAATATAACGTTATATTTATAGCGTAGAAGTAATATAACTTGGTTATCAAATAAATTTGGGAAGAGTTTATTTTAAATATTAAGGGGATGCGCAAGAGTTTGATGTTTCAGTTTTGTTATTTCTACGATCAATTGTAATGTTTCTTTCTTTGTGAGAAATATTGTTATTGTAAATCAAAAGAATTTTATTCGGGGCAGTAAGTTTTTTCTCATATTTGTTTTTGAAAAAAAAAAATTCAGTTCTATGAAAAATTCATTCACAATTTGTACAGTACAATAAAAACTTAGAATATTATTTTTTCAACGTAGAATGACAAAATAATTTAATTTCATTTCATGGTTTTCTATCAAAATAAACATTGAGAAAATGGAATTTGAAAAATTGGAAAACGTATAGTATTTTTTATCTGACAAATTCGAAAATGTTATTGTATTTTTTTATCACCAAAGAGTAAAAACTATCCTTTTTTTTTTAATAAAATAAAATCCATTAAAAAATAAATGAACTAATAAAGGTGAAGTATTTTTATGAAATTGAAAAAACAATGAAAATAAAAATTTTTTCATAAAAATATTCATGTCTCCTTATGAAATTTCTATTCGCTAGTTTGAATTTTACGATAAAGTTTAAATTTTAATTTAAGATTTTCTAATTTTACCAAGTTTTTTATAAGATATCACGTTCAATTTAATTAAAACTATTCCAATAAAAATATTTATCATATAGAAATGTTATCAAACAAATTATTTATTATATTGAATTAAAAAAAAATAATTCAGATAATAAATCTTCAGAACAGAATAAACCATAACTTTGACAAAAATTTAATATATGTCAAGATGAAACGTTAATTAAATAATGTCCAAATTACGTATTCCCTTACCAGCAGATGTCTGGACCAATTAATCATAATTTATTTCGTATATTTATTTATGTTTTCCACCAACTTTCTTAGGGTACGAGGAATCAATAAATTTTGACTTTCATCTAAAATAAAGTAACAATCTCAAAGAAATAAGAAAATTTCTCCAATTAATCAAACCGAACTTTATCGTTAACAAAGTATAAAAAGAACTTTCCGTTCACCTGGTGTCCGTCATGAAAAGTTTTACGATGATTGTCAGTAAATATGTGCGCACTCTTAAAAATTGAGAGATATATCGATGCAGAAAAAAAAAAGATCAGGCATAAAAAACAAAAGAGAAAATACAAGCAAGCAAAAAAAAAGACAAAGTTAAAACTTGCGTATATATGTATATATATATATATATATATATATATATATATATATATATATATATATATATATATATAAATGTATATATATGTATATACAAAGTATCCCTATGGTGAAGCCGAAAGCGAAGCTTTTATAGCTCGATAAGAATTTATGACCGTTTGACTATCCATCGAGTCTATTGCTCTGTTCGGTTTTCACATTGCGCGTACACATATACATATATAGCGAAGCTCTTTAATTACGTGCTTTACCAGGCTTCTGGCTCCTCTCTTCTACGTCTATACACCTTTATACTGCGCGTTGTACCATTGCTTTTATCGTCCATAGTTATACCACTTCTCTCTTTCTCTGTCTCTGTCTCTGTCGTCGCATAGCAATATCGCGCTTTATACGCACAAAATCGTAAAGAGGATTCAAAGGAGAATAAGCTGAGCATAGAGAAAGGGAATCAAGTGAATGTCCGTAAGCTCGTTGATCTCTCTTACCTCGCGATGACGATCGTATAACTTTTCATCTATTTATATAAATGTCTGTTTGCGTGCGCGTGTTTTTATGTTAATGTGCCACAAAAAGGGTATAACTATCATATTTTGCTATATGAAATAATTTAAAATCAGTAGAAACAGACGTGTTAAGTAAGACAATGCAGAAAGATAAAATGCTCATTATTCATTATATTAAAAAAAATTTTAGTTTCTGTACTTATTTTATTATTTTTTTAACGTACATATGAATTCAGAAAACTTTCTTTTCTAATACTTTTATGATAAAATAAATAAGTTGTATGTATGATCTTTTGTTACTTTGCAGAAAGAGCTTTGTGAGGATAAAGAAAATGGTTTTTAAGGTAAAGTTATATAAATATGTTTTGAGATGGTACAAATCCAAATAAACAAGTTTTGTAAAATTTACAGATGCGTGTATGTTTGTATTTTGCTAGAAACAACTTGAGTTTTGATATAACATGGCTTGTTTTATTATTTTTTTGATTTTTTTTTTAAAGAGATAAATAAAATTTTTATAATCATAATTCTTTGAGCTTGGTTCTGATATTGATGTTTTTGTTCTATAGAAATTCTATGCAAATTTAAAAAACTTATTTTTTTTTGTGTTTAAATGTTGATTTTTACATTTGCTAGTTCAATTGAAAGATATTTTTGTTTATTAATGACCATCGCAAGAACTCTGTTACTTTACCATATAAGGAACTATATTTTCTTATATATCGTTGTAACTTTGAAACCATGAAAAATAATCTAATGAAAAGCGAGAATGTATCAAAATAAAGAAAATAATGATGGGAGATCTTATAAATTAATGTAAACATACAAAATTTTAATTATTTCATTTATTTTATCAACTTTCCTTTTGTTATTCTTGAATAAAATTCCTTTTTAATTTTTATATTCTAGTGATATTTGAACAGAAAGGTTAGTTTTGTACATTATACTGCATTATTCTATTTTTTAAATATTGATAATAAATTCTTCTTTTAAAGAATTAATAGAAATAAAAACCTATTATAGTTTTTGAGAAAATATAAAGTAAAATTACCAATAGGTAAATACCTTAAAATAGATCTCAAAATGTGGAAAGTCATTAAATTTCAATGAACGATTTTAAAGTCTCCACATACTTTTGATACATTACTTTTATTTTGGTTGGAAAAATTAATAAATTAATTTGAGTATTTTTATCATTCAATTTTTAAAATAAAAATTAACAATCATTAAAATAAAATACTTACCGACCAACTTAAGCTGGAATTCTCTTCTAAAATTAAATTGAAAAAAGAAACTTCTTAAATACATGTAGGTCTGAATAAATTGACAAAAATACAAGTACTGGAGAATTAAATGTATTTCAGACATAAGGTTGGTTACTTGTACGTTGTCAACAATAGATAAGTAGCTCCATATTAGACACACAGAAATTGATTTTCAAAATAACACACTTAAATTTATGCTAGAAGATACGAGGTAACAATGGAGTTTGAATTCGCTTACACTATAAATATAATAATTGTTGCTTAAAAAATGTTAAATCGTATATTTAGAAACTTTATTTTATTATAATAAAAATTTTTTATTTTTAAATTGGTTCAAGTATTTAAATAAAAGTTTAAAAAAATTAATTAATTAAAAAGCCGCATAGTAGTGTTACGTTTAAAGAATTTTTTTTTAATATTTAACGTCGCTGTATTTATGCTATCATTGCGATGCAAATTAGCGACGGAGATCGTCAATATGAACAAAACACATGTAACTTACAGTGGTGCTTGTATCAACTGGCGGAGAGTGGGATTCGAACTCGAGACCTTAAGATAACGAATCCATCGCTACTACCGAGTGAGCCACTGACGACTTCTGTTCTAATACTCATAATTGAATCTATTAATGTCAATGATGATAAAATACCTTTGGGATAATAATAATTACCAGAGCTATACCATAAACAAGTAAAAGTTAAAAATCATTTTTTTAATGTTTTTAAACAAATTTTAATAGTATATTTATTTGTGTATTTAAAAAAATTATAAATATTTGCGAATCAATCTAGATTTTATTAGATTCAAACTCCATTTTTAGCCGATCCGTATACAGAGACTTTTAGCATAAAATCAGAATATTTCAACATTTTTTGATAAAAAATTTTTATTTGATAATTACGGTAAAATATCAGTAGTTAATCCTTTATTTGCATCAATAAATCAAAGTTTTGAAAATATTTTTCATCATTAAAACATAATAGCAAAACCTTGATTCCACTTTATATGATAAAATTATAACATTTAACATTTTTCAAGAGATGGTATATTTAAACAAGGCCAATGAACAAAAGCATAACCAGTATCATAAAAAAATAAACCTAAATTAATTATCAGTCTCATTAGGCTTTGTTCGCAGTCCATGTATCGATCATTAAATAGTAGCCGCAGTATTATATATTACAAGCGAAACTTTGATTAGCCATCCTGATATATTAACGTTGATTTTCTCTCTGATCTATTATCGTCATTAATGAGGTTCAATGATTGTACATAGATTAAAATAGACGAACCATAGTAATATTCCGCAGCTCGAAACTTTCCGATACGCGGAAATAGTATATTACGTTCCGAGGCACGGAACAGGCTCATTCCATGCGCGTGTTGGTTTGCTTCGCGAGGCGAAGCCGAGCGAAGCAAAACACGCGCATATGATGAGCCTGTTTCGTGCCGAGGAACGTATACGATTTTCCTTCATGCCCGGCCGGAACTTTGCCACCCCAAAAAGTGATAAAACTCCATTTTTAATAAAAAAAAATTCGTCAAAAGCGAAAAGTCATCTGTTGCGTTATTTCGTTGTAGCGCGCATGCGCAAGCAACTACAGCATACAGTTGAGTTCGGTAGAGAAAGAGAGAGAGAGAGAAAAAACCGAACATAGCAGCACACATAGCAGTTAACATAAGATACACAGTAAATATATAAATGATAATTCAAATTTAAAAAACGTGAGAAATAATGAAATGTGTTTATAATACTTTTATATTACTATATTTTGTGTATGAAAACCTTTTAAAGTGCAAAAGAAAAAATTGTGAGTTAAAACAATTGTGTATGTTAGTAAAGTTATAGTTCATTTTAATAAATATAAATGTATTAATATCAAGTGTACAAAAACAAAACGTGTAAAAACGTGAATTTAATTATTTTCTTTGTACAAAAATAATCATGAAGTGTTTAAAAGAGTGTCGTGAATTCAAAGAAACGTGTATGAAAAAGAATATCTATTTTAAACGAAAGTTATAATTCGTTATAATTTAAACTAATATATGTATATTAGTGTATTAATATCGAGTGTGTTTGTTTATTTAAGAACTACAAGTATGATGTATGCATTTATCTGTTTAATGCTAAGGTTAGACATTCGCGTATATATAGATATAGTTTAAGTATACAGCAGACAGCGAAGCGACCGAGAAGACGTACAGTTCGTAGCTGCGCGGTGCGTTCTGCGCACGTATGTAACGGAATAACACGAATGTATTCGGCCGGTTCCCTGCCGCATGAGGAGCACTTTTAGGCAAAGTTCCGGCACGGGTATGAAGGAAAATTAATATCGAAGTAATAAGGGCAAATGTTCATCGTTTATAATACACTGTGATTCTTCAGTTACTAATTGCCAATTATATCGATGATGAATTTTAAAAATAATTAAATATTTCAGCAGAGGGAAATTCATTAATTAAGTATAAACATCGGTATGTGTATATTAAGTTGAGTATAAATTTATCGAAAAGTGCGTAATAATAAATCTAACGATAATTAATCGAATAAAAAGTTAAATCAATAAACAAGATAATAAGCGATACCGAAAACTCGAAAAAACAAGTATATACGCGTGTCGTAAAAAAGCCGGTAATGTACATCCCTAATAATTAAAAAAGTCATAGATCAATTAGCACCATCGTAACGACATTCACGCTCTCGCGCCGTCCATCACGAGATACCAAGAGTTGCGCTTCAACAAAAACACTAGAGCTAAATAAAACGTATAAAAAAAGAGAGAGAGAGAGAGCAAAAAAAAGAGAAAATAGAACGAGAAAGAGTGGCCATACCAGCGGAAAAGAAAGCGCCTTTTACACGAGGAGAGAATGAGATAGAGAGAGAGAGAGAGAGAGTATAGCGTCAATGAAAAACGAGGAAATTGCGCGTAATAGGAAACGCCCTCGTAAAAGAAAAGAAAGAAGAAGCGTAGAAATGCGCGTGGTGTATCCTCGACTGCTCTTTATATGCGGCATTCTTTTTGAAGCTATGCTTCTTACGCGACGTTACGGCAGGGGCACTAAATGTATAAAAATCGACAGTCCCAAATGTCACCCAGCGTGAATGTACGAATATGGCACAGGGTGCCATAATTCTATCAACATACAAACACTTGAATTCTTTTTTCTCTTTCTTTCTTTCCCTCTCTCCCATTCCGCTTAAGAATATGCGTGCATATACACAAGTGGATGTGCGCGTTGAATATACTACGATTGATGCTTGTAGTGTGTGTGTGTGTATGTGTGTATATATACACAGTAAAATTTTGAGGAAAGTATCTATATATATTAGAACGTTATAGGTAAACACAAAGCGGGTACTGTTTCTCTTTTTCTAAATATGTTTTCATGTTAACGAGGTTTCCCTATACCCTCTCACTTGCACCTACTGATTTCGTATAGGTACTTTCCTCGTAATCTTACTGTATAAAATATATATATATATATATATATATATATATATATATATATATATATATATATATATTATTTGCTCAGTTAACAAAAAAAATTTACTCAAAACAAAATTGGTATTTTATCTTTATTTTAATTTCTTTTTTAACTTTTTATTCTTTGTTTCTATTTAAAAAATTATTTTTTTACGAAAAATTTTTCGTAAATTTTGGTATTGTACATTTCTGTATATTTTATTTGAGAAACTAGAAAATTTTACTGCTTCGTTTTTTTATATCAATGAAACTTTATAAGCTGTGTATAAACATTTCTTTCTTAATTTTTTAATAATTGATATTAATAAACTATATTATTAATATATTTTTAAATACATAATACATTGAATGAAAAATAACCAGTTTTCATTAAAAAATTAACTATAATTTTTGAACTTCCTAGTTTCTATATATATACTGGAAGCATAGCTTCTGTCGGCCAGTCCCCACGACTGCCACTCCTGTTTTTTTCTCTCTCTCTCTCTCTCTCTCTCTTGTTTTGTTTTTTAAAGGCGCGAATATAAAGCCGGCTGTTACATAATACAAACAAGTGCATAAAAGTTTTTTCATTTTCCCTCGAATTCAAGCCGGTCCGGTTTGCTTGATCATAAAAACCCAAAGATGAATAAGAGAGAGAGAAAGAGAGAAGAAAATAGAGAAAAAATGAGTGAAGGATTATGAAGAAAGGGTAGCTGGATATGATAAAAAGATGCATACACTAGGATAAAGCGAGCAAAGAAACGAGAGATTTCAAGGAGGCGAGAAAGAGAGGAATAAATCTATAAATTATTTATCAATATTGAGATTTACGATTCTTTCTGCCTCGTAATTCTGTAAATTGTTTTAATAAACATTGAAATTACACAGATTCTTTATCACTTTTTTTACATTAACTTTTCTAATTGATTATAAAAAGCAATTCTGGCAAAAAAACAAAATATGTTAAAAATGAAATTTTTATTTTTATTGAAACAGGAAATATGATTGAATATTCATTTTCATCACAATTTTGTTTATCGATTCAATTAATATACCGTATACTCTTAATTTCAAACGGAAAATTTTTATTGTTTCAGATACTTGAATTTTATGGAATGAATGAAGTATTCAATTTAATGGAGCGGTCATAAAACATTTTTCAATCGATAAATCAATCAAAAATTTTAAAATTTTGTTTTAATGATTTATGCTAGCAATAAACTACTTTTCAATTACTGATTGATTTTCTTTTTTTTCATTTCAAAACTTACGCATAAATCTAGGGGGGAAAAAAAGTTTAAACTTATAAGTTTTTCAGGAAAATATTATTCCTTTTACGCTCGAAGGGGTAAATACGATTCATTTGATTTTTAAAATTCAATACGATTTTAAACCAATAAAAATTTTTTCAAATAACAATTGATCAGAGTAACAATTATTTTTGGAAATATTTATTCGAAATCTAATAAAAAACAATTCAGAGCTTGTTTTGATAATAAAATAGAAGTATTGACAGTTAATAAAAATAATTTTTATTCGATTTGAAATGAAAACTCTTCAATATTTTTTTATCAAATGGTATAATTAATATTTGTTAGCAGCAATATTATTTAGATTTTATTGTTGATAAAATTTAATATAAACATTGCTATCGATAATTCTTTATTTTACAAAAAATTTATTTGCAAATTTAATATAATTAAATATCTACAACCTCTGTTAAAAGTTAATATTTTTAAAATAAAAAAGAATAATGATGATAATATAGCAATAAAACCGTACAATAAGAGCACATACGAAACTCTTTTATCCTAATGTACGATCATACCCCCAATAAATATATATTCCTAAAACGCTAAAAATATATAACAACTCTGAAACAAAAAAAAAATTAACATAAAATAGGATAAAGTCCAGAATAGCTAAAGTGTAAGCTTAGCAAAAGTGTGAACAAGAGGAGAAAGAGAGAAATACAAAGTGTTGGAAAAGAGAGTGAGAGAGAGAGGGGATAGATTCGCGAGTTTTAAAGCTTATCGCAAACCCTTTGGGTCTTGGTAAAGGCAAGTTATATGTTCGCGAAAGGAGTAAGAGGGATAAAAGAGGGGCAGGGGGGGGGGATAGCATAGCAGCCTCTCTCTCTCTCGCTCTTTCTCTGTGCTTTACGAGAAGCCATATCTCGGGCGTTGCAAAAGCTCGTAGACCCGGAAAACTAATCGAGCTGAAGAATCTTTGTCCGCTTTTAGGCTATAGCTCATCGGGCTCGGTAATGACAACTCGCATTTTCACCTTCTTTTAAAGAGGAAAAAGGAAGGAAGCCTGAACCTATCGTGTATCATAATAAAACCAGATCGGACATTTTCAATCATCGAAATTACATAAACTTTTCACATTATTTTTAGATTTTTTTTTTTCACCAAGAGGGTTTACTCCCTAATTTTTTTTTTCAGAAAGATTTAAGCAGACTTTAAATCATCCGGTAGTAAAAATTTAACTGGATTTATGAACTCCGGAGAAAATAAATAAAATTATTTTAATTTAATATCTGTAGAATACTTAAGCTTTGGAATAAATATATTTTTCATTATAATAAATGATCATTTTAATTCGAGGTCAAATAATATTTTAAAGCTGTGTTTACAAAAAAATCGTAAAATAACTCGATTTCAACATGTGAATTCGGATTATTTTAATAGCATTATAAATTTACTTTATACAATTTAATACTAAAATTTCTAGAATAAATACTCCGGCATTAGTAGAATTAATACAAATGTTATTTGAAACAAAATTTTCATACTGAAAATTGAGAAAAAAAGACATAAATGCATTCCACACATTGGATTTCAATAAAATTCACCTTCGATGTAAAGAAATAACGTTAACAATAATATTCCATAAATTTCAGAATAAAATATGATTGTACGTCGAAAACGATAAACACGCGCTTGCAAGTACTTTTGTTAAGTGCGTCGAATTCAATTTTACATTTCCCGTTTCTTTAGTCCAACAATAAATCAGTTAAGTGACTTGAAAAGTTTTTTTTTTTTAAAGTATACTCGTTTACATTATGCGAAAGTATGATAATTAGGAAAAGTTACACATTCTGAATTAATTATCGTATAACATGCAAATACTCTTTTTTTAGTAGTACGTTTCCAAAGTTTTAATTAGTGTATAAAGTTTATTAATTTTTTTTTATTTACAGGTAATTTTAATGCGTTGATTTTCAACGTTATAATAATGGTCAAGCGCACGCGATCAGCGCTTTAAATTTTATATTTTCGAGTATTAATGCATGACTGTTATGCTTGAATTCTTATTTTTTTTTTTTTTTCATTGTAATTTTTTCATTTTTATTTTCGCGAATTAATGCGCTTATGCTCTTGCGAAACGCACTTTAACGGATAAAGATTTGAAATATATTTCATAATATGCTGATGAATTTTAAAATAAATGCAACATTGTATTTTGCAATTAAGTAGTTAATATTTAATCAGGATTATTTATAAAATAATTTAGCGAAAACTGGAATTTTTTTCATTTTTTTTTCAAGGATTATGAGAAATATTTTTATTTATTCACAAGTTATGTTTCAGCTAAATGAAAATATCCGTTAAACGTATGCGCAAACTACAGACCAAACTGACCCACAAAATTACATTTAACTTCACGTTTCATTTAACCCGCAAACTCCTCTGAAATATTAATTCTTCGACCACAAAATTCATCTTCTCGAAATACCAAAAAAAAAGAAAAAACAGAAAAAAGCACATTATACACACGGAAAACGAAAGAATTGAACGCATTAGTTCACCACACCATCAAAAGAAGAAGAGAGAAGGAAAAAAAAAAAAATAAACCATACGTTCGCGGTCACGCTGCGATGACCCAGAGAGATATAATCGCGTCTGTTTCTCCACCCATTCGCTTTTGCCTTCTCCCTTCCTCTCGGACCAGCAGCAGCAGCAGCAGCACACGATATTGGAAACTACGATTTTCACTGTCCACTGAATTCGCGACGTCCGGGGGCTTCGATTATCCATTGTCTGGGATCTTTACCGAAAGTATAACTTGCCTAATGTATATAGGTATATATACTGGTGTATCAAAGAAAAGAGTATACGCTGGAGATAAAAAATATCGCTTGATTTCTTTTTTTTGGTCATTTTCGATATATTGAAGATATGTGATCTTTGGTTCTTTACTCGTTTTAAATTACTCTTCCACTTGGTGAGCTTGCTTCTGATCGCAATTTAGATAAACGATTTAAGTGACGAACGTGTGTATAGAGTAAAGTATATTACAGCATAAAAATATGTTTCTTAAATATTTTTTTAGATTTTTTTTCACTTTATAGTATCATTTAGTCATTTTTTTCAATTCGATTAATTTCTTTTTTATTTATGAATAATTTCCATTCTTTATTTAAAAACAATTTCCATTATTTAAAATATAAACTATAATTTAAAGAAATATTCGTATGAATACTTGAATACAAGTAGAACATATGCGGAATAGACTGGCTACTGAAAAAAAAAATTGATCCGAAAAAATGCAAATTAATTGTTTTATACCCACCGTAAAAATTAAATTGGTATTCAAGCATTGTTGGCATTGAAAACAATCGAAAAAAAAAAATTCTGAAGTGCAAAAAAATGTGAACAAAAACCTGCTTGCGTTTAAAATAACAACTAAAAAATTATATGAATACAAAGCTTGAAAATATTTTCAAACCATGTTCAATATGAAATAAAAATGTAAAATTTATCGCTTTATTACTGTACTTATTGGATACATGTTTATATTTTTATGTACCTGTTAATTCAATGATTTGTAATATTAACTTCATAAAATAACAGCTCAAAGTTTCAACTAAATACAAAAATATATCAGTTTCCAACAATAGATACACAATCAACAGCTAGCACAAGCCATAAAATTAACTACTAGATTCATTATCAAAATCTCTTGTCTCAACAAAATTTTACAAATTCAAAGGGGGTATCATTTCGCCTATGTACAAACACATACGGAAAGGCTTTTGTTTTAAACGCCAACAATAAATAACAGGTTTATACATAGGCAAACAGTTTGCCGAATGAAGCAAACACAATATGTTTCTCAATGCTACTCTCAATGATCAATCCAATTATGAGAGTTGCGGGGCCTATAGGCAATTACTGACTAATAATTACCGCACTTGGTACAAGTATACATATAAATATATATACATACGCATGGGATATATATATATATATAAGCGGCAAGTAATAGGAAGGGAAAATAATAAGCGGTAGCAGTATGATTGAATTTTGCGTTCACGCTTACTCGCTTTCTCGCGTAATAAACCACACCATTGCTCTCTCGAATACGGCTTGTACGTATATATATATTATGGTGTAAAAGCATTAGAAGAGAAAAGGTAGATAGATTATTTCGATATAGCGCTGAGTGAGCTTGATAAACACTGATTACCAGTAAGAAAGAAGGGAGAAGAAAAGAAAAAGAATAGAATAGAAAAAAAAAAAATAAAAATAAAGAGAAAGAGAGAAAGTGGTTGGATATAGATAAGAGGTAAAGCTTGCAACGGTGGTTGTTCGATTTTCTTTATCGGCTGGAAATTGCCCTCGTTATCGGGTTAAGAGAAAAAGAATTCACGTCGAACTACGTAAAAGAACTGCAAGTCTGAGACAAAGAGAGAGAAAAATTGCAGGGTAAAACGAGTAAGAGAGAGGCAAGATAAAAGTAATAGTTGAGAGAGAAAGAGAGAAAAGTAAAAGCAATGGATTGCAATAGGTAAAAGAGAAATACTGGTTAAGAGATAAATTTTGCATTTAAAACAGGTGCAAAGTGCCTCTGGAATGTTTTTAACGCAAATCGAAGCGATATATGCAGTTAGAGGAAAATTTATTCTCATTGCAGCGTGAATTAGGATGTCATAAAAGTTTATTTCGATGGATAAATATTCGTTCAAAATAAATTAGAATATTAATTTTCAATAAAAACAAAGAATTTGAATATTAATTGATGAAGTTTTTTTACATTTAAATAAATGTAAAGCTATAGAATTCAATTTGCAAATTTATTGACTAAATTAGAATTGCATGAAGTATTGCATAGATTGTTATATTTGTAGAATGCGCGATTAAACAATTACAAAAATGGTTATGAAAATTAAATCAAATATAATATTTATCGTTGAAATTTGTTTAATTTTGTTAGTATACACTTTTAGTATTATAGCAGTTTATTTAAAAAGTGTATAAAAATTGAAGCCTTTCAATAGTTAACCATGTACGTTTATTAAAATTGGCATTTTTTAAAAACTGTGTATCCATAATTATTCAAAACATACTTTTACAACGTTATTTTATAGAATATTTTTTCTAGTACCACAAAGATTTTCCTGTAAGCTAATAAGAAACATAAAATATTTTAAAATTACATCAATTTTATATACTTAAAGGAAATAAATAAATATTCGGTTTTTCTTCAGCGTAATTTTAATGCGTAATAAGAATTTATTGCTGCACAAGTATTATCTATTATTCCATTACAGTAATAAAAACAAACAATGTTTTTAATTTGATAACTAAAAGTATTTTCCATTCGTTAAAGAATTTAATTTATTACATTGAATAAGCAATTATGTAAAATCTTTCATAAATATTTGTTGAGAAGGAATATTTGAAAATGAGTAATATATTAATTAAATAACTTTTATACGTGCTTTATACATATATAAGTTGATTATATATTGTATAACGATATATATATATATATATATATATATATATATATATATATATATATATATATATATATATATAATGTTCTTTGTTTGTATTAAACAAAATTATTTTGCATCTTTTTGTAGAAAATTACGTTTACATTATGATGTTCTAATAAAATTTACAAAACTATTTTCTTCTTCAAATCTAATGTTTAATAAATTATGTATTATTGTTTACAGTTGAAAACGCAATGATCTAATAACAACAATCGCAATAAATATTTATATTACACATTAATTAAAAAAAAATTTTTATATGATATGAACATTGTATTTTTTAATAGCAAACTTTAACAACAACAAAATAAAAATTTTAAAAACTATAATGAGAAAAAAATTTAGAAATAATTTATAAGGAAGTAAAAATGAAGAATAAGGCAAAAATTGATGAGTTTGGTTATCTTCTTAAAATAAGGAAATTACGCTGAATTTTGGCTTTTGTACTTTTCCATCTATTTCTTTACTTTCCTACTCATTTACCCGTTCACGTTCAACCACTCGTCTGAGAAATTCATTACCTCGTATCCCGTTGAACGCTTCGCTAATCCGCGCCTACGCTTATTCGGATTTGCTTTTTACTTTCTCGTTCTTCTTCTCTCTGTCTGGACCATACTTTGAATCGTCTGTTATAAAAAAAAATAAGAGGAAAAACGTTGCAGACTTAACGGCGTGATGCGAGCAACCGTAAAGAAGATGATCTCACCGCTATATATATTATACATAACGTATTTTATTATATCTAATTTCTTTTTTATCGGATAATAGATATCTAACTATAAGCTTAGAAATACTTTTAAATACGTTTTTATAACAAAAGTAGGACATCTATTTATTTTAAAAACTAAAGTATCGCGTCATTTGTTAAAATTTATTTACGAGCATAAAGTTAAATAATGGTAAAATAGAATCGATGCACAATACAATGACTTTTATGAGATGCCCGTTAATACTCGCGCGATGCGTTAATTCTGGATAATAATATTAACTGGAAATTTAACTCTTTCTCTCTCTCTCTTGTATGTGTACGGTTACGGGGGTAGGATTTTGTAGCGCACCTGGTAAAATGCAATAACGCATGATCTTGATAAATAGACTCTGCTAAAAGAGAATGTAAAAATTCATTCTTCATTTTTATGATACTTAAAAGTAAAAATTTACATTTATTGTCCTGTTTTTCTTTGGCATTATATTTTTAATGCGTGTAATAAGAATTTATAGCCGCGCGAGTATTATCTATTGTTTTATTACGATGATAAAAACAAGTAATGTTTTCAATTTCATAATTAAAAGTATTTTCCGTTTGATAAAGAATTTAATTTATTACATTATGTATCAATCATTAATGTAAAATCTTTCATGAATATTTGCTGTGATGTAATATTTGAAAATATGTAATATATTAATTGAATATCCTTTATTGATTAACAACTTTAATTAATACAAAAAATCGTTACAGCATACTCAAAAATTCAAAATAAAAAAAAGGTTCAAATTTACAACTGAAAAAGAACTATTCTATTTTAATTAAAAAAATTTCTATCTCGCTTAACAATTAACGTGAGATTTCGATAATGAAGCTTTCCAATCATCTATTCATTAAAGCTAAACGAAAAGTTTGAAATATATATAAAAAAAGGGAAAGAAAGAAGTTTTGAACATTGAATGAAGTTTATAAGAAAAAGGGGGGTACACTCCCCAGTTTGACAGTGTAATTACTCATAGCTCAAGTTTATAGGCGGCGCGATAAATTATGCGAAAATAAAGCATTCGGCGCGTGAATTGCGTCGTCGTCGTCGTACTCGTCGCTGGCAGAACAATGGGGATCCTACCGATGGCAAAGAGAAAAGGTGTAAAACAGAAAATGAAAAACTTTCGTCATTTGGATGTGCACACAAAATCTTTTGTTCCATTATTCGTCCTTATTGATATCAATAGATTATTAGTTTCTTCATTCAAGTGTACATTAATTTTTTCATTATTGAAATAATTAATCCTTATATTTACTTCGATATATTTTTTATTGCCGATCGCTTTAATAACGTGGGTGTTGTTAATTTTATTTTTACCGCGCGAACAATTTTAATTAAAAGTGCGCAATTTTATTATTCTATAAATTTATTACAATAGTATATACAAGGTATTTCGAAGCTCATAAAAAGTAGTACGATTTAATTGAAAATCTCGGGAACAGATAAATGTATTTTAATTAAGTACAGATCATTTTTCAAAAAAAAAAAGAAGAAAGGAAGCACCTATTATAAAATTCACAACACGCTTTAACATTTTCTCTCTCCTTTTTTTATTAATGTTCAGAGAAAATACGAGAGATAGTCACGCGTAGTTGTAGTGCACGACTTAATGTTAAGTTCTTCTTTTTTTTTCGTGCTTATAATTTACTTACAGCCTTAAAAGAATTACAACTTTAGTTAATATAAATGTAAATTTAACTTTTTAATCAAGTAAGAGATTTCATAACTTTCTTTTTTTTTAACTCGGAAAATGCGTGCTTTATCTACAAAGTAACGGGGAGAAAAAAAAAATTATTAAATATGTATGCAAAACGTTAAATAAAAGAAAAAACATGAAAGATCACGTGTATTTATTCAAAGATTTTTAAATGTAAAACTTAATCTAACCCAGAATCTTTTTAAAAAAACATTTTCCGCATATTGTAAATATTTGAAATAGCGAAATTCTCTTGATGTTTTAAAGTCTTAAATTAAAAAAAATTTTTTTAAATAATAATAAGTAAATGTTGGTACAAACACTATAAATAATCGTCGTAATCATGTAAATTTAATAAAACCAAGGTTAACGTCAAGTGAAGAAATAAAATTCTTATTTAATCGTACAAAGAGAAAGAAAAATAAAGTAAATCAGTAGAAAAAGCCCATATCAAGTCAGCCAATATTCTTTTTCTCTTTGCCCCGCTCTCCCTAAAAACAAAGTTCCATAGCTTATCCGTCATAAAAATATTTTTACGAGAGATATTCAACTGCAGTTGAACTCTATATCTTTTTCACTTTCTCACTTCATTCTCTGCCTTTTTCATTCGCACATCGTAGCCACCTCCTACCTCTACCTTCCCTTCACCCTTCGTCTCCTCCTTCTCCTCCTCTTTCTCTCCTCGCATGCATTTTCCATCAGGCGCTGTTCATTGTCGTACTACTACTACCTTTGCATATACGCTTGGTGATATAACCTTTGAAAGGGACATTCTTGAAACCCACTTTCATGACTATAGGAACAAGAGAGACAGAAATAGAGAAGAAGAGAGAGAGAGAGTTAAAGAAAGGAAAAGTAAGAGTAGAGAATTTAATTAAATTACATTACGTTACATATATATATATATATATATATATATATATATATATATATATATATATATATATATATACATTTGTATATATAGAAAGTATACTATATAACATTCGCGCGTACTCGCTTAGAATTAAATGCTTCACGCAAGCTAATCTCTAGGCAGAATGAGAAAGAGAGAGAGAGAGAGAGCTCGGTGCATTCGTATACGCATACCTGGATAAAGAGAAATTTCAACATTACTAACTCAGCAGATTTTCAACGCCAACGTTACCCCTTATTCCTTATAGTTTACACTTTATTCTCTTATGGTATATGTTAAATCGTTGAAGTTCATTTTGCATGTGGTTTTGCGTCTGTTATGGGTGTGTATATACCGATTAGCTGCCGAGTACAACAATATTGTCAGCATAGTTGTGGCGTCTAGAAATATCTATTTATAGTGTTTTTCATATTTTCATGATATTATGTTAACGCAAATTTTAGAAAGTTTATAACAAAATGGATAATACCATTTTTATTGAGGTTAATTTTTTTTTATTCCAAATTTAATTTTTCTAGAGTAGAATATATTTTTTCTTTTAACTTTGAAAATTATGATAGACAATCAAGCTATATTTTCCGCAAAAATTTAAAATTTAAAAAATTTTAAAAGAATTTCGAATTAATGAACGATATTAAAGTTCAGAATAATTATAATTTGATGAAGAAATACTTTTTAATTACTGGAAATATTATCAAAATATTTTGTCTTATTTTAAAGATCGCCAGATTATTATAAGAATGTATTCTATCTATTTTTAACTATTTCGGATAAAAATTATTCAATCCAATACGCTTGAATAATTTTCACTAAAACATTCAAAGTTTCAACTTATAGTTAAAAAATAATGCCTTTTTAAATTATACCAATTTTCAGACTGTACTAGAAAGTAAAACTTTAAAATAATATTTCTTCAATATATAATTAAAAACACTATCAACAAAGCTGTTATTCGTATAATTCAAATTCCCAACCAACTTATAAGTTCTTAACAACATGAAATAAAGTAATGAAACTAAAGTAAGAAGACATAAACCTTTTACCCAATGCCATTTCAAAGTGCCCATGAATTCAAGCAAGTGCACACGAGACCGATGCTCGCACACGCATACCCGCGCGGTATTGAATGTGTATCAAAGTGTCTTAAAGTCCTTTTATATTCTGTGAAATGAAAAACACATCTCCGTATATTATGAAAGTCTATAAACGGGTATATTAAGAGCTTCAATAAGAAAGGAAGAAAAAGTCTATGTATATGCGTATTTCGCTTACTGCTTTTGAAAAGAGACTTGGCAGAGGGAATAAAACAACTGCAGAGACAGAAAAAAGGGAAAAATAAATACTTCTAGAATAAAGTTGTATTATACGTATACACCGTAAAAAAATAGAGCATCCAATAAAAAAAAAGACTAAAAAAGTCAATAGTTGAGATTGGCTCTATTTTTTTTTCCTTTTTTTGAATGGTTTATATATTTATAGATTAAATCAATTCACAGGCTGAAGTGGCTGATACTTCGCCGTCGTCAAGTTATAAAGAGCGTTAGGAAAAAAGAAATAATATAGCGTACATACAGAGATTGAGTATCAGTAACGAAAAAAAAAGCGAAATAAAAAAAAGCCGATCAAAAAGTTCGTTGATTATACAGAGCGAATGAGAAAACAGAAAAAAAAAAACGAAAATTCGAATAAAGTTAGGAGATGTAAAAAAAAGAGAGAAAAGGTTGCGAATGGTATGGATCGAGAAAGGTTGTTAAAACGAAAAAAAAAAAATTATCGAGAGAGTGAAAATGAGGAAAAAAAAGGAAGAAGAAGAAAAGTGTATGAAATCGTATAGAAGCGAGCGAGAACATTGTACGTTGAGTGGAATGGTAAATATACATGGCAGCGATTTTTCGTTTTATGATACTTGTAATAGGTGTACAAGCTATTACTTTTTTTATAAGCATTCTCAAACTTTAAGAGGAGGCCGTATCATTCTGTCCTTGTCTAATCTAAATTTTCGTTATTATAAATAAATAAAATATTTTCATAGAAAAGTAAGACAACCGCCCAATAGAGCAAAATACAAGCAAACGATTCTTTTCTATGAAAAAATATGAAATTTTGATTATTTTTCGAGTGAAGTCTGAAACGGAAAAACAATCGAACTTGATTGAGTTGATTGAACTGTTTTTTCGTTTCAGACTTCATTCGAAAAATAATCAAAATTTCATATTTTTTTATAGAAAAGAATTGTTTGCTTGTCTTTTGCTCTATTGGGCGGTTGTCTTACTTTTCTATGAAAATATTTTATTTATTTATAATAACGAAAATTTAGATTAGACAAGGACAGAATGATACGACCGCCTCTTAAATTATATATTGACATATTATTCTTTGAAATATATTTCATAATGTCTAATCATATAAGTATTTTCTTCTGTTATTTGAATTATTTGAATCATGAAATAAAAGTAGCATTTAGAGCAAGGTGAAAGCATGTTTTGAACTAATATACATTCATTTTACGAACTAATGTATATACATTGTTTGCAACTAGTGAAATTGAGATTTATCATTTTTTAATTCATATTAGAGTTTAGTTAAAAATTAATGCTGAATGAAATAGAACATTATTTTCAAATTTATTATTAGTTTTTTTTTTATTTTCAACAATAATTTGTCAACTAGATATTAGATATGCGTTTAAATTATGTTGACATTCGAAAATTGATATTTTAGGTATAAATGTGATACCATTTTGATATCTGACAATAATTTCAATCTTCATTTAATGACAATAATGATAAACTTTTTATGACTCAATTTAATTAAAAGATTTATATATATAATATAATCTTCTTTTTTTTTTATGGTTTATATTCCACTTATAGTAACCGTTTTTCCCTTTTATTATATTAAAGATAAAATTTTGAAAATTGTTGCATATATCCGTGCTGCAGTTTTATAACATTAGATTATAGCTTTTATAGCTAATCTTAAAAAGCATAAAATATTCGAAACAAAAATTTTCAAAAAATATTCTTTGAAAATTTATTGTTTTTATTACACTAACAAATAACATGAGAAATAATAATTGAACGTAAAAGTTGGTGTGAACGAGTCCAACAGGCAACAGTAAAAAAATCTAAAAAAGAAAAAACACATCAAAGAATAAAGAAAAAGAAAGAGGTTGAAAAAAAAAAGAAACGAAGAGATTGTCGAGCAAGAATTGAAAACATTGTAAGTTTGGTCGTAGTAAGGTACATAAAAGAATATAGTTATCGTGTTGAAACAGCCTTAGAGTGTAATAGCGCAATTTCGTTTTATTGTTGTTAAAAGTACGAACAATTATATACTTTTGAGCATTTCACTACGGTATAACGTCGTTTGTTTTACCCACATTCTTTTGATAAAACGAACGTTAATTTTTTATTTATAACTTTGGGAAATCGGCATACTCGAAAATTAATTATTATATAGTTTATAGTGATCACGTTTTTTCTAAATAATTTTGATCATAAGTTATTAATTATTGGACTTATGATACACACGATTATAGTAAGTGTGCTATAAATGTTTAATAATTTTGACAATTTTATTGATTACTAAAAGTCAAAATCTGAAAGAATATAACTTTTATAAAGTACATCTTAAAGTAATGATCGATCTGTGTTTGTTAACAAATAAAAAACAAAAAAAAATAACTAAAATAAACAAACTATAAGAATAAATTTTATATAAAAAAAATTTTTTCATTAAATATGATGTATTTCGAAAAAAAAATAATGAAATCCAATTAACTAATTTTTTATTTTTATTTTATTTAACGTCGCTGTATTTATGCTATCATTACGATGCTAATTAAAAACGGAGGTTTTTCAGTGTGTTTGTGAACAAAGCACATGTAATTTACAGTGGTGCTTGTGTCAATCGACCGCCGAGAGCGGGATTTGAACTCGGGACCTCGAGATTATGAATCCATCGCTCTACCGACTGAGCCACTGAGGACCTCATCCATTATCAATAAGATACAAGTAAAACTATTTTAAACAATACAAATTAGTAGAGATCAATCGTTATTTGAGAAGATATTTTTTGTATTCTTAGTGATCAATAGAGTTGTCAGAATTAATAAATTATAACTGCAGTTAATTAATAAATAAGTCGGGAAGATTAAAGTAATAAAAACTAAAATAAAATGAAAATATAGGTACAACATAAAAAAAAGATTATTATCCATGTAAGCACACATTTGATTTATTCCAATATTTAAAATAAAACAATTCAAACTAAAAATATAGTTAATGATGTAAAAATTTCAAATTAAATTGTACTGTATTTAAGCAAAAAATCTATATTTAAGTCTTTTCTTTGTAAAAAAGATTCTCCAATTTAAAAACTACATATATATGATAAATCAATTTTCTAAAAAAAGTGACTCGTGCAAGTTTACGTGAAAATTCTCTTTTTCAACGGAATATTTTTCTTGAACCCGTTGCATTTTAACTTTGTTAAAAAAACTTTCAATTCATTTGAAAAGTAAAAAAAAAGGAAAAGCAGAAATAAAAAGAATATATAAAAACTAGTAACAAGCCAACAGAAGAAAAGTTAATTTTCTTGATTTTTGACGATCGATTTTCCAAGGTATTTTTAAATGTATTTATAGTATACGTCGAAAGAGAGAAAAAAAAGGAGTTTTTCACCGCAGATACAGAGAATGAGTTAGTTTGACCGCTACTAGCCACCAAAACGTTCAGTCAAACGGGTACTGTCTATCAGATTACCTGTTATATTTCGACGTATACCACATACGTGTACATGCACGCGTGTGTCTGCAAAATGAATTTGAATATCGGCGAATGATCGAATGCAAATTTCCTGCTCGAACGCCAGGCATTCGTTAAAGCTTAAAAAGAGTAAAGAGAGAGAGAGAGAGAGGGACAGGCCAGACTGAGAGAGGGAGAGATAAATGAATAGAAGCGGTTCTCTTTATTCAGAATCGTTGCCCATAGTGCGCTGCTCATGCTTTGAACGTAAAGAGAAAAACTCGGCGTTAGATAAAACCAGAATGCTTTGCAGATTGGTCTGATCAGAGCTGCGTATACGCATATACAGGTATAATGGTATACGGTATATGCGTGGATATATTTTTTACTATTTTCAAAAGAGCTAAATTTTTAATCAAAATTTATTATTTCATCGTTTACAATGTGTGGGTTTTATAGATTGAAATTAAATTATTTAATCATATGCTGTAGTATTATAAAATGATTTCGAATACGATGGATTAAATAATTTGAAAAAAAGTAATTAGAAAAAATATCGCCTTCGAATGATAGTTGAAGAAAAAAGGCAATTGCCAATGAATATTCCTGCAGGGTCTCAAATAATATAATATAACAGTACTATTTTTGAGATGGGCATAAAGATGAGAATGCTGATATCTCGGTGACCCCATGAGATCAAGAGCTCCAGCTCTGTGGCACGCTCTTTCGTATCCAAATCTACAATTCACAAAGTCAATCCTTACTTAGATTGGCTAGTTTTGTAGTCGCATTTATTTGTAATCTCACGCGTTATTCTCGTGAAATCCCACTAAGAACTTCACTACTTCTTTATTAGTTTTACAGCAGTAGACATCCAAAATCCCTGGCATTATTATTGCAATAAATTAGGCGTTATCAGCATAAAACAGACTGACTTTTTCCACTGTCCGTCTTATAATTATAATAATCAGAATAATAAAACTTATAATTTCTAGAAAAAAAAAATTAAATAGTACCAATTTCTTTAGAAATAAACAAAAAATAAATAATGTTGATCAACTAATGTACATTTTTAATGAAAAAAAATTTTGTTAGACATACTAAAAGCACACCAAAAAGGTGAAGGCAGCTGGTAAGAGCAAAAAGTCGAAAAAGCCAATTTTAGCATGCCAATGATTTTCATATTACGATCTTACCAAAAAGATATGGTAAGTTAAATGCTCGGAGCCAATCTATACGGATACACAACGATATGCGATAGCTATGAACAAAAACACACACCCCGGAGCATAGTTTACGAGAATCGGAGGGCGGAATAATAACGGGATAAAGTGGTACCTATCCCTTTTTTGACGTAGGTCGAATGTCGATATTAGGTATCTTCGCAAGGAACATTCAACCTCAAGAAGGTTAGGGGAAGATGCCAGCAAAAGCTGTCAAAAATGAGCTAGACGGAAAATCGATTTTCGGGGGGTTACAGCACTACTACCAGTCTTAAGTGGAGATCAAAATTCCTGTCTTCATCTTTGTTTAATTAATGTCTTTTATAACAGCAAAAATCGATGAATTTGATGAAGATAGAGATAGGAGCTATGGTTAATTTTTTTATTTATATACTTTAAGACTCAAGTTATAATAAATGAATTATTTTAATAAATTAATCTTAAAATAATATTGAATTCAAATTTTGTTTTTATAAAATAGAATTTTGATAAGAATTTTGATAACATTTTTTTTTATTGTGTGTGATCAGAAATGATTTAACAAATTTTCTTACTACTGATAAAGTTAATTGCACTGTTTGTTTAAGTTTGATTTGAAATATAAATGAAATAATTTTGGAAGATCTTGTTATCTTCACTTACTGCTCTCGAAAGTAAACTATGCTATCAAAATTCCAAATCTAAGATAGTATGCAAAAAATAGTAACTTTTATGCTAAAATTTCTTAATTACAAATGGCTAAGGTTTAATTACAAACTGATGTAAATTTTTAAATTTAGTTTTCGAAAATGCTGACTAAAGTTGACGAATCTGCAAAATTTCTGATGAGGTTGCAAAATCAGAATAATTATTTAAATTTTAAAATTCGCTGTAATATTACATTTTAGCAAAAAAAAAATAAAAGAAATAATTTTCTTATTAAAAAAAAGTAAATAACCTTTTTTAATATAATTCAATTTTTAATAACATTAAATTCAAACGAAATAATACACTTTGAATTTCATTAAAATTAATGGTCTGAAATTTTACTTTTACCAAAATTACATTATCTTAAATTGTAAAAAATTAGAATTTTCTTTTGTCTTACAAGAAAAGCACTTTGTGTGATGAAGCAGCTCAACACGATAATTTTTCAAGTCAAGACCAAAAGTACTGTTCTTTTCGCGAGATAAAGAAAATGTTCTGCTTATCTCAAAGGGAGTCAATGTAATCTTGGAATTTATCAAATGTAATTGGCTTTTATAAAAGCACTTATTTTGCGATTTAAAAATTTTGTTTGTGTTATAACAAATATTCGAATAACATTTTAATACAGTAAAGTAAAATTTTAGTCCCTAAAAATAAAAAATTGTAGTTTTTTGTTTTTATTTAAAACAATTAATATTCTAGTTATTTTAATTAATTAAATTATTTCAAGATTAAATAACAATAAAGTAAAAAGTTACAAATTTATTTTATTTCATTTCATCTATTTCAATTCAATAAAGAAGAGAAGCTATAAAACTATAAAGCTGTAAACTGTTGGTACTCAACAGCCTTTGAAAAAAAATCATTTCAAAACTCGCAAAAGCGTACGTATCGTAAAAAAAGAAAGAAAAAAAACAAAAAAAAAAAATGGTTTCAAAGCGACAATTTTATCGCAACTAAAAAAGATGGAAAAAAAAAATTGTACACCTTTTTTTTACACCTGACTATTACCAAAATTTTAAATTTTCTTATTCCATACGCTTCATTTTTTCATCCATTCTTAAACGAATCACTTATGCTATTTCGTTTTTAGGCACGACCGCTATACGGAAGTGCCTTATATTTTCAACATCGCGAAAAATGTAACCCTTTAAAATATGTTTTTTTATGATAAAAAACTTATTTTTATAGTAAAATAAGATTATTACGAGGCTTCCTTAAAATGTATGTATGGATGTATGTGTGTGAGAAATCAAGTTTATGAATTTTCTCGACGAGTTTTTATCCGATCTGAATAATTCAAACGGGGAATTGTTTCAAATAATAACACAAGTAAACGTTCCTATTTTGAAAAAAATCGTTGGAAGCGTTTTTAAATAGGCGCCTTTTAAATGGTCAAAAAAATTGATTTTTAGTAATAACTTGCAAAATACGATTTTTTTCAAAAAGTATATAGAATAAAAGTTATAGAATATAAAAAAATAAATCTTTTTTATATCATACATTTTTCTCTGAAGTTAATATTTTTCAAATTGTTCATGAAAAATGTTGAAATTAAAGGCTTTTTAATGATAATTTGATAAATATTATTTTTAAAAAAATATATATAATATTAGAAAGATGTATCTTCTTTTTTTTCTATAAATTTTATTTAATATACTTTCTTTCAAAATTCGTTTTTTTCAAGTTATCACCAAAAAATCATTTTTTTAACCTCTAAAGGGATAACAGTTTTAAAACCGCTCGAACGATTTTTTTTAAACTGCCAATATTTATTTGTATTATTGTTTTAAATCATCCCCCGTCGAAATGATTCAGATCAAATAAAAACTTTATACAAAACTTTACTTTTAAGCTACTGAACTATTTTTTTCTTATAACTTTTGCTAGATTATCCTATCCAAAACTTTAAAAAGTATACATTAATGAAAATATGTCTTTTCACATAACATAAATTTTTTTGAAATCAATCAACTTAATTCACAAGAAAAATTAAAATAATTATAAATTGGTTTTTTCAAATAAATACAATAAATTCAAACCTCCTGTTGAAAGATACGGTAAAAAATACAATGAAAAAAAGAAATAAGATTAACTTTTAAGGCTTTTGCGTTTGTAAATGGTTTGTTTTAATATTCTTGAAATATTAAATAGCGAGCGCGAAGCGCGAGCGTTTTCGGTCGTGCCTTATATGCAAGAAGCGGAGCTTTTTGCATGCCTTGCATCGCATCGCGATGCAAGGCCCGAGGGCATTTCAGAGCTGAGCGAAGCGAAGCTCTGAAAGGACCGAGGTGCGAGCCACAGCGGCCCAAAGGGCCGCTGTGGCGAGCTAGTTTTTATTTTTTTTTTCTGTTTTCACTGGCCATCGCGAGTATAGTAGTTGCACTTTTCAGAGACTATAGATCCATACGTATTTGCTAAACGACCGATTGAATCCAATACAGACGTTAGCTATCTATATGTGTATAGGTATATATGTATAACATGTACAACGTATACGTTATACACGTGTGCGGATAGAGCACAAAGTTTATTCTGGGCGTTCGGGCCTGCAAACACGAAAACTCTTTGAGCCGTTAGTGTGTATAGGTTCATATACACACGTGTGTCTAGACCAACTACCAATATAAGATAGCTTGAAATATATCCACCTATTTCTTGATGCTTCTCACAAGCTTTAGTATACCCATCCCTTTTCCTCTCCCTTCCTCTGCTACATGTATAGGTGTACGTATGTATGGCAGAAACCTAATTACATTTTTCCGGACGATCGGTTTAGAAATCGAAGCTTTGAGCTTCTTCTTCTCCACTATATACGTCTCTATTTTCCTCCTAAACAATTTCTCCTTTTATTTCTACAATTTTCCTCACTGAAAATATCTGCTGCGCGATTCTCTTTTTATTTTTTTGCTTGTTTTATTTTTAAAGGCATTGCTTACTTTAAGTCGGCGAGAGGAGCCGAAGCGTGATTTTGAATTTACTATCCGAGTTTTATTCCTCGTGGAAAGAGATACATTATCGATTTTCTTTCTTTTCTTTTATTCCTTAATTCTTGTATTATTCCATCTTATTTTTTCTTCTTATTCGTTTGGTTTTGTTTTTTAAATTGATAGCGCGGAAAGAGATGTGTACCTTTGCTCAAATTACGAATTCGTTTTGCGCTCGTTTGTTTTTTAAAAATCTTATTTCAACGAGTTCAGCGAGACTGAAATACGAGGCATCTGGTTAAAAATAAATGCTTACCGCTAAGTATTTAATTATTTATTTAATACGGAGTAACATGTAGCTTTTGATGAACTTCTTTGTTTCGTTTAAAAAGTTAATAGGTCGTTTGTTCGTTGCTTTATTATGAAACAACATTGAGTTGTTGCTGTACAAATTTATCTTATGAATTGAAAATAATGTGGCGAAGAAAGATGAACTAAATATAAGGTATATTTGTTCTTTGAAAGAAGCATTGGATTCTCTGTAAATATAACAACTGTAAATACAAACATTTATTATATTTCTCTTATGATTAATTAAAGCGGATGTAGGTATATTAAAAATATTGTATGAAGGAGCTGTATTTATCTTACTAAATAAAACATTGCTTACTCAACTATTGAAAAAAATTATCGAAAATGAAGAAAATAGAATCCGATTTTAACCCTTTCAGATCTAATGTAGATTACAATATACATTGATAATTTTCGTTTTTTTGTACTTGATAAAAACTGAAAAAATTCAAAAAGAAAAAGAAAATTTTTTTGCTAAAATTGCATGTTAAATGAACACTAATCATTCTAAAATGATTATTAGAACATTTTATGAAGAAATAAAAATTCAGATCTGAAAGGGTTAAAATTCAAAATTTTGTTTTATTTTTTCACTTTCATTAATTGATTTCATTCCATCATTCTATTTTAATGCACCTATTCACTGAATCATTCAATACTTTCGTTACTATAATATTGGAAATAAGAAAAAGAAACAATCGAAATCCAGATAGTTAACTCTCACTCGTACGTGTAATAAAAATAAAGCTTTGGTTTACACGCGCGTGAATACACACTATATACCCCTACTAAAAAAAATACGTAATAGCAGTTAAAACGTTCGTTATAAAAAAAAAAGAAAGAGTAAAAAGAGAAAGAAAGAGAGAACGCACATTATTTCCGGAAAAGAAAGCAATATTCTCCCGATATTCACTAGTAAAATCTCTCCCCTCTTCCCTCCTCTGCGTACTCGAACGCTCAATCGAGCTTGAATATAATATATACTTTATGCGCTACTGCATATTTGAACTCTAAGCGATTGAACTTTTCTTTTCTGTACGTACAAGTAAAAAAGGCAATACACGCGATTTTCTTACACAAGTGCTTCCCCCCCCCTAAGATGTGCATATAATACGGGAAAAGAATTTTTCCTTCTACTTTTATATAGACAAGTAAAAGTATATAATATACACATGTATATATATGTGTGCATCGAGAAAATAGAGTAAGTTCACTTGCTTGTATACTGTGTACGTTTTCGTTTCTTCTCTTTATTTTTTACTTTTTCTTACTGGAAGAGGCACTTTTTTTTTTGTAAACTACGGCGTTTCCGTTCAATGTACATAAGAGAAGAAAAGTTTATATGTGAAAATAAGTTTGTATGGACCATTGCTTAGTGCGCGAGTAAGCGAGAGTATGCACGAAACTGTTGCAGTATAACGCTGAAAAGTTGTGTTATGTATGAGTAAAACGGGACGATACGTATTTAAAATTCACGGGGACAAGATGACATTTTTTTAAATTGAGAAAATACTTTTTTATTCTTTTACGAGTTATGATAAAAGTTGACTTTACGTTGTTTATGTTGTATGTTTCACGTACGTGAAAGTTACAATTGATCGATATGGTTTATCAACGAAATTACATTAAAATTGTTAAAAAAATAGAAAATAACTCTTTAAATTACATTTATGTAGATATGTAAACATTCTAAAGAAAGTAAAATTAATGAAAAATTTTCCATTAATATGCAAATGTTTAAACTAGAGAACATAAGTATATATATGTATACTGTTCTTGTTACTGTCATTTACTAGCAAAAAGTTGAGTCTGACCTAACTATGTTTGTTCTACTTAATATACAACTTACGACTTGTCAATATAGAATTGATATTTTTTTCATATTTAAAATAAAAATAAAAAATATATTTTATTACAATATTGCCTTTCTAAAAAAAAAAAAAAAAAATAGATTAGAAGTGAAGCCTTGAAAGCATTTGATTGATTGATTCGGCTTTAGGATACGGGAATATGGTTGAATAGCGATTTAAACGTGAGATTAGACGTGAAAATTTAAACTATAGTTTTGTATGAGTTTAAGCAACATTGATAGGTTAAAAAAATATTATCAAACAAAAAAATGCATTTTTATTTTTTAAAGTAACTCGAGCCGTTCTATATATAATTTTGTAGTTTTCAAATCTTAAATTTGAATTTTAAACTTAAAAGTGAACTCATAAAAATCTTCTTTTCAACTTTAAAAGGTAGTTTTCTCGAAAACTTTTTTAGAGGATGACTATTTATAGTAGAAAATTGCAAACGCTTTTTTCATTAAATATTTTTCATACAAAACAAATTTTTTTCGAAATAAATTTATATGATTCTTTAGGAATTGAATACATTTTGACAATTACAAACAAATCTACAAGCTGCTGATGTACGACATAAAAGCGTTATTTCTTAGAATGAAAAAAAAGAGAGTAAAATCTGTTGTGATGAAACAAAAGGGATTACGCTAAAACAATTAAAATTCCTCCTCATAATCCCCGATGCTTGGCATCCTATAAATTCACGAAATACGAGAGAGTCCCGAGAAATTACACGGCTGACGAGCACAACGATACGTGTAATAAAACAATTTTAATTGTTCAAAATTTCATCTCCCACTCTCTCTCTCTCTCGTTCGTTCTTTCTCTCTCTTTCTGTTTTACTATACACATCGTATGTACGATATAATCGCCTTATATCCCAACGAATAATCGTCGTCGTTGTGCGCGTCGCGTCATCCATAAAACACTAGGCGTCAAAAGCGCGCCGACTATCCGTTACTCACTCTCTCTCTCTCTTTCTCTCTCTCTCTAGATATATAGAGCGTTTGCATATCAATCCGCATATATCAGCTTCCAATTTTTTTTTTCCTCGCTTTTTTTTCCTTCTCTTTTTTTTTAGCCATGGCGCGTTTCTACAATGAGTCATCGATTGGAAAAATCTCGAAGGGTTGAGATAGGAAAATTGTGAAAAGAGAGGAAGCCACATATAGGATGGATGTGCATCGAACATTGTTATATCCTTTCATTCTTTGTCTTTTTCTATCTCCCATTTATCTTTCTACTTCCTTTCTTTTCTCTTTTTTTTTCTTCTTTTTTTTTGTCCTCGGTAATTTCAACTGAGTCTCTCTCTCTCTCTCTCTCTCTCTCTCTCTCTCTCTCTCTCTCTCTCTCTCTCTCTCTCTTGGTTAGACATAGATATAGTATACGTATATATGCATGACGTTCAATCTGAACGTTCGCTCGCGCGTTTTAATCGCGTCGGCGAACAGATGAAAAACGTCGCGTAATAAACGAGTGATTATACACGGGTACCCTTTTCCTTGTGTGTGTGCTCCAGAGCGCGCCCGCGCGCCTCGTGGAAAAACGTGGCGTCGGAATTTTGCCGTCGCGACGTCGACGAAAAGTAAAGGAATAAAAAAAATCTAAAAAAGAACGATCTTCCAACGCGTATATAACAAGGATCGTGTGAGAAAACCCTATAGCAGAGAAAAAAAGACGGAAAGGAAAAAAAAAATATTCGGTTGACGATCTGCATGAAGAGCGAATGGTAAAAAAGAATGATAAAAAGATTGAAAAGAGTAAGGGAGGGAAGGGGTTAGCAAAGTGATTGCCGAAGAGAAAAGAGACGTGTAGATAGGGAGGCAAAAGAAGAGAAGAAAAAAAAATTTACTGAACGGTCATGGACGAAGATAGAAAGAAAATTTAAATGTTTCCTGCTACAAAGAAAGAATGAGAAAGGAAGGAAGAAGGGGAAAAAAAGGAAGAAGAAGAAGAGAGATAGGATAGAAAAAATTTTACCAGCTTACATAGCTGAGTGAACGCGAGAAAATTACGAGGATGGATGGACATGTGCGCGCAGAAGGTTTAGCCGCAACAAAAAAATCTACAAGTCGCTCAACGCAAGAGGAATGGAAGAAAAAGAAGGGGGGTTCCAGGTGCCAACGATACATACGCGCGTGTATATATATATATATATATATATATATATATATATATATATATATATATATACACTCATACACTAGAGTAAAGAAAGAGAAAAAAAAGAGGGTCACGTAGATCAAATTACTCTTAGCTGTGGCGTCGGCCCAATAGCTAGCGGAAAAACGTAATATATATATATATATATATATATATATATATATATATATATATATATATATATATGTGTGTGTGTGTACTCCAAAGGAAAAGAGCAAAAATACAGAAAAAAAAGAAAATGAGGAGTTGAAAGACGCCTCTGAATGGTTGATATGGCGCCACAGTATTTCACGCTACCCATTTAAAGCTCAAGTTCCTTTTTAGACGAGACATGAATGGTAAGAAGAAGAAGAAAACTCATGGTTTAAGAAGAACGTAGTATATATATTACCGCCATTACTACTACCTATTTTTTCGATCTTATGAAAGAAACGTACAAGCTGCAATATAAGAAAGGATGAATGAAACGCCCAAATGAAAAATAACAAAAAGAAAAAAAAAGAAGAAACATAAAGCCAATAGTGCATTTTGGCGAATGATATAAATAATGTAGCGATTGACAGATACTGAAAATTGTTATTTATTTTTCGATGAATAACTGACTTCCCCAGTATCGAAACGATAAATTATTTATTTATGGGGATGTTCAATACGTTTGCAGTAGATTAAATTAACATGATTGCAAACAATACAAGTTTATTAATTGATAAATATGGTTTTTTTATGTACTAAAAATTTGTTTTTTTAACAATTACAAATGTTGTAAAATATATATTTTTTTATTTATTTGACTTTTTAGTAGTGAAATTTTTGCATGCATCGATTGTAAATTTTTATAAATTTAGTGCGTGAAGTGGAATAAATAAATTGAATATTGTAACAATTTGTAACTAATTAAGTACAATTGCTTTGTTGAAATATTTTATTATTTTTTTTCATTTTGAAATCAAATAACTCAACATTTTTCAAAATTTCAAAATAACATCGTTGAAAATAAAAAATATTTATTAATAAACATAGCATACACTTTTTTCGTTTGATATTTTGTTTTAGGATAAATATTGATATATTGCTTTAAATTATTTTTTATATTAAAAAAAAAAAAATACATGTTAGTCAGATAGCAATTTTTTCTTCTCATTCGATGGACGGTTTGATGAATACTGCGTTTTAAAATAAAAATTGACTTTCACAGAGACAAATTAAAATAACAATTTTTTTTCCAGCGTTAAAAAATAGCAATTATAATGTTTTGCATATTTTGAAAAACTTGCGCATCTCTAAAAATGTATACAGCAATTTTTTAATAATAAAATTTCATGAAAAAAATATTTCCATAAAAGAGAAAATATGTAAACTAAATGATTAAAATAAATAAACAAACGAAATTTTAACGATAAGCAATAAAAAAAAAAACAAAATATAAGTAAAATAAAATTTATAAAATTAATCGTTACCGTACTTCTAAATGAAAGAATTTTTAACAATAGCACAAGCAGTCTCTCCAGTGCTTCCACTTGTAATAACCTGGGAGTTTGTCAAGTGGTACTTTGATACAATTTACCACTCGGGCGATATGAAGCTCGATTGCTTATACTACTTTTATCGAAAGAGGATC
This sequence comes from Anastatus disparis, assembly GCA_017163975.1. Taxonomy (NCBI): domain Eukaryota; kingdom Metazoa; phylum Arthropoda; class Insecta; order Hymenoptera; family Eupelmidae; genus Anastatus; species Anastatus disparis. Next base: position 8,605,884 of record JAFFSR010000227.1, read on the forward strand.
CAATCAACGCTCTCTCGCGTCGTTACTAAAGTGCAATTTCGAGACAACTGTCGATTTTCTTCATAAAACGAAACTCTACTCCAAAGAAAAAGAGTGCGTATTACTAAACCAAGGTGATGTTTGCTTTTGTTGTTCTTTGATTATAAAAACATAAAAAGTAGAACGATCTTAATGTTGTAAACTGTAAATTAATGTTTATAATACTTGAATTTTCTTTATTCTTCAATGATTATTTATCTATGTTGCTGCTGAAATACCACAGACTGAGCTTTCAAATCTTAAAGTTATCTGAATCTTTAGTCACACCTAAAATTATTTTTTCTCTTTATTTATTTACGTATTAGTTTAAAGTAAAGATGTAGAAGACGAAAGAAAGATGAAACGTTTAAAAAAATCATAAAAATAAAACGGTTTAAATATTTCACATTGATAATTTCTATATTATAATGATTCTCAGTATATTTAAATAATATTCCGGATATATTATCATTATAATAAGTAAAAAAAGTCAGATTTTTTTCGATCACTTTTCTTATTGATAAAAAAATCCTTTTTTTCATATTTCGGACAACTTTTAATTTGTCATATTTTAAAAGCCAAAAGCAAAGCAAAGAAATGATGAAAAACAATAAGTTTAAAAATATTTTTCAAACTCGATAACTAATGACTCTTTGTGTCGCAAATAAATCAGAATTTAACATAAAAATCTGCACGTTTACTAACTTCGTATTAACTAAAAAATTATATTTTTTTCAATACGCACAGCACATTGGTTATCTAGATATTTATAATGAAAAAAGCACGCTTCAGTACGATCATTACCAAAAAGGATTTCCATAACGATCCTTGCTGCTAACAAGCAAACTTGTTTGCCTTTCAATTAATTCACAAAAAAAATGAAAAAAAATATAATTTTTTTATTTACACATTTGTCATAAAAAAAAAGAATATACGCAATTTATAGAATACGCACTACGTATATATTCATATAACGAATTCTGCATGCTATTAAAATGGCTCGCTAATTGTATACGCTCGCTAAATTTACGTACTATCATTTAAATAAAAGTTCGCCTAAACGTACGAGCCGAAGGAATTTAAATAAATTTTCGAGGTAATAGTACGGTATGAATGTTGACGTGTTTTATTGTTATTTAGAGCTTTGCTTGATGCATACATATGGTTTTAGACGTCACGTTGGGGTTGTATGAAATGTTTAGATGATTTCGCTAAAAAAAAGAACTAGGAAAAATAAATCTAGATAAAGGAAAAAATAAGGTTAGCTATTCCTATAATTTATAAATATGTTAAGGTGGTAACATAACAAAATTAAATTAATTGAAGAGATTTAGCCATTTAAAAAAAAAAAACTCGAAAAAATACAGCCTCAAATATCTCGAAAAATAATTGATCTCATGAGCTGGCCAACGAATTCATCCAATACATATTTAAATATGTAGAATTTGAAAACGATAACTATAGATTCACTCGAATCATCGAGGGCCATTAGTAACAATCCATTATCGTTAGTAACAATTCATTAAAATTTCATTAAGTTATATTATTCAGTTTCAGAGTTGTAGCAATTCATTAAAAAATTGAAGTCTCCTTTTATTACAAAAAAATGGTAACTATTTATAATATGGTTCAATGGGATAGAAAAATAAAATTACTTTATTATTTATTAACGTCATTAAATTAAAATTGAAGTTATAGTTAAAAAAAGGTCAATATAACTGATTTTTAGAAATCGAAAAATCTATATGAAAAAACACATCAATTAAAAACACAAACAAGATAAACCAAATATGTAGGGACATTTTTTAAAAATAATGTATTTCGATTAATAATTAAAAACATATACTTCTATAATGCTATTTAAAAAAATATTTTTCTTTATTACGAAAATTCCTCTATAAGTACGAACATTATAACAATCATTGTAAAAATATAATCTGTACAATTCCTGTAAAAATTTATAGTGCTTGAAAAAAAAAATGTAATTTGTTATGCAAAAGATTTGCGCCGATAACACATATAAACGTGATTTTAATTCCGCAATATCGATACACATTTTTTCATTTGTATTCGAAACTGGGTTACGTACAACGGGGTAGAAAACTATAAAGTACTTTGAAGGTAAATTATACGTTTCCATTTATCATAGTAATAAAGAAGAATGAGAAACGATAATCTTGAAAAATAAAAGTAAGTTTTTTTCTTTTATCATGATATACATCGATGTACTTTAAAACGTTTTCTCTCTTCTTTTTTTCCTTTACTGATTTAAATTGAAAAATACACACAAATAATCTCAATAATGTTAGTAAAAAGATAAAAAACGTATCTCTTATATTTTACGTCGTATAAAAAAAACAAATACGGATGCATGAAAGATATGGGAAAACAATAAAATTTTAAATCAGTAAACTTACTTTTTCCATTCTTTTATGTAATTTTGTGTAATTTCGAAAATCGAAATCATACAATATTAAATCCACCTCGGACATCCAATTCCATCATAAATAATTTAACAAAGGCAAACGTAAATAATTGAATCATCTGATTTTAGCACTCCGAATTTTCGAGCATTATCTTAAATATTTTATTGAGCATCATCACTTTTCAGTATTCTAAGCATCGTAACATTCACCTCAAAAGAATAGGGCCAGTAAAATAGACGTATAAGCAAATGCGTTAAATAAAAAACAGGAAAAAAAAAATAAAGAAAAGCGCGACAACATCAGGAATAGGATAAAAACACAAGCAGGAATGGGTGGATTTTCTCGAGCATAAATCCCCGTGCCGAAGACAACAAAACAAAAAATAAAAAAAAAAAGGGAAAGGGAGAAGTTAGCTTTGGAGTAAAAGTCGTTCTAGTTGAGCTTTTTAATAAAAGCATTTGTCGCTGGGTATATTCACTTCTCGCACATTGTAATATATATATATATATATATATATATATATATATATATATATATATATATATATATATATATATATAGCTTAAAAGCAGCGTAACGATCGCGAGAGTTGGGAATCCGCGAATTCATTTGCCTCGGAGCATGTATATATAGCTTTGGTTTTTACTATTTTCTTTTTTTTTCCACTACGCAAAATACGATGAAAAGCTAGCGTGGTTATTTGTATTTTTTCTTTTTTTTGTCCATCCAGGACTTCTGTATTTTTATTTATCAATTTTTTTTTTACTCTCTATGCCAGGTGCAACGCGTGACGTGTTTTCACACGAATACAAGGATGAGTTAGTAACTGTGATTTTTTTTTTTAATTAATAAAAAAAAGATATTTGATTGAATAAGATTCGCGGAGCTTTTTTTTTCGTTAATGAAAAAAATAGAAAATTCAATATAGAATAAAAATAACGTGATTTTAAAATTACATTTTCAATTACCATTGAAGTAATGAATTTAATGGAAATTCATTTCAATACTCTAGTTGATTACAGTTTCATAAATTAAATGTTACTTTGGTAAATTGTATTAGGTGGGGCGATATATTGCTTAGTTATATTTTGGATGGTTAACTTTATTCATAACCCTCATTACAATATATATATATATATATATATATATATATATATATAGGGATGATTATCTATACAAATGTCAAATTATGTATTATAATATTATATAGTTAATTGATCAGTTCCATTTGATTGGCTTAAGTTTCTGCATGAAATAATTTATTATTCAATTTGAATATATCGAATGTTAATTATACATATTATTCTAAAAATCAAGATTAGCTCCATCATCATAATGAACATAAATTTTACAATAATACAATCATTATACTCATCTATTAAATAAAAACATAAAATTTTTAATTATTCATAATATATTTACCTTTATGATGTACTTTTGAAATTATGCCAGATTATGTAATTTCCTATCGCAACATCTTCACAGACACCTGCAAAAGAAAATAATATATTTTATATTTGATGTGAATTGGAAATATGCATTGAATAATATAATTTATAATTTATATTTAAAATACATATTGAATATAATTTATAATATAATGTGAATTTTCGAAATTCTTAAATTAAAATAATGATTTTCAAATAGTATTACAAAATATTTCGATTCTTTATTATTTTGTGTTGGACCTATATGTGATATTTTTCATACAGAAAACCAATAATTTATTTTTAAAATAACTTGAATAATTGTAAAAGGCTACAACTATTAAAAATTAAAAAAAATATTTTAATAACAAAGTATATCTATAAATATATTATCGAACATCAAAAGCTTTAAATATTCCATGAATATTAACAATGAATATCTGATGAATTCAACCTGCGCAACGTGCATGAAAATGCAACTGCGAAAGATAAAGAGAATAAAAAAAGAAGGAAGAAAAAAAGAGGGAATCAAACAATAAAAAAAAAAAGAGAAACAGCGAATCAGCTTCCTATTAAACTTCACTTCGAGCGCTTTTCTTTCCTAAAGTACCACTTGTGGGCAATAAAAAGAGTTTCGCGAACATCGCGTCATAAAAAAAGGAATAAAAAAAAAAGAAGAAAATTATACGCCGGCAACGTTGCGAAGGGTCGGAATATCTAAATGCATCAATAATCACGTCAATTTCATTTCAAGCTGAATATAACAAACTCATAAAGAAATAAGCGTTACATTTATACATGATTATTATCAAGTGAATAACAAGATATAAAAGCTTTTATTCTTTTAACGTTTTTAAAATATCTACTCGTCATTGGACACGTACATGTGACTTTTTTTCTCCTATTTTTGTTTATTTTACCAGAGATGGTCTTGTTCTTTTGGTCAATCGAGTACTTGAAATTTTTTTGTTTCTATTTCATTCTTTGTTTCCATTTCTCATCTTTTTTCCTTTTTTTCATTGTAATTCGATTCTATTTCTTTTCAACTTTTAATTTTTTTATGTGTTGTTTTTGCTCCGTTTTCTATTGTCTCCTAGTAGTTCTTTATATATATATATATATATATATATATATATATATATATATATATATATATATATATATATATATATATGTATATATATGTATGTGTGTGTGTGTGTGCGTGTGTGTATCGCTCGTTCACTTTATATTTTTTTAGAGAAATACAATAACACTTTTTTTCCTCTTGTGATTTTATAATTTCTTTTCATGTTTATTTATTATGAAAACGGTAGTTTTAACTTTTGAATATTTAATTTGTATGAAATTCGAAACATTTTATATGTGATGCATCTTTTATTATCGGAAGATAGTATATAACGTCATGAATGAAAATATCCATTGTATATTAATAAATGTTGAAAAAAAAAAAAAAATTTTAATTAACTTTTATTCAATATTTTCATTTTTATATAGTTACATGCTCTTAAGTGGGTTAAACACTGTTTGTACATAAAATTATTATTCATACATTTTTAATGTGCTTTACATATTAATGTAAAATTTAATTAGTTGACTGCAGTTCTTTTTTTTAAAGCATTTATGAATTTTAAATGTGAATTAATGTATTTAGCGAATACTAATTAATATTTATATTCGTTAAATAATAACTGTAATACATACTCGGTTATTTCAATATTTTCGTTGGTGTAATATTTAATAATTAATAAACATCGTTACATTTTTAATTAACACAACACTTGTAAATATTAATAAAAAGCGTGTAAAAATGCAGATAAATTGATATTTAATTATATACGTAAATATTAACTTTTATGGTATTTTATGCTATTGAAAGAAAATAAATTTTTTAGTATAGAATATACATTTTGGTAAAGTTTTTCCTGTTGCTTATCTATAAATTTTCCTTATTTTTACACTATAATCTGCCCGTAACTCTGAATACTTTACATTCCTGACTTTCGATCTCGTGCTGTTCCATTTTTCTTTGAAAAAGCTTCACACTACCGGATAAAAAAATAGTTGATCCTACCTACCAAAATATTCCATTCACAAGATTCATTCACGTAAGCCAAAAAAAAAAGAAGAAAAAATCCGGAAAGCTTTTCGATTTTTTGTTTGCCTTGGTAAGACCTGATTTTTTTTATATCCATAGAAGTTGAAAAGTATAGGCAAATGAAAAAGGATAAGATGACTCGAGCGTTCTAGTTTCTCCCTATGAAACCTCTGACAATTCTCCAACTTATTCGTCAGGATTCAGTACGTGCATTTTACGTATAGAAAATATACTCAAACTCTAACGTATATATACTTTAAAATGAAACCAGTAAAATTTCACTAAAAGTTGCGCCAAAACCAATAAAAGAATTTATTTCGTTGGAAATTATTTAAATACAGGAACATTTAATTCAATATGAATTTTGTTTTCAGTTATGGAATACTTTTCTTTCTAATTTTACTTTTGATATAATATAACATAGAGAGTAGATTTTTATTATTTTGGAAATTTTTTAATTAAACTTAAAAATATAAAGAAAATTATATCAATTTTTAGTTTATTTGTTCTGAACAATATATGATTGACATTGTATACAGTTTCAATATATTTTATTAATATTAAAACGTAGTTTTCAATCCCTATTATAAAAAAATGAAAGACGGAAGTTTAAAGCCGAAAATTCTGTCACCAAAATAAAAGCCTTCTAATTAGTTGAAAAGCTAAGACTTCCTTAAATTATAAATTAAGGCATTACGTTTGAATCTTTATGTATAAATTATATAAAATAATTATTAATTAATTGTTTTGAAGTTCCCATTATTTCTATTTATAAATTATATAAATTTCTTATAAAGTTTTATAATTTATTCTATTGTATTTCTACATATTCGTTTTCATTTTTAATGTTAAATAAAAATAATGTTTGTATCGTGAAACTAAAACAAGGTTGTCATTATAAATATATAAACAAATGCGTCAAACATATATTTTCTTAGACTCTTTTAGGACATTTAAAAAATAAAAACAAGATAATAAAAATAAAAACATTATCCCATACGGTCATGTAACTTAAAAATGACGGCAAAAGAAAACGTCTAAGAATTATTATCAGCGTTAACTGTACAACATAATGTAATTAACCTTTTTTGTTTAATACAGAACAAAATATTATATTAATTTTAAAAGGTGTTAAAAACCTAATGATTTTAAAGAATATAAATATTTCTGTACCGATCAACAGATTACTATCAATTTTTTTCCATCAATTATTATTAACAGAAATTATATTTATAAAATTTTGTTAACTCTACAGTTAACCAAAAAATATTTAGCAACAATTTTTTCTGATTTTAATTTTCTTAGTTCTGGTTGTTATGCGATCGAAAACACTAATCATCAACCTATTAAAAATTAAATTTAATAAACGAAATGAAATTTTTCATTTCTTTCCTGCAACTGAAAATAATTTTTATTTCACTTAAAAAATTCATTTAAGTTCTTTATTAATATAAAAGTCTAAATAAACACAATTTAGATTTGCAAAATCAAAAGCAATCTATCATGTGCATTAGACGAAAATATCTGTATATTATACCTTTCTATTTTAATTAATAAAAAGCATGATATAGAGATATTTAAAAAAAAATTGAATTAAGATAAAAATATAGGTAACTGTAATGTCGATAACTGTAAATAAATTATAGATCTTATTACAACATCTTAAGTATGATTTCTCGTGAAAAAATTTTTTTGTTTAAGAGTCAGCCGTATACCGACACAGTTACCTGTTTTACCGAATCTGTTTAAAATTTATTTTTTATAAAAACTAATAACTCGAGGCAAAAATAAAGAGATAGTTTCGATTCGTATAATAGAAAACAATATTTTCTCTGATAAAAATAATTTAATTCCACCGCTTTATTTTCAAGAAAAGTTGGAATAACTTGAAAATCCCATTATTTGACACTAATTTTTAATTTTCTAAGTTATTCCAACTTTTCTTAAAAACGAAGCGATAAAATTAATTTATCCTAATCAGAGAAAATATTACATTTTATTAAACACATCGAAACCATCTCTTTATTTTTGCCTCTAGTTGCTAATTATGGGAAAAAAGTCAATTTTTTAATTAGAAAAGGACAGAGATACGGCGACCTCTTAATGATATTTGTTGAGTTAATTTAAAAATTTAATTTTATACTTCTTATTAATTTGTTCATAACCAATCATGCCAGCCAAGTAAGGGCTTTGAAAACCAAAGATTTCGAGGTCTTCAGTGGCTCACTCGATAAAACGATGGATTCGTAATCTCGAGGTTCCGAGTTCGAATCCCGCTCTCGGCTGTTTTATACAAGCACCACTGTACGTTACATGTGCTTTGCTCACAAATACACTGAGAAACCTCCGTCGTTAATTAGCATCTCAATAATTGCATAAATACAACGACGTTAAATAAAATAAAAATCTTCCAAATTACTTTTCTATTGTTGATGTAATTTTAATTTATTTTTAAACCAAGATTCACTAAATGATTCTTTATTAAATTTTTACCAAATGTTGCAATTATCAAGAAATATTAAGTAGTTAATTTAAAGCGAAAAAACGTTTTTTTTTACGTCGCATGTGCTTTGTTCATGAACACACTGACAACCTCCGTCGCTAATTAGTATCACAATGATAGCTGAAATATAGCGACCTTAAATAATAAAAAATCTATCGCAAGTGAAGCGTGCTTAACATATTCGATTAAATTTAGAAAAGCAGGTAACAATTACATTAATTTTTACATTAAATTATAAAAATCATTTCTATTGATATTGTTCCAAAAAAATTGTACTCTCATGTTAAAATCAATAATTGACGAAACTTTAAAAAAAAACCCTTAATTTTAAATAAAATAGGTTGAAAAAATAACGCTGCTATAAAAGGTAGTCTTTAACCTAGAAAAATAGAATTGCATAAAACGACATTGACAGAGATGGAACGATTGCATGCATGCACTTATGTGTTACTTTGGGTATACATACGTACACGTATACACATATACAAGGCAAAATCTATCGATTTAGTCACACATACCAGCAAAGTATGAATAATTTTTCAGTCGATCTAACTTTTGAATGACCTAAGCCGCGCTCTATTGCAAACTGATTTTTAACAGTTTCGGACTTTGCTTTTAAAGACTTGCGACGTTAATGGCCAGAAAACTATCATGAATTTTTCAGTTGCCATTTTTTTTTCACCACTTTTTATCACCGGTGTTTTATCTATTTATCATCAAACTTTTTTTTCCCAAGTTTCCGTATTTTGTTGCGTTTAATTTATATAATAATATCGACTATTTTTATTTATTATGAGGTTTTAGGTTCGTTTAATAATGGATTTTGATTCAATTAAATACTTTCTTTTATTAAAATTTACATGGTTTAAGGATATTATACCCTAGAATTTTTTTATTATCTACTTGTTATTATGAATATTTGAAATAATATTGATCGATGAAATGTGAAAACATGAATATCAAATGAGAGATAACTTTAAAATTTATTCACGCATTAATGGCCCGACAGATTATACATTAAACTTTATTTTATAACATATTATAAAGGATTATTACCAAAAATTTATCCTTGAATAAAGGGTGATATTGAATTTATTGAAATTTTTTAAATTTCCAAATGAATTTTCGATGAAGTTTTAAAAGCATTCGATATGAAAAATATTTTTACTTAATGTTTAAAGAGTTTTTGGGCAAAAGCAGTACTTCAGCAAGAGCACTTGAAAAAAAACAGCTAGAAGGAAAAAGTTTATGAAGAATCGTATGCACAAAACTGTAAATTTTTGTAAATTTGACTTTAGATTTTGTACTACTGACTCTACTCGTTTCCTGTTTCCTTTCTCCTTTTTTTTTTTGTTACTATTTTATGTATCTTTCTTTCCTCTTCTACATCCTATCCGTCGAATGTCGAACTTTTTAGCATCGGTTGAGCGGCTTACTTCCTTTTGCAACGACGGAAAAGTCTGTTTCTGTAGTGTCGCGAGTGTACGCGAAATTCACTACTTTCTCTCTCTCTCTTTCTCTTTTTTTTCTTTTCTTCGTGACTTTCGTTCACATTTTTCATAGATATGAGATCTCGAAGAGAGAGAGAGACAGAAAGAGAAAGGAAAAGACTGTAGGAACTTTTTCGAAGCTCGTGACACCTGGAACGGAAGAAATTTCGCGTGTACGAGTTTTGTCTTTTCTTTCTCAATGCCTTCATTTTCTTTCCTCCTTTTTTTTTATGTATATATGTATTTTCCATTCCCAACCGTATCTTGAACCCTTTTTTTTTCTTTGCTTTTTTTTATTGTACAACGTGGATAAAAGCTTAAGCGAGCGAGCGTTAAAATGAGATGCTATTGAGTTTTATACGAATTTCAAAAGCATTATATCGAAATTTTTTAAAACGTTCTGTTTTAAATTACAAGGTCTTTATTGAGTTAAGGGTGCTCGACGGATTATTATTTCATGTTAACTCATCTTATTTTTTTTAATGGATTTTTGTAAACATTGAAAATTATGTAGGAATGTATTTTCATTCAAAATATATTAATATATTACGTAAATATATGCATGTGGGTGTTTATGTGAGAAAATGTGCTTATATGGGTGATTATGTAAGCGTACATACGTATACATGTACATATATTTTTTGCTTTTTTTTCATACTTTTATATTTTGAAAATTCTTTTTAAATCAACAAGTAGCTTTCGTTTTTGATTATAGATCACTTAATGAAGAATAACATACTTTTTGATTGCAATAACTATATATTGCTAATGAAATTTTCGTGATAATAAAGTTATAATTCCTCTAAAATGTTGATAGACATAAGTTATTCTGTAAAATTCGTTGAATAAATTTTAAGCTTTTACACGTTAATTTTAATTTAAAGTTTTATCATATTAAAAAAAAAAGTTCTTTAACTACATACCTAATCATCTCAATCCCAAGAATTTTCATTTAAACAATTTTAATTCTTTTTCATGATATTCTTTTATCCTAAAATAAGAATAAAAGTTAAAATAAAATGAAAAATAAAGTCGAAAGGATAGTTCTTTTTGAGATATCATTTATGTGAAATTATTTTTTGAAACTTTCAACGTTTACTCTAGCAAACATAATGAGATTAACATACGTTTCCTGATATTTTTCATGAAAAACTAAACCTATAAAAATATACCGAAACTTTTTTTTTATAGGATTATAAAAGCGAGCTCTATCAGAAAGCTGGAAAAAAAATCTTCATTTTATAAAATATATTTCCTCTTATTCCATCTCGGGAAAGAAAAATTTCCCCGGAACGTAAAGAGAAAGGGATAAGTTTCGTCATGTGAATCTAAAAAGGGAGGAAAAGACGTAAGGGGGAAGGATACACGCGCATACATTCGTAACAGTGTTAAAATGCATGCGCATATATAACCTTTAGAATTTCAAGTCTCTTCCACACGATTTCCACGAGAGCGAGCGAGAGAAGGAGAGAGAGAGAAAGCTTCGCAGTCGTAAAGTCAAGTTGTCGATCTCTGACGAATGGACGACGATAGATCGGTAGCTGAAGAAATCGAGCGTAGATTTTTTTTTTTTTTTTCTTTATCTTCTATAACGTATAGCGCGACTTTTCCGAAAACGAATATCCCGAGCAATAAGAAGGAGAAGAAAAAAAAATTCAAACGTACACGCCAAGAGAAGATTTCTTTCTCTTTCTTTTTTTTATTTTTTTTTATTTTGGATGGCACGGATGTTGCACGTAAAGCGAACCTGTCGATCTAAAGAAGAGACGAGTAGTAGTAGCAAGAGCCTTTTCCCTCCTAGTGGAATTTCGTTACCTTCCGAAAACGGATTTTCTTCAAGCCTGAGTGAAGTGCAATTTAAAAAAAAATATTCCTCGCGCGCACACTCCGGAAAGTCCGTTTAAGCTTTCTACTTCTTGTTTTTTTTTTCTTCTGCTTTCTCTGTCTCTCTCGTTCTTCGTTTTCTTATACACTAGGATTTTTTTTTTTTTATTGTACTAGAGTTTTATTTATTTACTACAAGTACTTGGCTTGGTTGGATGCAATCTTTGCCTTTTTTTTTTACTTTTTCCTTTTGCACTGTTTGCGCCTCCGCAAACTTATTTTTAGGAATGAAGAGTGCCTTCGGGGTTTATTTTTGTAACGTTTTAGTACATTTATTTTGAAGCGCAATGATAAAAAAGAAAAACTGCTTCCATTTTCTGGAAAAATATACACGCGAAACTGTCATGTAGAAAATAGACGCTGAAAGTGTTATGCGTATGTTAGTTTTTTATATTTAACGGTATGAACGTTTCTTGAAAAAGTATTGAAAATTTCATCGTAATTTCTTGAAATAGTTTTATTTTTCAAAAATATAATTGAGTTTTCGAAACAATTGTTCATGAAATTCTCCCAGTATATTTTGTATTTTACATGCCTTCATTTTCAACTAAAATTGATAGAACTATACAAACTTTAGAAAAACTTTGACCAAAAAACGATGAGGAAGCTATGAATTAAATCAATTAAAAGGAAATAGTTTTACCCACTTTGAAAAAAATAACTTTAATTTAAAAATAATTTGTTAATTTTTAAATTAATCAATTCAGGCTGTCTATCATAAGCAAAATTCAGAGTAAAGTTATTTTTGAATAAAGTAATTTAATATTCATTAGGTTTTCCATAACGAAAATACCATAAGTAGGATACAACCGATTGAAAGCTTGATTAAAATTACGTTTTCTTATTTTTTCAATATTTAATGATACGTGCTCAAACGTGTTAAGAATTATTAAAGTTAAATGGTATATCGATTTGCAGTTATTAACGAAATGAAATGATATTATATTCATTTATTACGTTAGGTTATTTCATTATAAATTTCAATTTAATTTCAAAATATAAATTGAAACGTTTTGGAACTAGAACGTTTCCGCAATTTAAAAATAAAAAAATAAAAATAAAGAAATAGAAATTCAACAAAATTCGTTTTAGGATAGATTTTCCGTATTTATTTTGTGTACGGTTTAAAACTTCCTATTAGTTATCAATCTGTTCGCTTTGTAATCAATAAAAAATCTGAATGTATGATCCAAAAAGAAACATAAATACGTAGCTATCCAAAAAAGGCAAATAAATAAATAAAACTCGAGTTTCTCGAGTCGTACATTGTGCTGCATGTTTCGAGTTAGTTTCAAAAATAAAAAAAAAACTAAAACAAAAAATTTTAAAGAACGAAACAAAAAGAGAGAGAAATAAAAAGTTGAAATCGATCCCTCTTCTATAACATTTGATAAAACTGCACAATTCGCGTTTGAAAACCCATCAAAGTTCAAACGCCCGTTTAAGTGAGCGAGAAAACAAACAAACAAAAAAAAAACCCTGGACTCTTACCGAACAAACATATAGGAAGCGCAATGCTTAACCTCTTGGGGTAAAATACATTGAAAGCTCTCGAATATCAATTTCAGTAAAGGGATATACTTGTGTGTATGTGTAAGTGTTCGCGAAGTGCCAATGTATGAGTGTGTGTACGCATACATACATGCCCACGCACACGTACACACACACACACATATATGGGTAAAAGTATAGCGGTTTTGAATCAGCTTTCTCACTTTCGTTCCCACGATTACCTAAAGTAGTTTCTTCTTCCTTTGGACACACACACACACACACACACACACACACACACACACACACACACACATATATATATATATATATATATATATATACATATAAATGCTCATTGAAAGCTTTTGTTAAAGCGAAAGCCTGCCAACTCGGACGTGCGTAAGCTTCATGGACGTGACGAAGGTTTGGCTCTGGAATTTTTGGAATGTCGACAACAGGTTTATGAGCTATATACATATTTTAGATGATATTGTATTTGCCGGTAATTAGATGTCTGCTTTTGATTACAAGTTATCAATCATCTTAATCAAAAGTGCTTTTAGTGCTGAAGTTGTTACTAGCGGCATTAATCATTCGGTGAATGGAGCTTCAAATAGTTAACCATTTTCAAATATTTATCCATCATAATTGTAGTGGTTATCATTGTATTAATGTTAAGATATCCTAAGAATTATAAGTAGATGTCATAAGAATCACGGTTATATTTAATTATGTTTTACTAATAATAGCAAATAAAATTATTCATAAAAAACTTAATTTAGAAATGAAATAAATTTTAGCATATTCAAAGTCATATACACCAGAAAATAAACTTTAACCTTTCGAGAAATAAAAAATTGATTAAATGAATAGGTAAAAATTTTAAAACGTCTGTTTTACTTCATAAAAAAGTTTTTAATAATTCGAATAAAAAAGATACTAACCAAATTTTGAATATTAAACTTTATATTTTAATAATTTATTAATTTCTGTATTGCTACTTAAAGTAACTAAAAACACCTCGGGCCATTATACTTTTGTGTATAAACACACGTCTATATATAAATATCTAACTTTATAGTATATAAACATAGCTATATAATGTATTAGGGCAAGCTCAACCAATCATGCTAAAAGGCAAGTTACCAAGGGTTTGGCATAACCAAATTTATCGTCACCTGAGCCAATCCCCGCGCGCTCATAGTTGTATCTTTTAACTGAATTGAGTTTCCCTAGGACTATGGTCGAGTAACATTATTGGTTAGGTCCTATGCACATAAACCTCGGGTTATATGGATGCATCGAAGCGAAAATTTTACCAACCTTCTCCCCATCCCCAAAAGCTTATAGCGCTTTACGCTGGATTGACTTTTAACTACTCGGTTTAATATGTGTTAACATTAATTCTGTCTACAATTCATTATGTTTAATCTAAGTTGAATGTACATTTACGAATTATTTTAAACAAAGAAGATTATAACTGTTATGATTTTAAATCGTAGAAATAGAATTCATTTCATATTTAAATCCTTGTTTAAAATAGATAAGAGGTCAAATTATTAAACATTTCGTGAATTTTCATGTTTAAGAGGAGGTCACGTATATCTGTCCTTTTCTAATAAAAAAAATGATTTTTTTACAAAAACTAATAACTTTAGCAAAAAATGAAGAGAAAGCCCCATCTCGTATCAAAAAAAGCAACATTTTCTTTGATAAGAAAGAATTAATTTTATTGCTTCGTTTTCAAGAAAACCTTGAAAAACTTAAATCATAGAGGTTAGGGTGGACCATTTCGTTTTTCAAGGTTTTCTTGGGAACAAAGCAATAAAATTAATTTTTTCTTATCAAAGAAAATAATGCTTTTTCTGATACAAGAAGCGGCTTTCTCTTTATTTTTTGCTAAAGTTATTAGTTGTTGTAAAAAAATCATTTCTTTGATTAGAAAAGGACAGAGATACGTGACCTCCTCTTAATGTTACATCCAGATACTTAAATATCTTAAAATTATAGTCTGCCTGATATTTTAAACAATAATTCTTAAAATTATTTTTATTTCTTTTATAGCGAATTTCACAATGGAAAAAGGTAGATTTTCATAAATTTTGAACAATATCCAGATAAGTACACGTAACATAGATATTAAATGTTATCCGATTATATGACTGCTTTTAAAGTTTATCACAACCTCGAAATGTAACTTCTGACCTTATTACTAATAAATCGAAATGAAAATTCTAAATATTACTATGATCTTGTTATTACTATTTTCACAAATGCTTCGAATTCACATCTTGAATCATACATTTTTGGAAATCAAATATTTTGTGTAGTATAAAACAAAGGAAGAGTTTAATTTTAATTAATACCATCTCTTTTGCTCATTTAAGAGAAAGGATTACCATCTGCATAAAGTGCGATGTTTTTGAACTAGTTTAATAAAATACACAATTATTGAATTTTCAATTTACTGAATGAAGGAATAACCATCCAGTATTTTAATCAATGCATATTAAATGAGGCTATCTCTTGTATTTCTATACTTTTAAATTTTCAGAATATTGAAATATCATATTATTAAATTATTTTTTTTTAAAATATTTTATATAATATTCTCTCTAACGTTATATACACATCCCCAATTTTTGTACGTTATTCTTTGTTAATGATATTATTGGATAATGTAAAATTGCTATTAATCAAATTACTAAAAATGCACTTATAGAGTTATATATATTAAAAAAAAGCCTTCGTAAATTTTATAAACTTGTTTTTGCTTTGTTACAAAGTAGTTTTTAAATAATGTCTGTTTGTATGTATTCATTTAGTAAGTTACTTCTCAAAAACTACTCGATGGATTCGTTCCAAATTTCATATGCAAGTTCAGCTAAAATATGTAGAAACTGAAAGCATTCAAAAGTGTTTTTTCGCGCGTAGTTTAAATTTCAAAGTCACTTTAATAATTTTTAAAAATTCTCTTTCTTATTAAATATTAATATTTCATGTAAAATCTTTGTGAATTAAAATTATATTTAATCTAATTTTCATTCAAAACGTACTTACACGACGTTTGCAACAGTTTGAAAAAGTATAAATTTTATTTAAGTGAATTTATGGATACTTTTATTTCTACGAAATTAAATTATATTTATTAACATTTAATAAAAATCTTTTGTCAAATCAAATAAAAATTAAATGAGTACGCCAGTGGCTCAGTCGGTAGAGCGATGGATTCGTAATCTCGAGGTTCCGAATTCGAATCCCGCTCTCGGCCGATTGATACAAGCACCGCTGTCGTTACACGTGCTTTGTTCACAAACACACTGAACAACCTCCGTCGCCAATCAGCATAAAAATGATAACATGAATACAGCGACGTTAAATAAAATTAAAAAACAAATAAAACTTTATTGAAAAAATCTCTGTATAATTTCTTTAATGTAATGCATTTTTATGAACTTTTTAATAATTTATACTTCATTTAAAAGTATTTACTAATTTTTTTGCATTCTAAAATCAATCGAGATTCTCAGCGATTCGAAATTGTGTACTTTATTTAAGTAAATTAAAACTTTTGTAATACTGAAATTAATTGAGATATTTTTGTTTATTAGTATTATCAAAAGTGCAAACAAAAGTTTTTGTTAAATAAAATTTTTTATGTGCACGATATTAAAATAGTTGTTTAAATTGATATTAGATATAGTGTTTCAAAATATCTTTAACATTTTTTTTAAACTTACAGATCTCCATAAGAAAGCGTATTTCTAAAGCAGTTGGTAACGATTTTATTTACTTTACAAATTAATTAAACTTTCTTGCTGAAATCAAGTATTGTCTTTCGTGATTTCAGTATCTGCAAAAAAAAATTAAGAACTTGCCATTCAACAAACCAATCTTTTTCCTTTTTTCCAAACAATAAAAAAAAACAAAGAAAAAACAATTTTCGGATAAGAAGAATTTTCTTTTTGCACGCACAGCGCGGATCACAAAAGAAAATACATAACAGCCAGTATCTAGTAAAAAAAAAAAGCCAGAATAAAAGAGGTCATTCTTAAAAGAGTAGAGCGAGAGAATTCATTGCCTTCTTCCGCGGTTACGCCCATTCACGACAGCAAAAGATATACACAGACAGTATAGGAGGGGGTGAGAAAAAACGAGCAGTAAAAAGGAGAGAGATGGAAAAGAAATAAGAAGAGAGAAGTGGATAGAGGTAAGGAAAAGTAAGGAAGACACGTAGAGAAGAGAGAAAGAGAGAGTATATACCAAAGGGATGAGTCTCTAGTCGCTAGAGAAAAAACTGTAAGCTAACCTGTACACATAAACAGAGACGTATGTATATGTATATGTATATATACGGACACGTAATAGAACATCACGTTCACGAACGCGCGTGGTAAGTCTACTATACGTGCACACCTACTGATACGACACACAAGGGACGTGCGAAAGAACGCACCTATGCACCATACCGAGGGGCTACGCACTTCTTGTCCTCTCGGGAGGACAAAAAAGAGTACATTGAGAGACTAAAGAGGACTTTAAAGAGGACAAGATCACAAATAAACTCTTTAATTTTTTAGAGAACATGGGCGAAGTTGAGAGGACTCGGGAGGACTTGAGAGGACTCCGGAGAACTTGAGAGGACAGATAGAAAACTGAAGAGGATATAAAAGGACATAAAAGAGAATTCAAGAGAACTGAGGAGTCCTCTTTTGTACTCTCACTATCCTCCATAGTTCTCTTATGTACTCACATTGTCCTCTTCATTCTCTTATGTACTCACATTGTCCTCTTCATTCTCTTCTGTACTCTTGCTGTTTTCTGCAATTTTTTTACTTTTCAAAATAATCGCGAGTACATTGAAAAAAAATTCAGAGGACATCGGAGGACATGAGAGGACATGAGAGTACACACATTCAATTCTGAGGATTTTTTGAGAGGACATGAAGTGCGTAGCCCCTCGCTTAATTCCATAAGAAAGTTTCATTTATCGAATCACCAACTCTATATTGTTTTATTTGATTAAAACTTTTGCATTAACTGAATAGAATCAAACAAGCTATAAAACCATTAAAATTTATGAACTTTACAATATTAGTACATAAAGAATAAAATATTAAATTAACCATTGTTAAAGCAAAACCAAAAGAAATTCAATTAAAAAAAAAAAGTTAACATTAATTAAACTATAACAAAACGCCAAAACTCCCGCGTATACGGCAAATTAAAGCCAAAGCTAATCTAACAAAATAATATCCTCTAGTGTAATGCAACGTCAGTCAGAGTAATATGCATATGCTCTCTTTACTGTACTTTACTTATATATAAGCGAGTGCGTATGCACGTAGAGCAGTGAAAGAGAGATAGATAGAGAGCACCAAAGCCATACGATCATGTTGCAACGTTATATAGAGTCAGTCTAAAGAGAAATAGACTGAGAGAGAGAGAGAGATGAAGATAGAAGCGTCAACTACAGTATACGTGACACGTAAGGTTGATCCCCAAGTTGGCGTAGCTGTCTCTCTTGCCTATTAAGTATACCTGAGTAGACATAAAGCCGCCAGGGAGTAAAAGTACATATATATATGTACGTATAAACATATATATATAGATAGAAGGGAATAAGAACGTAGAAAACCTTTCAGAAGTTTACTTTCGTGCAAAAGCGTGCTTTAAAGGTAAAGACTTATATACTTTCGTCTCCGTGACCTTACGACCTTCGTACTCCTATCATATAAGAATTTATGAAACTATACAATCGATTAGTGGAACGATTTTATTTTATTTTTTTCCTTCTTTTAGTTCTTCTTACTCAACGTTTCGTTTTTTGTTACGTTTGTAAACTTCAATCGCAAAGTATTTTTTTTTTATTCTTTATAATATATAAAGCACTATGGAGCTTTGGTCAAAGTATTTGAAATAGAAAAATTTTTTCGTTCTTTTTTTTTTGTGTATGTGGGAGGGTTGGGAGGAGAGAGCACGATTGTTAAGATGAAAGATTTTTCGAAGAGAAAAATTTTTGTTGGATCGTGGTGAAGCGTGCTCGAATCTTATATTGATGTAAAGTGCTGAGGTACAGAGGTTTTTAGCTTTGTGAAGTGAGCCCTCTTTGTAAAAAGTACAAGTTTGAAGGATTTAAAATGAGAAGAAAAAAAAGAATAAAATAAAAAACTTAAGTTTATTTGAAAAAGTTTGAGAATAGCCAAAGCTTGTCCATGTATTTTTGATTTTCTAGAAAACGAAGCTGCTTTTATGTGCAGTGCACCAAGGAGAATTAAAGTTTTTAAAGATCTTTTAATTTTAGAAACTTAATAATGATAATTAAATAGATAACTCATGATAAAAATAAAAATAATATATTAGTTTTTTTCTTATTTGTCAATTTAAAATAATTCTAACGTAATCTTTTTAAAAATCAACACTTGAACTGATTTTTTACAGATGTATACAAAATTTATTTATTAAAAATTTAATATAGGTCACCAAGTATTTATTATTAAAAAAAATGCTTATACTTCTTATACAGGTCGCTATATTAAAAAAATACTTTAAATTATTCATTTGTTATGTCTATCATATAAATATAAAGTTACCAGACGTCTGAATAGCTGATTATTAATTAAAAACGAATAAAAACACATGTGACCTCGAAAAATGCCAAAGATCAAAGTCGAAGCATTGCTCATTGTAATTAATTTTAAAGAAAATTTACAAATCACTTCTAATTAAATATTTTATAAATGTATTTCTTTTCGTTTATTTATTTACGAAAACATTTTCAATATTAAAACAATAAATAAATATTTTTACCAAAGTGGTTGTTTCAACGATATTGTTGTTAAGTTTACCTTGAATTTCAAATATGTAACAAAATCTGCATGAAATAAGCTAATGTATTTATTGAACAAATTTTGTAGGAATATCGCTAAAAAAAACATATTTTTTCATGTTATTCAGTTATTGCAATTCAGGCAATGTGAAATTCGAAATTTCTCAGTATGTTTCTGGTTATTTTTATAGTACAAACAAATGATACAATTCAAACAATATGAATTGCAATTTAAGCTTTGTTGTGTTAAAAAATATCAATTCGTTTAAAAGTTACCAACAATTTAACAATAAAAAATAAAGATTAAAAGTGTACTAAAATTTATGTATTTTATTGCGCTCGCTTCGATACTGCTTATTTTAAAACTTCATTTGTCTTTGTTATTGATTATTGATAATTTTGAAAATTTTACACAATAAGGTCGCAAATAGAACTTGTTTCTCAAACTTTTCATAGAACTTTGTTAAATTACTTAATTTTTATGATTTTGCTTCAAATTTTAATAAGCCAACGAACTTCAAAACTATCGAACTTTGAAATTTGCAACTTTGTATATTTTATTTTTAATGAAAAAAGTATATGTAAATAACAGATCCCATAATTTTTACAAATTTAATAAGCCTTACGATCATGATCATTAACTACAGTATAGTGATGCGAAATAATTATAAATTTACAATAGAAATACTTAAAGTACACTACCGTTTGATTATAGTATACAACTACAATAATAATTATACCATTTCTGTAGGTAATTTAAAAGTATTGAATTGATTCAAACATACTACAATCGTAAAGATGAAATTCATATTATTAAAATTAACATTCAGAATGATTCATTGCTACAGCGATATTTTCTCAAGAAGATGTAAATTTAGTTTACGGTATGATTTCTCGTTAAGTAGAATCAGGATGGTGAAATGTTTGAGGAAGGAGGCACGAATGTGCCGTCACGTACACGTTTTAAACTTGCAAGTGTGTATACCGGTATAGAAATAAGCGAGCTTGCGGATGCAAGGATTACCCCAGATGTGCGTCAGAAAAGTTTTTAATCGGATTTTCGTGGTAATAATAAAAGAAGCGCACGCGATTTACCCGTTCTTTTTTTTTCAAGTTGCAACTTATACATTCTGCCCGTGCTATGGGATTGGAAGATTGATCTTCTTTTTTTTATGTTAAAAACATTTTTTAATACCTGATACATGAATTATTGAATCATCAATGAATGATAAAAATAATAGTTAAGAATACTACTGAATGAAGATGATTAAAACAAAAAGAGGATTGGTTTTAAATTGCAATCAGAAATGATCGATAGCCCGTTATATTTTAATTATTTGCAGACTTTTGTCTGCAAAATAGCAATTGCGTCAATCATATTTAGATTTCAATAGTAAAAGAAACATCAGGAATGATAATAAATAGTAATTTTCAAGAATCATATTAAATATTTTAGAACATTATGACGTACTTTGTTCATTATGATTTAATAAAATTTTTCATGCTTATATTGGAAAAATCTATTCTATTAGACAGTATTTTAATTCATAATAAATTTTAATAGCTTGAATTAAAATAAATTTCTTTTAATTAATTTATTTTAAATTAAGGGCATGACGGAGCTCGCTACCTTCTAAAATAATTCATTAATATTTTAATTCCAAGTTCACGAGTAAACGGTACGTTGGATCGAGTTCTTTCATTACAGTAAGAAAATTTGTAATATTAAACTTGAGTGCGGACAACTTACAGAATTGATCAAAACACTGTGTATAAAAAGTTATAAACAATTTTTCGGTATATAGTATTTTGAGGTTAGGTTTATCGAGCTTGATATCTAATTTCCATTCCAAGCTTATAAAAAAATAACAAGTCCAAATGAATTTTTATTTTAACAAAAATTATTGTATTAACATAGCTTTAGTGCGGACAAGTCATTACAATTGTTTAAATTACAAATTTAAAAAGATATCAATAAAATAATAAAAGCAAAAATTGTGTCCAGCAGCTCCGAAATCCCGTTAATTTCATTATATACGTCTTACAAAATTTGTAATTCAAATAAAAATTGCTATTATTATTAATGAAATTAAAAAAACAATTATGGCGATGGCAAGATTTAATTTATTTGACAATATTAATATAAAAGTATTGAATAGAATCATAAAATAATGATGTAATATTGTAAAATTTATATAAATTTTCAAAAACATAAAATATTTAATCAAGATTTAACTTGAAGATTTTATTCTTTTTACTCAATATTTAAATAAAATTAATGTATTACTAATCTAATTTAAATGAACATTAAATATTAAGAGCTATTGTTAGTTAGAAACATGACGTGATTGCTCGTTTTACTTTGACTAATTAACGAGAAAAAATAAGTTACCTTTTAATATTTTTCTTGGTCGTCATACAAAATGTATTTTTCAAGAATGATTTAAAAAATATTTCTTATTCTGAAAAAGTAAGTAGCTGTAAAAGATTTACGAAACTTTTACTGAATAAATAAATATATAAAAGTGTAACCTACTTTTGTTTATGTTGATCGATGAATGCCTCTAAATTAATTCAGAACGTATAGTTTGTGTTACTTTTGAATTATTTTAAAGGGCATAAAAAATACAGTATTTCATATATATATTTTAAAATATATATTTTATTTTTCTTATATTTCTTAGTTACTTTTGAAGTAATCTATTGTTTAATTTACAGAAATTGGTTTATTCATCTTTTGGGTAGACATTCTCACGTACCATTTACATCGAAATAGCTTGGTCAAACAAAGCTTTCACTATACCTTAGTCACCGTGATTAACTTGATTTTCATGTATAAGTAAAATGAATATTTCTTAAAGCTGCATGCAATCTTACCAATATCTGTTTCTATACCTAATACTTTCACAGTATTTATAAATCTAAGAATAATCTTGTAATTTGTTGTTTCTTATTGTAAAGCATTATAAAATAAAATTTTTTAATTTTTATAATCTATTGATATTACTTGAAAACGTATTTGAATAATCATTAATATATCAATTAGAAAATTACATTCCTTTATAATTACATAAACTACTGTTTTTTCTTTTAAAAAAGATTATTTTTCATGTGAAAAAAAATAAAGTGTGCACCTAGTAAACTTGAAGTATCATTTATTTAACAGCATACCATAAGCAATTCATAAGATCGTGCGTGCTTCAATAACAGCAAGTTGTAAGTGCAAACATTACACGCATACAATATTCAAATCGCATATATGTCGTTTGATCAAATGTTTCTCTCGTTTGCACTTCACCGCCAGTGTCACTATTGGATAGCAATGCCTTAGGCATACATTTATAAGCTCACGTTTTCGTTCTCAAAATGATATATATATATATATATATATATATATATATATATATATATATATATATATATATATCTACGCCATATTCATTCGCTTTAACCTTAATGTAAAGCGCTCAAGTGTACGCGTGCATGTATGCACATGTACACGAGAATATAACATATATAGAAACGTTGGCTTTGCTACGGTTTATATGCTGCCCAAATTCGAAGCCGTCGAGTGTATAATACAAAGCCAAGTCATATGCGACTATAAGCTTATATAAGAGAGAGTAACAGAGAGAGAGAGAGAAAATATACATAGTAGGGGACGATCACATGGATGCCTACACGCATATGTAGCGATGCATAGAGTAAATGGCTTAAGCTATTACATCACACACTAGGATAGAGAAAGAGGAAGAGAGAGGGAGAGAGACTGAGAGAGAGAAATAGAATAAAGCGGGACGCCACTGGCACGTACGTTAATTCGGCTATATCGAGCAATATGGATCCTAGGAATCTGCATAACGTGATGTATATGTATATATAAGTGAAGATAGGATAGAGAATGAGGTGTATACGTACATATATACATGTACAAAAGACCAGTCTTCTGACTGGTAGCTCGTGTAACCTACCGTCTGCTCGGATTTCGTACAAAGAGCTTGCAAGCTCCAGCTTTCTCTATATAATAACGAGCTATGTGAGATCACAGAGACGGAGGGAAAAAAAATTACTAACGCGTAAAGGCAAAGGGAAAACAAGTAAGAGAAAAAGATCGAGTTAAAAAGGAAAGGATAAATATATAGATTCAAATTCTAGTATAGAAGATTATAAAGCTTATGTGTGTAAGCTCGAAATCATTCTTTTCGAAGAATTTAATAAAGAAGTGAAAATTTAAAGTATAAATACATTCATTATAATTTAGAATATTGTGTGAGGCAAATGTGTAAAAATAAGATTTGATGAAAATTGTTACATGAGTTGGATTTGAAATGAAAAAGAGCATTTACTATAAGAACAAATATTTAAATTTAAAAAATTTCTCAAAAACAAAAAAAATGTAGGTTTTTTTTTTAAAAAAAACCTAAATGCATCTCACATTGTTGTAAATTTAAAAAATTTACAACAGCGTTGGATGCGTAACTATAAACTTTTCTTTTGGTGAATCCTCTAACGATTTTTCTTCTTAATTCAGTTCAATATCCAAGAAGTAAGTTTCATACATGTTAATATTAAAATAAATACTATTCTTGAATATCCAATTAGTAGAAGTTAATCCTGTTAACATCTTTAAGTTTTCTGTAACCATGTGAACAATTGAAAGTTTTTATGCGAATCTAATAGATCAAATTCTATATCGACTCCAACCTGAAGTTCATTATAGTCAAATTTGTTATGTAAAGTTTTTACATAAATTTAACAAATAAAAATCTATATCAATAAAACCTTTCAGCTCACTACTATTAAATAAGCTATACAAGATTTTTGATTATTTATGGAAAATAATTAATGATGTTCTTCAAGTATGAAATTTATTAAGTTCTTGACAAGTGACTTTAACATTATTAATTAACTCCAGAATTATAAAGATAATTACAAATTGATTATTCAATTTATTTCACTTCTAGAACCTTCAAGATTCTATGAATTTTTATTTGTTAAAAAATTATAAAATAATCCTTATCTTATTCGTATTCCTGCATTATATTTTATGCATATTTTAAAGAATACAAATGACTTAGAAATATTAATTTTTATAACTAATTTCATCTACAAAAAGTACTAAATAATTAAATTAAATGATGAAAATGAATTTCATTCCAAGGCGATAAAAGCTATTTCAATGACAGAAATGTTAATATGGACGTAAACGACGTACAAACTAATTTTAAGGTGGTATACATAAATTTAATAACTGTTTATTGAGATAGCATTTTCGTGAAAAAGAGAAATAAAAACTAAAGAATGCGGAAGGGCGTGCAAGAAACGTTATGACAAAGGGAGATTGGCTTAGGGAATAACGAGGGTTAAACGTGTGCCACTTTCCTTTACGAGATTACCGTAAACAGACTACGAACATGTGGCAAAGAAAAAAAAAAAGGAATTGAAGCAATGTACGGAATGACGAGATCTTGACCAAAAAAAGTAAAAGAAAGAAATAAAGATTCGAATGAAAATATCAATTAAAGTACGGCCTGACCACATCCTTAGTATAACCACTGAGTTTTTGATGGATTTATACTTTTGTACGTGTCTCAAAGAAAAAAGCGCCTGTGTGTTTAGTATTCCGTGTACATAGTAAAATTGTTACGACGTTAATTTTATTTGACTTTGGATAGAAAACAGGTCAATAACTGACATGGGATGAAAAAAAAGGGAGTTAAGGAAAGAAATAAGATTAGATTACATTAGATTAGGCTTTATTTGAGATCTTAAGATATATCTTGCCTGGTACTATTATAATAATAAAAGAATATAATAAAATTACAACAAAACAAATAACTCAAGTTATAAACGACGTTTAAAAACTAATTCGTAAATGACAAAATTGATTTCTCGAAGTAAAAAAACATTGCAGCAATTTTCAAAGTGACTACAAGAAAGAGAAAGGAGAGTAAAGGAGAGAGAAGAGGGCATGCACTGGTAATCCTGGAATTTGAATAACATGCAAGCTTCAAGGTAACAGACGTGTAGACGTAAGGCAAGATGCTTGCGCTGAGAGAACGTATATACGCATTGCGCGTCGCACACGTAATCCTAGGGATTTTCAATGACTCGACATATGCTAAGCTAAGACAAAAGAAGGAAAAAATGAAAAAGTTAAGGATGCAGTGAGGAAGAAAAGGATAAATAAAATGTTTTAATGATGAAGGACGTTGATAATGTGCTCGAAGTAAAATGTAAAGTTTGTAACTATAGATACTATAAAAAATTCCAAGTATTCAGAAAATTATGATGTGCTTTTCCAGTGAAAATCAAACGTTAAGTAAAAGCTATTTTAGCTTATGAGCATATTAATTTTTATAATAAAAGTACAATTGTTATAATTTTTCAGCAAAGACAACTTTATCCACTTTTTGTTTAACAAATAAAAAGATTTACAAATATGATAGCTTTGATACAATTTGTATGAAATAAAATCCCAACATACCATGGATTACCTGAAATGTAAATAAAGCTAAGATGTCCTTCACATCACAAAGGCAGAGCAGAGTACGTCTGGAGAAAAACAAAAAGTAAAAGAATTTGAGTAAAGCAAACAAAGCGCGGAAAAGGAAAACACAAAGTATTACTAAACTAAATTAAAGTCTATGTCTATGTTGACGAGACATAAAAAAAAAGTAAAAGGGAGAAAAAAAAAGTATATGCTACTTTAATCTCGGAGCGTCTGTATTGTCGTTAGAAATGTATATTGCTCTTTTACAAATATTATTTGACAGTAAATATTTGAAGACATTGTTACTTAATTAAGAACAGAAAACTGCCACGCCTTAAAGAGCTTAAAAACAGTATTAACTTTTACGATCCATTACACGCAATATGTTCTTTGCTTTATTTTTTTTCCTTTTTTTTTCTGTCGTACCCCCCTCGTAAATTGTGGAAAGAGGAGGGGAAACCTTGAGAAATATTAAAGTTTATTGTTGATAATTAAAAGAGACTTTTTTATAGTTCTTTTTTTTAGTTACGTTTACTAGCATACAAATATATCACTGAGAATATTTTTTTTATAGAATAATTAAAAATTGAAGATTTGCACATTGTAGTTTTTAGTTTAAATACTTGATAAGTTTTTTTTAACTTATTTTTTGTTCTGATTTCTTTATGTACAAATGTTACCAAAATGAAGCTATTTTTCAATTATAGAACGAATTGATTTCGGATTGGAACGAAGTTATAAAAAAATAATAGACTTTAAAAATTTTTAATGAAAACTTCTAGACATGTTATGAAATGTTGTTAAAATAAAATAAAAGTAACTAAATATTTTACCGGCAGTATATTAAAAGTTTGTAAATTTTACCTTCGCTGAAATTTCATCAAGTTTTGAATTAAAACACGCGTGTAATTGACTTAGAATTTCAATATTGCGTTCTAAAACTCGTAAAATGTATATTAAAATTTGAATATTTTAATAAAGTAATAAGCAATTACAAAAAAATCTAAGAAATTAGAAACATCGATTTTCATCAGAAAAAGAAATCATGAAAATAAATCAGAAAATAAAGAAACGCTTACAAATTAAGAAAAAAATAGCATTAAAGCCCAAGTAAAAATAAATAAGTCCGCAAATTACAATGTTTGTGTGTGTACAATCCCATGAAAATTTCATTCTACGAGCTTTTTGTCAACGACTCTTTCCATAATGCCTCTGTATACAAAACAGGTATGGGAGAAGAGAAAGAAGAAACAATTTCCAAGTCAACGGAGTGGAGAAAGAAAAGAAAAAAAAAGAAGAAAAAAAAAGAAAGATCCTCTTCGTCATAGTGGCATCTTATATACCTACTGGAGAAAACGAGACCCGAGAGGTGGTGGTGAAAAAAAATAAGGGTATTATCGAGCGTAAGGTAAGGAAAAAAAAAGAGAGACTCGAATAATAAGCTTTTCCTCTTTGTGTATGTATATATATATACACACGTACGTACTTTCGTATGGCAAGGAAAAATTTTCCCTTATAGCCACTGAATTTTCCCTGATTGGATTATTTGCCTCTTACTAGCCCGAGGCTGTTTGGGTTCGTGCATATTCTATCTATACACATAACAACGTCGTTCTCCTTCCTTAGATTTCAAGCATGGCTATTGCATATCGTTTTTCTATTTTTTTTTTTTTGCCTTTAGAGGCAAGAATTTTCTCGATAATGATTTACACACGACTTGTATACGTGGCTAAGAAAGAAGTAAAAGTTTTTGTGGTTTATCGAATTATTGAAAAATAATATTGTTTCGTTTTATTTTAATTCTAAGGTAAATTAAATTATTTTTCAATTATAAAAAAAATCTCCTTACAACTTTGCCTGAAAAAATAGTATTTGATGAAATGAGATTTACTGAGTTTATTAAAATATAATTAAATTTATTATAAGGTTGTTTTAAAATAACTTGTAAAATTTGATATCTTTATGTCCGACTAAACATGTCATGTACTACTTGTTTCGTTGTTATACAACGTTTGTATTTTATGCATTTATATTTATTTTCAAGATTTCTGATTTTAATTATATCTGAACATTTATTTTCAAAAATAAACAAAGCTCATTTGAATAATGTAAATCTGTTTTCAATTTTTATAATATTTTAAGATTCAAGTATTTTTACACATGTATCTAAATTTAGTTAAAAAGTTAATTTTTAACTCATTTCCGCAAACAATAATCGTCTTAAAATAATCAAAAGATTGGTACCACAGCAGTACATATAATAACTATTACTTTTATTATTATCACTGTTGTTATTGTAATTATTACCGTCGTTTTACGTGTTACAGCTGCTATTATAATAGCAACCGCATTATAAAATATGAAAATAAAATTGTAAATAAAATATCTTGAAATTTAATAAGATTTTTTTCCATCAGCACGATATGATTTTATTAAAAATTTATAGAAAAACTAAAATTGAATATATAAGATTTCATATAGAGTATCTTATGAATTAAAATGGTAAGGAATTTCACACGTTCTTGTACGTGTTCTGCTTTCAAAGTCGCTCAAAAGCCAAGGAGCAGAGAGGCGAGAGGTGGTACAGAAAAGCTCGGGATAGAAAAACATATCTTCGATCCTCGAACCTCACCTTCCCCTTATATCCAAACTATAACTATAACGACAAACATGATATAATCCTATGAAACATAATATCATTTTATAATAGCATAAACCTCGTTAAATTAATCTTTAATTCACGTAAACATCAGTTTTTATTCTATTACTTTATTTTTTATCTCTCGCGTAAAAAGAAAATATCGTTTCTACTTAAAATATAATAACCTTCTTTGATAAGAAATATATATATCGGTGCTTTTAGTCGTAACACTAACGTAATTTATCGACATCACATGATTTACGCAGAGCATCATATATATATTTTTTTCTTCTTATTATTACAAAGCGTCGCTTCGAGTATAACTCGGCTAATAAAACGAGACTCAAGGGTTCCTCTTATAGCATTATAGATCTCTCTCGAGTTCGTCGAAAAAGCGTCGTTCTCTCGTATATACCTACGTAATATTACATATATACGTAAGCTTGAAGTTCTGCTACGCCTTTTCTGTCTTCCATCTCTCTCTTCTCTCTACCGTAATTGGACATCATAATCTCATTAATCACGCGCGGACAATGGTGGCAACGCAGGCAACTTTCATCAAAAAGACATTAAGCTGGTTATTCTTCAGGCAGCCTCGAATTACAAAAGACGAGTGCGCGTAATTGCTACTACGTTTATTCGCGCATTGCCTTTTGCTATATACGCATACAACTATTACTTCTTTTTTTTTTTTTAATTTTCATTTTTTTTTCATCTTGTTTTAGATTAAAACTCTTGAAAATACATCGTTATTCTATTTATTTTATAATGCTGAAGCATACGGAAATTACGAGAGCTGCTGGGAATTAATCAACGCCTCAACTTGTCGTATTATTAATTTTATGATTTTGTTTAATGTTATTATGTCCACGGGGTATTGTGGCTTATTACGTTATATTTATGTATAAAAGATCATGTGGATTAAATGCTTTTCACATATATTCGGCTTACGGACTCCATTTAATTATGAATAATAAGAATTTTTTATATGTATTGGTATACTAAAAACTTTGTGGATTCTCTTTTTGGATAAATTTATATTTATTTGTTTAAATTAAAAAATTATTTACTTTGAAAAATGTTATTCGTTAAATTTTCATTTTATTCGTAAAAAAAAACTTACCAAAAATTCACGAGAAATCACAGTATCGAATATTCATATTTACAAAAATTATTCATATATAACCAAGCATTCATTGCAGTTGGCATTGGTAGTAAATATTTAATAAACAACATTTATAATTTCTACTTTCATTAAATTAATATTTTTTAATTAAATTAAATTTTTCTTTCTCAATATTGAATGGTTAGTTTTAATTTTAAAGTACATTGAATATGCAGTCCATACGAATAAAAAGCTTTATCAAATTAAAAATAATTTTGTTTGGGTTGAAATTTCAACTTATTTAATTAAATTACTCTTTAATTGAACATTTAATTATTTGAACAATTTTGAAATATTCATAAAATACGTTAAATATTTATATATTGATTATTCATACCCATTCAATTATTTTTCCAATGCTTGAAATAAATAAAACTAAATACGTCTCTTAGTTTCTATTTCTAATTACGAAAATTTGATCTACAAAGTAGATATACAAATAGTTTCTTCATGCCCACATTAAATTTCTATAATCGATAACATAAGCAAATATTCCGAAGCTGAAACAAAAGAGACCCTACAATATCGTCGAAATGGAAAATTGTGCCTATTGACCGTGGTTATAATACCGCAAGATATAAACGCTCGAGCATGCATATACATATGCTATCTACATACGTATACATAAACGTACGTATAAACGTAGCAAAGCTCAGAGAGCACTAGAAGGTCTTTACCATAGAATTTAGCGATAACGTCGGGCTCGCCACTTTCAAAGATATGCCGAGAGTTATTGACGTTTAAACATAAAGTAATAATAATCTTGTTTTTTTTTTTTATATTTGCATGGTACGTCCTGTACTAAAAAAAGAGAGAAACAAGACTAAACTCCCTGGTATAATACATCTTTCTTTAGTTTATTTTTTAAAGATTTTTTTCCGTGCGTTGGTTTTCCAGCTTACATTTTTCTTGTTCATTTATATAATTTTTTTCTTCTTTTCAACATTGTTCTTACCGTTACAGTCTTTTTTTCATGCTGCACATTTTTCATGAAATTTTTTTTTTTTTCAACTTTTTCTGTTTTCTTATATACGCTAACCATATATACTTTAACATCAGTTTAACTTATGCTTCTGTTTTCAGTACATTACCTTTATTATGAGGATTTCTTTTATTTCATGTTTCAACGGCGAATTAACCTATTTTGCATGTTTTGTGCACAACGTTTTCTCTCTTTTTTTTTCTTTAAGGTTAAATTTCTTTGTTATTTAATGGATAATGTAAAAGCTATTTTAAAAGTAAAAACATTTTTACGAATTCGTTCGCTTATTCATTATAAATATTCCATAAGCTTTTTAAATAAACATTTTTTTTCAGCTAATTAGTTATGAATAAACAAATTTAATGGTAATTATGTGTAATTAATTATGATAGAAAAAAAAAGTTACAGCAACTGGTTTAATTCGTAGAAATTTATTACAGTTTATTCAGTTAAAGATTGTTTTATAGTATTGTACAGTAATTAATTAGCTTAAATGGATTGTATTAAACTTTAAATGTATATATAAGTTTATAACAAAGTTTTAATAAGTAATAATAAGACCATTGGTGAACAAAAATCTAGAAAATCCAGTAATTAGATTCCACCTGTATTGCGTAGAAATGTTTTTAATTTTAAAATATGTTTATTATTATTTCATCTCGGATAAGTAGTCAAAGGCAAAATTAGTCAGACGGTAATATAATTAAAATGCGGATTGTTCTTGAGAATTTTGCTTTTGGCTACAATAACTTTTTTTAATATTGTACTACTTTTAATTTTTGTGAATTCTTTTCGTTTCGTAAAAATGAATAACGCAATTCTACAATCTTGCAAATAAAAGTTTCATAATGATAAATTTGGAAAAGCATCACAATTTAAAAATCTTAACATTTATATTAAATCATTACTTTGAATATACATTAAACATCTTTATGTAAGCAATATGAACACTTTCCTTTAATTTTAAACACAAAGTTGATATTTTTCTATAAAGAAAAAAACATTTTAAGCGAAAACTGTTAAATCATCTCATATTTTCTTCTATCATGTATATAAAGACTATACAGTCTAGTTGAACTTCGTCACGACACTATTTTTCGTATAAACTTTCTTCCTTTTTTTTTTTAATTCTTTTTTCGCATACACGCTTCTCTCTCAACTGTAGCAATTTCTTTTTCCTACTTTCCTTTTTATATAGCACAGAGAGTAAAGTCGGTCTTTTTGCAAGCGAAATAGTGTCTCTTTTCCGCGTGCTAACCCCATCCTCTATTATTATTTTTTTTTTTTGTTCTCTTTTTTTTCCTTTTTATTTTTTAACTCTCTTGGATATATACGCGCTCTATCTTTCGAGGAAGCTTTCCCATTGTCTCGTTCTGGTACGCGGTGTCGGCAACGTGGCTTCTTTGTGTGGTTACGCTGTATCTCTCTTTCTCTTTTCTCTTCTCTCGGCGCTTCCGTTTCCCCCGAAGGATAAGAGAGCTCGGCGTCTAAACGGCCGTTTGTTACGCGATATAAATTCTGTGTAGAACAGAAAGAGAGAGAGAGAGAGAACTTTCTCATCCTCTATCTCTTTCTCTTATGCTCTACCATTTCACCTGCTTTAACGGTCCAAGCTCTTTCCTTATAAGAGGAGAATGTACAACATAGTTGCTATATCCTACGAATTACGGTTGACAACTTTGAGCTTTGGTAATTTTGTTATAGTGGTTTTATGGCCATGACGTACACATTTACATATTAACTTTCAACTTATACGCGATTCATCTTCACTTTATTTTCTTATATTTTTTTAAGAATGTTGCTATTTTGAGTAAAAATTTTTCTATATCACTTGTTAGTTTTTTCTCTTTCTTTTTTTTTTTCTTATTTATTTGGCTCTTGAGTCATTACGTGTAGATAAGTGCTTTTAGACCGGTTATCCGTTAAGTGAGGCTTTTAAAATTATGGGCCAATGAAATTTTAATTTTCTTTTTTCTTTGTTATCGTTAAGTGGCTATTAAGAAAAGTGAAAAAAAAAGATTAATAAACGTTTATTATTTTTTTGTTTAATGATTAGAACACGCTGATAGTGACAAAATATATAGTGTTTCCTTAAACTATAATAAAATAGATAATGAAAAAAATTTTAGAATCCCTATAGAAAATTAATCAGTTGAATTTTAATAAAACTAAATTAGTTATTTGATCATGTACACATACTTTTTACAAAATCACATTGATATTTTTATTTTTTTAAGCTCATAATCATTCATAATAATGTTTTAACAAATATTTTTTTAATACTTACAAAGTTAAAAATTTAAAGATCACTGTGGTTACCGCAGGTTTGCTTTTGAACTTTTTATAAAGTTACAAAAATTTCAACAAAGCTTTTCAAGTTTTATAAAGTTAGAAAATTTTTTTAGATGTCATCTAAAAGTTTAGAGTTATTAGATTTAAGATATTTATATTAAAATTAAAATTCATGAAAAAATTATATAAAAATATTTAAATATAAATTAAATTTTTTAAAATATTATTTAACGTCGTTGTTTTTATGCATCATTGCAATACTAATTAACGACGGAGGTTATCAGTTTGTGAATAAAGCACATGTAACGAGTTCATGTAACGAATCCATCGCTCTGCCGAGTGAGCCACTGAAAACCTCATCAATTAAAATTGAGAAAACTACTTATTAAATTTACAAACATTAAATTTTTGCAAAATATGAATATTATTAATAATATTAATCATTATGATAAAATTATTTTTGAAATTTTCAAAATTTTTAATGAATACTCTATAATATTTTTAAATTTAAAAACCAGAAATAATAAACTTAGAAACAAACGTACACGTAATACATCACGACGCAAAACTAATTTGTAATTCTTGGCTAACGATTAATAAATTTTTGCATAAGAAATAATACAAACGACTAAACAACTTTTTTGTCGTTAGCATTTATTGAACTGTCGCGAGCTATGCGAACTGAATCCGCAACGACATTAAAATATTCCTATACCAATTCGTAAAAGTATCGAACGAAATTTCGGGCACGTAGTATTTGCGCGGACGAGCTTTCTCTCTCTTTCTTTTTTTTTCTTTTTCTCTTTGCCTGTTTTCCAGTATAAATTTATTGTTTTCATTCTACCCTCGGCTTTATTATACGCGCCGAAACCCTTACTATACAACATTTGAATGCGCACAAGAGTAGAAAGGCATCCTTTTTTCTTCCTTTTTTTTTAAGGACTTGTTTTTGAATGCGAGAAATGAAGCAAAAACGTGACGACGAGAGAGAGAGAGAGAGAGAGAAAAAAAAGAGGAAGAAAGAACGAAAGAACGGACCAAGAGGCTACGTGCAAATAAGGCCTCGATGTAAAATTTAATTTTGTATCCGGCAAATACCGAGTCGAAAGAAAAAGTTTACTACTCTCTTCCCTCTCCTCTTTCTTTTCTTCTTCTTTTTTTGGCTCAAGTTTGTATGCCTCTTTGTATACCCTTTTCTTGGACTTTTCTATAGTCCGAGATTCTCTCGCTCTTCCTAAAAAGAAAATAAAAACACTTGAAGGATCTTTATTCACTCGATTCTTTGCCTCTCCATGCTAATGCATTGTAAATATGTAATCTACTGTAATGATGTCTCCTTTTTTTTTACTAGCTGAGCAATGTCCTCTTAGATAAGGGGTAATATTTACATTTTATGGGCTTACTGTAAATGTGTATTGAGTGCTCTTTCGTTTGAGTGTTTCATTATCTCTTTTCACTTCAAAGATTACAGATTCAAATGAAATAAAAAAAAAATTTTTATGAATACTTTCATTTTTTTTTAAAAGTTTTTGAAGCTTGTGAACTCTTGTCGCTCAATTTTTCAATAAGTTCGTACATTTTAGTGAGTATCTTTACATATATTGAATATTTAGATCATTGGATATTCAAAGAAATTGAAAGCTTATTCTTTACCATCATTCATGTTATTCGATATCATGATATTTCAAATTTAAATTTAGTTTCTAGCTCACATTACATCAAATCTCATGAACTATCTTTTAATGCTTGTAATCAATAAAATTTTAAATTAATTAATATTTATTAAATAATTCTGGATATTTTCGATACATTTTCATAAAGTAATTTTAAAAATTTTTTACTGCAGTTATTTTTTCTAAAATAGAACAAATGATAATTTATAAAATTTTTCAATAAATTAAAAATTTAAAAAAACAATAATTTTTAAAATAAACAATGCAATTATGTGTGCAAAAATAGAATGTAACTATAAAAAAATATATGAACTAAAAGCGAAAGAGTAAAAAGATAAAAAAAAAAAAGAAAGAAACGAAAGACAGAAAAAAAAAAAATTAAAAGCAACGAGAGGATAACAAACGCGCGTCTACAAACGATTCTTTGTGAGAGAAAATTAACGCCTTGTCGACAGCATGTAAAACACGAGAAAGCCTTGCAAGCGCTCGGCGCGGTGTGAGATAAAAAGGACGGAGGCAAAAAAGAAAGGAAAGAAAGAAAAAATTACCAGCTCGGAGAACCAGATGGAAATGACAGAGCTCGAGGTGCATAAAAGAAAGTGAAAAAAAAAAGAAAACAAGAGTCGAGAGAGAGAGAGAGAGAAAGTAGAAAAAGTAAAGCTAAGTAGGAAGGGGAAGAAAGAAAGTGGGAGAAAAGAAACCGCTTTACTTGAAAATTTCGTACGGCAAAAGCGCGAAGGCAAACGCTAGAGAGGAAGTCTCTCTCTCTTCTCATTGCTGAACTTAAAAAGTACAAGATCGACGAAGTCACTTTATCGTTCGAAGATGAAAATAAAGAGAAGAGGAAAAAAAAAGAAGAATACGAAAGCACACTACTGTCGCGCTGAGAAAAACAAGGGAAAGCCCTATATAATGTTTCTTGTATAGATATACTGTGCAAGGCATCCTGAGGAAGTAAGACGTCTAAAAGAAAAGTGCGAAAGTTTTTCGATTTTTATGATGGCGTAAAAGTGTAGTGCGTATGCGGCAACGGTATTTCGCTTGCAATTTTAAAAGGTTCAAACTGAAGAAGAATATATATATCCTTGTGTATAAAAAAAAAGATAAGGAGAGCAAGGAAGAGAGACTTAGAGATAGAGAGAGAGAAAGAGAGGATCGTTTTACAGGAAAGTTTTATTAAAAAAGCCTGGCAAGTTTACACGAATTTCCGCGGGTAATCTTAGCTATTGCGTTGCACGTGTATCCCTAAGAAACGAAGACTTTATCGATGCCAAGCTTCGGGGTGTATAACAATGAAAAAAAAAAACGCAAAAAAACGTAAGAAAAGAAAAAAATCTTATTAAGTCAACAAGGAAAAAGTACTGGGTGAGTCTTTGTAAAGTCAAGGAAAAAGTAAAGGGCGATTAAGTCTCGGTAAACCGAAGCAAGTTCGTTATATTCAGACGATATCATTAGAAGTTCCTCTTGTATATTCAGTGTTTTATATTTTTCTTTTTTTTTTCTTCTTCTCTCTCTTTTTTTTCTCTCTTGCCTTGAGTTAAGTGAGCTCATAATTTTACCTTGCAATTTTACCTGAGAAATTCTTTTAACCCATGATTCAGTCGTGAGCTTTTTTTTTCTACTCGCTGCTTTAAAAAATATGAGATAAAAAAGAATACCGCTATAATATTATTTTAAAAGTTCAATTAAAAAGTTTGATGTTAATAAGAGACTGTATTAATGAATTATTTTAAAGGAAAACCAGTTATTGTTTGAAGTTTGTTATAATTGCATAATTTTTCACGATTAATCTTATATTTAAACAAAAAATGTGTTTTGAATTTTGAGTTGATCTTTCTTTTTTGTACTACACTCTACCTTTGATGTAAGGCACGAAGCTTTTTATTTTTTTATGCATTTTTCATACGCATCAAGTACGCTTTTTTTACAGAAAACCAATTACATTTTTTTATAGAGAAAGTGTATATATATTAGAAAAGGTTTTAAAGTTCAGCCCTTTTTGAAAAAACCTGTTGAACCTTTTTCTTTTTCGGTTTAACGTTACTTACAAAATGCTTATAATAATTTAATACGAAGATAAATATTAACATCTTTAATATTACACAACATTTTTCTGACACTTAATTAACATTTTATTTTCTAAAAGTAATAATCTCATCTTTTTACGCTTACATTTTTATATTTGCACGCTAAATACATAAAGAGCATATTTTATTGTAATTATAAATAAGCAAATACTTTCAAAAGCTCTTTTCATTCATAAAAGTACAAATGGAAATATTTCATAGAAATAAAGTTAATATTAATTTTATTAGAATATATTAATTAATAAATGAAACGTAAATTAAAAAAAATGAAATCAAAGAAACGTGGAAATGAATATCTAATTATGTTTTGTATAATAATAATACAAAGTACCTCGTTACGTTGAATTGAATTAATTACAGAATAAAACTGTAAACAAATAAATTTTTAAAGCGTAACGTACTACAGCAAATTACAATTTTATCTTTTTACGTATAAATAAAAAACAAACTTTATCAGCAAAGACTTTCCGATGTCAATTTTTTTTTTTTTTTTCCAATGACTTTGTAAATAGATGCACTCCAGAGCGAAATTTTGTAATATGAAATGCTCGCCGTGCGTAAAAAATGTAAATAATTTTTCTCCATCCAGATTATACAATAACTTTTTTATCCGCCAAAAAACTTTGATGTCGCGCACAAAATTTTATTCACAAAAGCGAGGCATCAACTTTTTTTTTTTTTCAAATTAACTCATCGTTGAATATAAAAATTTCCTTACACTTAAAATTTATTTTTCCCTTTTATTTTGCCTTTTTTTTTTCAACTGTACCGAAAATAGGTGCTCTCAATATTTCAAGCTGGGCAAACGAAATTTCGATCGTAACGATAGCTCCTCCATTCTCCTGGAATTCTGGTTATTCAGAGAAATAATTATCTCAAATTAATTAGCGGGGTGCCACTCACTGGGGTTTGCCTCCTCCTCAGCCAGCCCTATACCGGTTACCGCAGTGATGAGCGCCGACGAGGCAAAGAGTAAAGGTGTACGTGTATACGTATTAGGTAAGCGTGAGAAATGCCACTGACTTTACCACAAACACACTACAGTTCAGAAAGTAAGAGAAAGGCAAAGAATACGAAAAAGATTTTTACGAGCCGAAGAGAGAGAAGCTGGATCGTCCAGAAAATTGGAATGTATCTCTTGGCTCTTCAAGGGAGCCGAGAGTAAAATAAGATAATGACGAAATGAAAAGAGATGATGTAAAAGGAAATAATAAAAGAAAGAAGCGTATATAGAAAACGAAGGGAAAAAGTTTGTGACGGAAAGGTAGAAAATGTAATAAAAAAAAAAGAAGCGACGAGTTGATAGAGAAAAAAATTACGTCAATTTTCATTAATCCAATTTATAGTCTGACTGATTCTTGATTACGTTATATATAGGTTCTCGTGAAATTTTTCTTATTACTCATCTCGTTTCTCTCTTTTTTTTTATTGATTTTCTTCAGACATTCAGCCGAACACACGCAAAATTCGTGGTGTATTATTCACAGTACAAACAATTTTAGTATCGCTGATTTATAACGCCTCGTTGAATTATCTACAGCGACATAAATATAATAAAAAAAAAATGAGGAGGAGAGCCAAAATCCACAAATGATAATAACGAAATAACGTTGAAATAGCGTTGAATAATATTACGCATATACTTTTATCCGGTGCAATGACTTTGATCCCTTACAAAGTGTATATAAACCGCACTGACGTTAAATAAACGCGTATCAAAATAAATGGAAATATCGCGATTATCATTCGTGACATTCTACTAAAAAACAAAAAAAAAAAGAAGAATAAATAACAGACACAGCCTCGTATAATCATTGCTTGTAATATCAATAAAAGCCCAAAAAACAACACGAATAAATATAAAATTTTATCCTCGTATTTAGTTTGCATATTATTTATTTAACATTTTCAATTACAAGCTCCGGACGAACGGAAAATTTTCTGCGGAATTCGATCGGTCACCCATAATACGCAGCTACTTTTTTTTTTTTTCTTTTTATTTCTGTTCTATCCGACAACGTTTATATGTAACGACGTCAATAAAAAGAGAACGTGAAGGGATTATCGGTGAATAGCATTGTATAAATAAAAAAAAAAGGCGTATAACAAGAAATGAGTGGATAAAATGAACAAAAAATAAAAGGATGAAAATAAAAAGAATGAAAAAAAAAAGAAAGAAATCAAACCGTTAAAAGCTTTATGCGAAACTGGGAATTATGAATCATGTGAACATCCATGCGTGGAAAGGATTTTGAATTCACTTAAAGCTTGAGAAAAGGCTGCCACCATAACCGTACGCCTTCGTACTTTATAAACCTGTTCTCTCTCTCCCTCTCTCTCTTTCCTTCCCTTCCCCCTCTAGTTCATTGTGTCACTCACTTTACGTACAACTAACATTATAACGTGGGGCTGTGTGTATATGCATCGGAAACTCGTGATGCTGCTGCTGCCTTGCTCCATGAATATATACATGTACTCTGAAAAGTGCGTGCTCCGCTCGCGCGTATGTTAGCGAAAAGCGCAACGATGAAAAGCTTATGTATAAAGGAGTGTGTCTGTGTGTATGTGCGTATGTACGTGTGCATGCAGTTTAAGAGAAGTTAGAAAGGTAAGGGTAACATGTCAGAAATATAATTTGTATAGCGCACGATAATAGAGTAAAAAGAGGAAGAGAAAGATTTTGTGGATAACTGAAAGCTCATATTTTTTATTCTTTTTTTTAAAGTTTTTTTTTTAAGGAATTACATAGAAATTGTAATGGGATTGTAAAAGGGGATGAAAAGGATTCTAAAGGTGCATACATAATTAAAAGGGATGCTTTGATGTGAATTCCGAAATAAAAGAAAGAGTTATGAAAGAAACATTCATTAAATGGATATAAATGTAAATTACAGATTTTACTCATGCATGAAAGATTAATAACGAATTTCTCGTATAGTAACTCCTGTAATTCATTTATTTGATGAAGGATGTGTGAAAAAAATAAAGTTTTTTTTTGAAAATCTGAATTTTCAAAATGTACACTAAAAATAAATTTGAAACATTAAATTTTTGACGTTTAACAATATATTAAACTAGAAATAGGATAGATTAAATAAATGTACTACGTGCTCTACTTTTCAGTTTGTACAATTTGTTCGCTTAATATTTATATAAATTCTTATTAATTCATATTTGCTTTATAAACTCGCGTAATTTAATAATTATTTCAGATGGAAATTACATACGTTAGCTTTTTTTTTCTTTATACATTAGGATTAGTTAAGATTAAAATTAACATCGCCAGAAAGTTTATATATTACAAATTTATGACGTGAATACTTGTTACATTTATGAGCACATTTATAAAATACTGATATCAATTCTCTTCATCTTGGTAAAAAAAAGTTTATCAGGGTTGAAAAGTACAGTTCTTAGTGTAATCCCTGTATGAAAAATCGATAGCTTTTTTTTATCGTTATCAATTTGTTCGAGCAATGATTGCTTTATAAAATTGAGAGGTATCGTTCGTTCATCATGTTTTTATTTATTTATTTTCATAATGAATCCAATATCTAACTTTGCAATAATCTATATTTTCAGCTTGTAACGCTTCGTGTAACTTAATACTATTAGAAATATCAGAGTCCTGCCAAACTTAATTTATATTATAACAAATTAAAAAAATAATTTAAATTAAAAAAAAATAATGAGTTTTATTTTTATGATTTATTCATGGCTCACGGTTTCAGGCCAATAATTATTGAGTTTTTATTTCATGAAAACTGTTTTTATTAATAAATTTAATATTTATTATTTTTTTTTTTGTCAAACATAGAGTTTAGAAAAAAAATAGTGCATTGGATTTGTTAATTTGGTTTCCTTTTTAGAGTAACGTATTCGATTAATAATTAAATTTTTTATGAGTTTCAGATTTAATAAATAAGAAAAATACTTTATTAAGAAAATGATGAACCGAGAAATTTCACCTAATACAAGTATATCTATATAAATGGCATAAGATGTTGGTTAGAGAGACGAGTCGCTTAAGCGTAAAATGCATTTGCATAACGTAATCTAACTAAAGCTACGCGAAGCAGATTATAAATATGTCTAGTTTTATGAAACGTTTATTTATCATATTTATTAAAATGGATTT
Source organism: Anastatus disparis (assembly GCA_017163975.1). Lineage (NCBI taxonomy): Eukaryota > Metazoa > Arthropoda > Insecta > Hymenoptera > Eupelmidae > Anastatus > Anastatus disparis. Next base: position 8,647,524 of record JAFFSR010000227.1, read on the forward strand.
TTACGATGCGGAAAATAATAAATGTTCTTCGTAAAATGTTTTTCGAAATTATGTTTTATATTTATACAAAAGAAGTTACGATAAGAGAACAGAAATATTTGCATTTTGAAAAACAAACGTTGCTTTTTACAAGTCAAACATAATAATGTATAGTATTTTTCAAAAAATTTTCTCTTTATGATTCTTAGTCACTCTATTTTCTAGATTTCTGATTTGAAGCCAACAAATTCATGTAGACAAAATTTATAGATTTTCAAAATCTTCAAATTATTTATACTTGAAAATCCTGAAATTTTGAACGAAAACCTTTAATCATCCCATTTTTCCTTTTCTGATATTTATTTCATTAAACCTTACTACGCGCCCTTTAATCGCTTCTGCATCCCTGAATTAATTCTCCGGATCGATATATAAATCATTTTGAGAATTAAACCATTGCCATCTTATGCGTTATTCCAATAACCAGAGCCGTTACTCTATATATAATATTAGAAGATCCGGGCAACAGTATCATAATCCTTAGTAACGAGGTAAATCCTGCCTGCTAGCCCGGTTATTGCTCGCGAGAGAAAGAGCCTTTTGCTCTGTCTCTCTCGCTTCTCGTTGGCTTTGCTATACAGAGATGACTTTGAAAGGTACATAAGCAAAGCAAAGCTTAATACCGCGTATACGTTCCCAGTCCTTCGTTTGATATCTCTTTGCTTTTACACATATATACGTACAGTACGCATATAACTTGATACCGTTGACGTTCAAAAATAAGGCCTGTAATACGTCTTTGTCGAAATTCTTCTCTCTTATACTCTCTCTGTGCGCGCGAGGTACTATAACGTTGCAGCTGTGATAAACAGATTTGAGGTGTTCAGAATCAAAAGGAGCAGAGCGAGCGTGGAAGAGAGAAAGCACTCGAGCGAGAAGCTTGCATGGATTATGGCATATAATACACATGGACGAGTAATGCTTGGCTAAGGAAATTATGTTGAGACATATGGATATGAAACCTATATTGTTGAATAGAGAGTAAATGCCTGAAAGATTAAGGTAAGTCAGCAGCTGTTTACGTTACAATGACGTTACATTAATTTACATGATAAATGGAATCTCTTCGTGTTATGTAATGTTTCATTTAATTCTTCTTTTAAAATTATTTTTATTAAAGTGTTCACAATATGAAAAATAGGTACAATTCTTGTCTACCCTGTTTGAATATTTAAAAAAAAACTGATTTTCAAAATATATGTAATGTATGTAATGCCTATGCTTTTTTATCTAACAATATATTAATGGTATGACTCGTTTCTCTTAATCTTTTAAAATTATTATTCAATATTACTAATTCAGTAAATACTATCAGTAACTCTTATTTGTTCTTCATTTGATTTTATATTCAGAGAGACAAATTATGAGAAATTTCTAATAAAAAAATATATCTACATTTTTTATAAAGATTTACCTACTGAAATAGTAGAATATTTATACTTACGTATCCAAAAAAGATAAAATTTGTAGTCACTCACCTGAAACATAAAAAAAAATCAGAAATAAATATTTATAATATAAATAGGTTTCTCTGGTAGAAATTGAATCATATAATATTTATTAAAATAAATAAAAATAAATTTGCGTTTTGAAAAATATTATTTTTAAAGTTAAATTATTACTTTTGAATAAAATATATTCGTTACCGAAGGTAATATTTCAGCCACCTTGACATTTAATCACTAAAGGTCTATGCCATTAAACTTTCTGAATGTTATAAGTTAAGAGTCAGCAAAGTAAATTTTTTTTTTTTTTTTTCGCAAACTCGAAAATTATGAGTTACTTCAACCAATAGATTAAAGAACCTTATCCTTGTTTTGAAGGCTCTGTAACATTGGCAATAGCTCATAACTATATGCCAAACTTCCAAAGGGTAGCAATATATTCTAAAACATCCCGTATAATTTTTGACTCGATGTGCCCTCATTCATTTTATTTTCGATCTTTTTACCAAAAATTTTTTTTCAATTTTTTTTTTCGCTATGTTTGTTGTACCTACAGATCGTCATACATCTTTTTCTGTTCTTTATGTTATTTATATGATAAATATTCGCTTTTTTTTCTCATGTTTCTTAGTCGCTAAATAAAACAAAGTGAATGTATTCTATTAGAGTGAAATTTGAGTTTTCACTCTATAAACTTCTCAATACTTTTTATTAATAAAAAGTAAAGGCTCCAATTCTCATCACGCAAATGTACATATTTATGTTATTTTAATGTGAAGAAACGTTAGTCCATATTGACCATCAAAACTATCTATGAAGTTTACTATAATGTTTAGTTTATGAATTTACGTTTAATAATTTCTTGTATTTACGTAACACTGCGCGTATTTGGGTTAATTATTTATTTGAGTTTAAAATACAAACAAAAATCTATGAATATAACCTGAACCTCAATTATATCAGTATTGAATGTAGATTAGAAATATTTTACCCGAATTCCAAAAGTAGCAAACAAATTTTGCAATTAGTCATTTAAAATAAAATTATAATTCTAGTTTAATTTTATTATTAATAATATCTTCAAATTATCTATAATGTTGTGCAATGATATTGAAATAAATAAATTTTGAAAAATATCTACTTGATTTTCTAATTGAAGTTAGTGTAAAGAATACTGTATTTCAAAATTTATTGTATGTTTTAAATAATAACATTATTGCAATGAAGAACATTATTGAAAGTTTTACTTTGCTTAATTTTACTCAAACAATATATATTTTGTTTTTAAATTCATATCTTTCATAGAGTAAATTAATTCATTCCAATTTTTGAATGAACTATTCGCTGTGCAAAAGTGACTTGAGTTAAATTTGAAATTAGTAAAATTTTTCAACTTCAAGTATTTATTAAAAATAAAGTTTTCTATAAAATATACTATTAATTTTAGATTTTTTATTAACCGCTTTATTAAAAGATATACAACTACAAATTTTAGATTAAATTTTTAATGGGAATTTGTGATGTTCGTTTCACAGTGAGTCCCGTCGGTATTATAGAAAAATTAATATCGAGTAAAAACCTTTTTTAGTGGATATTTTTAGGTAAAAAACCTATAGAAAATGAAGTTTTTTTTTAATGCCAAAGTATTTTTAATGTTGTGAGGTGAAATTTTATAAAATTCATCTTATTACATCAATTTTTTCTTTCATCGCTTAAATTTTTTATAAATTTATAATAACGTCAAAAATTAGAAGAAAACTTTTTATCTGATTAGTTTAATTACACTTAAAACATTAAAATAACGTAGTAAAAATAATTTAGCGGCGAAGGGCAACCATGCCTCTTGATTATTCACCTAAACTTAATCCGAATAGAGCGTAACGTAATTATTTGTTTAAAATGCAGCATTATTTTAATAATGTCTGTTAATGCACTGGAAAAAAAAGTTCCTAACTTTTGAATAAATTGCCCAAGCACCACTTAGCCAAGCATTCATCCAATCATTTTTACTAAATATTCCTCTCCGAGTAGTTTGTCCTTTTTTTTTTTTCTCATTCTCTATACTACAACCCCCCCAAAAAAAAAGAAGTAAACTAGGTCGCACACTGGAAATTAAAGAGCAAGAGAGACAGAGTTTAATCGTAATAGCGAGGGAGAGAGAGAAAGATAGTAAGAAGATGACTAGCGACTTAGGCCAAGTTAATAACGTGGAACAGCTCAGCCTAGGTTCCGCACTCCTACTTTCTCTCTCTCTCCTTTTACTATACCAACCCCTCCTAGAACTTTTACCCTGTCTTATGTAGCTCTCTGCCTCTTGCCCCTCGTGCGTCTCTCTCTCTCTCTCTCGCGCGTGCATGCAGATGGGCCAACGAACGAGAGTAAAAGCAAAATGGAAAATCGTATTGCTTCTACTCTTAGGTTCTTTGTGAGAAGCATAGACTAGCTGCCAAGTGCATTATAAGCAATTTTTTTTTTTTTCATCTTTAAAAAGATTTTTTTTTTTTTTTGCTTCTTAGAGAGGACTGATGCGTAAGAGACTTTAAAAACCTTAGTTTTTTTTTTTAAATTTTATTTTATATAATCACATTATATACGTATATAAAGTGATTATGGAAATACTTTTTTTTAGACTTAAGGAGTTCTAGTGTTATTACCGCAAACCATTTCTTTCATTGAAAAAGGAAGAAAAAAAGAAGAGAGTAAAGCAAAGGAGAAAAGTTAAAGAGTGGAAGTTTAAACTGTCGAGAGAAGAGTGTGTAAAAATTATAAAAACTTTGCTCAACTCTTCTTTTTTTTCTCTTTTCGACCTAATTTTCATTGTTAAAACTCGTGAAAAAAGATTCTCTCTTCTTCTGTCAGTTTGGCCAATTTAAAAAATTTTAAACTGAGATTTGTTAGGCAAAAAAAGGAAGAATTTATTTTTTTTTCCTCTTCAAAACGTCGCTAAGCTAGAAGAAAACGTTTCATTGTAAAAAAAAGGAAAAAAAAAAAATTATTCCGTTTGATTAAGAGACGATTTACAAAGTACTTTATGTGTAGTTTTCAATTTGCGAGTTTAACAGCCAAGTAATTGATGGATGAGGTTGAGTGCTTTCTAATGTATAACTAGCGCTTGGCAATTCTCGTTGTGCGGCCCAAAGTTTCATCTGATGATTTATTTGTACGCTTAAAGCTGCAAATATGTTTTAAACGTCAAAGTTTGTTAACGCGTTAAAGAAATGCTTCGAGCTAATTTATTGATTGATGAAAATTGAATTTCAATTTATGATTGATGATTTATCGAGACAACATCTCTTATATCGATTTTAAATGCAAAAGAAAAAAAATTTTCGTCTTGTCGACTTTCAATTGCCAGGCTAATTTAATTTGTTTTTAATAATTTTAAGAAGTACATAAAAACCTTATTTTATTATGAATTTCAAAGAAATTTAATAATACATAGAATGTATAAAATTCATTTTAAAAATAATTAAATACAATGCAGAAATAGGGAACATATTTAACTTCATCTTTTGATGTTTTTCAAACGTTGAAAATATATTTAATCAATATTTGTAAAACGTTTAAAATATTTTAAATTATATGTGAGGACAGAGAACATTTAATATTATAAATATTCACTTTGTATTTCAATATAATCCTTGAGTTTTAGATAAACATATCAGAATTTCAATGTAATAAAATTTGAAATTTAAAATAAAATAATTACGAAACATGAAATTAATTCAATGTTGAATTGAAAAACTATTAATTTTGTCAAGCTATAATGATCGAAAAAAAAAGAAATACTAACTAAATATTTTTATATTTATGATTCCAAATTAGCTTCCATAAAGACTTTGCTATCAGCCAAAACCGTATAAAAATGATTAACTATTTGTACAGCGAAAAACGAATTTCGATTTCGCATGAAACTTTTATTACGTTTAATTGAACATTTCCTTTTTCCATATCTATATATTTTCAATTTTAAAAAAACGAACATAAATTCAATATCTATTAAATTTTCAATGAAAACAAAAGTGTAATATCCATCACTTTTAAAATATTCATTGTACAAAACGTTGAAGTAAATTAAATCTATACGGTAAATCATTCGTGAAAACATTAAAAATACAACATTCCAACTTTGTTTTTTTTATTTTTATTTCATTGTTAAAAAATGCTTTTACTCTTGTAAATCAATCAAATTCCCCGTCCTGTATATATGCACACTCGAGAGAATATTAGAGTGCGCTGGATATAACGTAAAATAACTGATTTATTTAATGCGTAAACAATAAACACTTGGCGTTACACAAAATTACGATTAATACGAACGCAGATAAAATACGACACGGAAAGTATAATTTACCGAAAATTCACATTTTCAAAGCTTTCAAATTTATATATATATATATACACACATGTACATATTTATATATTCACCAAGTTCGTGGTTGTATCGATCTCGCGGGAGGCTGGCCAAAATTGTTCAACAAATTTGTTCTTCAAAACAAAAAAAAATAATATTTATAGGCGAGCAAAAATGATAATAATCTAGTGTATGAGCCAGCATATGAGAAAATAGAGTAAGAGAGAGAGTAATAGAGGAGAAATGAGAAAAAAAAAAAGTATATAAATATTTTTCTCCCTTATGCTTTAAATTTTGCGCGGAAACGATACATCGGCAGTGTCGTCTCTTGGTTGGCCGCACTTTGCGCAAAGTGCATTAGACATTTTAGTATCCATTGCGCGGTAAGAATATTTCTCGACTTGACACCATAGGAAATTGAATTTACCGAGCACTTTACGCGATGTGCATGCGTCGTCGTCGTCGTAGTCATCGTTCGCCTTCTCATTCTCTCCTAACCTGGCGAAACGTAGTGACTATATATTGCTGTATCGCGCAGCAACGCCAGTACAACATTTCAATGCCAAGGAATGTAACTTAGTGAGATATTAGTATATTTTTTTTACATTTTTTTTTATTTTTTCCCTGTGAGTGACTTCATTTCTTTAACAGAACGCGCTAAAAAGTAGATGTCAGCTGAAATTTATTCGATATAGAAATAAAGTATAATGTTGAGATGTATATTATATTGATCTTACAAACAGGAACAATATTTAAAGTTATAAATAATATTACTTGCATTAAAAATTATGTAATTGTTTTTATGGCTGATACTATTACAATGCGAATAAAATTTTAAATATTGTTTGTAAAGATTCTTAAATACTCTGAAAGTTAAAAAAACGTAGAATGATTTTTTTCAATATTTTTTTACTATTTTCGTTAGTTTTAATTTAATAGGAATTCCCGACTTTTAGTAGCATTTTATTTCATTCATTTTGATGAACCAATCAATATATTCCTTTAATAGAATTGAAAATCTGTTGGATAAAAACATCGTGATATCGAAAATTCGCAAGATTTTTAAATTGTCAAATCAAAATATATACGAAATCCCAAATTTAATTTAATTTTACTATCGATCAATTTTAGGCAAGCAGTCAGAAAAAAAGAGTGACTGATAGAATCAATTTCGATGAAATACGCCAAAAAAATATCTTCAATAAAATTCCAATCCCCGCAACATTCCATCGAAAGCTCTTGAATAGAAACATCGAGACGAGAGCAAACTCTAGAAAAAATAAAGTGAAGGAAGGATATCCTTAGCCCTCGATTTATCTTTTACTACAGACTAAGAATAGCGTCATTCACGAGGAATTTGTTTTAAATAAACAAAATCAAAAGTTGCTTCATTCGTAAACCCAGACGGACTTCTCTAACCAGCGAGATATTTCGTTTAACTTCTATATTTTCTATCTTTGCTTTTTCGCTCAAACCCATACCCAAGAAGTTTCGAGTTTCTAGAAAAGAGCCCTCGTCGAAGTAGTCCAATAGCAGTTTATTCGCGCGCTTTTCCTCCTTCCTCTCCACCTCGCCTCACCTATAAGAATCAGGCGAGAAAGAAAATCGCGTTGGGAATAAGAACGGAAAAGACGGCGGTAGATAGAGCGAGCGAGGTAGAGGGAGAGAAAGAAGCAAAGCTAAGGAGGTTAGAGATAAAAAAAGCAGAATAAGAAAGAAGAGAGAAAAGATCAGAGGTGAAAAGAGATAGAAAAATGTAGGGAAGACTTTGCTTTTTCGTGAATCGTATAAGGTATATACGCTCCTTTTCGCTCAGTCTTCGGGCGACTCGCCAGGACGTCTACGACCACGAATTTCCGCCTCTCAACGCGTAGCCCTTTTAAATCGTTTCCTGTAACGACGAACTGACGCGTTTTCTCCTAGAATACCTCCTTCTTCTTATTATTTTTTTTTCTTTTTTTTTATTTCTTTTTTTTCTTCAACTCTGTCTTACTCATGACGATATAGAAAAATCAGAATCTGGCGATCCTCCAGACTCACCTTATCGCACGCCGTTTTACCTCCTTGCGGCTTGCTAGATTCGTTTTGCAATTACGAAAACTGAACGCCAACTGAAAATGAAATAAAAAAAAAAGAAAAAAATATATATATATTAAAAAAAAAGAAGAAATAGATAAAACGAAAAAGGCATTACCGGACGGCAATGAGGACAACATATAGCAGACGAAAACGAGGGAATGAGAACGTAGAGAATGAAAGCCTCGAGGCTGACATAGCTAAATTGAAGTGTCATATATTTTGAAGAGGGAATGCGCTCCGAAAATCATCGAGCTATTGAACTACGTCTTTTTTTCGAATGCTTTTTTCATTTCATTTTTTGGGAAATTTTGACTCTTTTTTAAATTGTTGGATGAATATAATCATGATTATATTATAAATGGTCTTTTTTCCTCTTTTTATAAAATCGTAAAATGATTTAATTTAGAAAATTTGGTTAGTATTCTAGGGTAACATTGTAGATATTTTATGTAACAAATTTCCGAAAATTTATGCCAGTTAAACTTTTTGAATTAAAATTTCGTATAATTATTAAGATTATGCTACAAAATGAGGATAGTCGTAACTTTTTAATCCTATTCCATACTATAAAATCCGTGGCACAATCACCTGAATTACACGAACGTAACATGAACCCACTTGACGAACTTTTAAGTGCTAATCCAACTAAAACCTTATTAACTTCCTTACGGATTAATTTACTAGCGGAATTCGTTACTAGAAGGGGTACACTTTTTTTTTCTGCCGCGGAGAAACATATTTGCTTTTTGATTGTATCAAAGTTTTCAGAATTAGTGATTATGAAATTGGGATGTTTTTTAAAAAAATCAAAATATTAATTTTTTATAATCGGTCAAGATATTAAATGTTCGATATTGGTTATGGTTACCTCGAATCTGCATAAAATTTAATTGAAAAACAATTAAAAAAAAGAAGATAAATAGTTCTCATATTTCAAAGTTAATTTTAATTACAATTCAAAAAGAATATGCAATATATATTTTGTAATATTGTTTTTTCAAAAACGTATTTTTTAAAAAAATTATTGTAACTTGACTTTTTAGAAAACAAAACGAAAGAATCTTTTTGACCAGATTCAAAATAAAGAAGAATCTTCTTTATAAGTTTCATACAGCTCTAACAAGTAAGTCGGCTACTATACTATCTTATAAAGAGTTATCACTCTGACCCGAACGATGAAGGTTCAGTCATGAGAAACTCGAGACACGCGACGTGCCGTTCAGAAGTAAAAAACGAATGAAATACCAATTTCACAAGTGAGAACGAGAAATCCAAAGCTAAGAAGAATTCGAGTCTCTTTGCTAAACCTAAAACGAGAAAAAAAAGAAAGAAAGAAGAAGAGAAAAATATATAAAAAGAGATAAAGATAAAGAAAATAAAAAAGAAAAGGTATAGACTTCAAAGGTAAGAGGAAGGATTGCTTAAAGAAGATTAGTTTTCTCTTCATGCTTGAGCCTTTCTATGAAATCTTGCCCAGATTGCTCAGGTGGGTATCACGATTTCAAAAAAAAAAAAAAGGCAAAAAGCAGTGTACGTTTACTTCACCCGGTATACCTTGATTCAAAGAACGAAAGTACAAAACTTTGGCACAGGAATGACGACGACAAAAGAGAAAGAAGAAACTCCATAGCTTTTTTCGAATCTAAAAAAATTTAGATCAGTTTATATTTGCAAATGACTTTGCGCACCGAGTTTCGAGCTTTCTTCTTTGACTTGTCAAGTAACTTTGTCTGACTATCTCTCTCTCTCTCTTTTGGAATACATTCTCCATGTAATTCATGTAATTTACATGACCCTAAATCGAAAGTCGTCGAAATAAACGTATATACATTGAAACTTTTACCGAACGCCGGCCTAAACTTCCTTATCTATACACACAATTTCCCATAAATATACGATGATGTATATAAGAAATGAAAGGCAATAAAAGAAGAGGAAAAGAAAAAAAAAATATAGAAGATGGTAGCAAGAATTGAGGACTTTATATATATCCGTGGAGAGCCGTAAATATGTGATATCCAGCGGAGTTTTTCGTAAAAGAGCGGTTAAAAGAAAGTTCATTCGTGAAATGGGAAAAGGCCTGGCTGGAAAAGTATAGTTGAAACAAAAATGACGTGAAAGAGGCCTCGAGAGAAAGAAACAAACAACAAGAGATAAATCTGTAGCGTATAGTTGAGAAATGAACGGAGAAAGCGGAGAAAAAGAAAGAGAGAAAGAAGAAAGAAAAAAAGAAAATCAGAGTACTAAGAGAAGATCAGGGTTGAAATAGAGAAAAAAAAGGAGAGAGCAGAATGATACGCTTGCAGGGGGATCAGAGTCGAAACGTGACAAAGCCTCGAGGCTACGGTGAAAGACATTTCAAGTAGAACGAGGAGAGAGAGAGAGAGTAAAAAAAAAGGCATCGCGGGTGATCTTTTGTTTTCCGAAGCTATACGTCTATGGTATACGTATAGATATATATATTGTTCAGTTTACCACCCACGCACGCCTGCAGCTAGAAAATGATTCTTCTCACTCTCTTACTGTTTTCCAAGCGTCTACGCGGACATTGGTGGGCTTCGTTACTTTGTACAAAGAGGATAGCAAAGTATTATCATTCTCTTTATTTTTTTTTTCCTCTTCTTCTTCTTCTTTTTAACTTCAGAGTATCTTATAAGAGAGGAAATTGCAATTACAAGGGTTTGTATGGTTTCTTTTTATCATATACATATATATACTTTCGAAACGATAACAAGGCTTTTTGTAATTAGATAAAGCAAATAAAATAACGGAAAAATGTCTTTAATTTTTTTTAGAGATGAAGAATATACTTTTTAATATTAGTAGATTGAAATGAAATTTTAATTTATTTTTAAAAAGTATATGCAAAACATTCTTTAAATTAATGGAAATAAGACCGTCTTACAACATCATACTTTTTCTACTTAAACATTTATAGCATTTAACAGTTACTTAGATTATCTTTCCAGATTTGGAAAATTTAATAGTATATTTTTCATAGTACATTATTACCTCTCCTTTCCATAGAATATAGAATATAATAAATGTTATAATAAATTATGAATAACTTTAAATTTCTTTAATTTTTTAAAACATTTTTATAAAATATTTAAACAAAAAAACTACTATTACAAATATATTTTTCTTATGTACATCATTTTAAACATTCCATTTACCCTCCCATACGTTTAAATTCCAAGATAGAAAAATTGTCAAGCTTACGTTCAAATAAGGATGTCATTTAATATCTTTTAACTTGGATTTTCAGAATTCCAAGTTACGAAAAGATTTTTAGCTACGGAAATAGGAAACTAAGTCATTCTAGTCAGTCGTACTTTTCTTTTTTCCTCTCTTCTTCTTCTCCTCGTGCTTTTCTCGCGATATTCCGTAGAGAATCGTTGAAGGGTCCTTCACTTTTCCGTAATCTCTGTCGCTCACTCATCCTTTTCTTTTTCATTCGCTCTTTATTTTATTTTTTTTTTTTACCCCATTTTACTTATTTGACTCTAAGGGTCATTTATTCAACATTTGAATGATATTTCTCTTCAATAGCTTGCGAAAACTGACGTTAAAGTGACGTATACAGTTTCACAACTAAAAGAAAAGTTTTCGGGCTATTTACTTTTTTAAGCTTTCATCAAAAATGTTTTACTTTATTTTTGAGTTTTTCATCTTTTATTACAGTTCGCCTTACGTTATGCTTCGTGGAATTTTACTTTTATAGTTTTGTCATTTATTTTTCTAAATTATAGAAATATAAAAAAAAAATAAATTTTTTTTTGGAATAAAGCATTTAGCTGTTCACTAGTTAGATGACCTGTTAAAAAAGAAAAATTCTATGTGGTATTACTCCGATTTTCTTTGTTCTCGTATGCACATTACAGAATGAATATGACTTTTAAAAGTTCCAAACTTTAAACGAAATTCAGTAAGATACTCTTTTTTTTTTATAAAAAGAAAATTACACATTATCCTAAAACTATGTGCATGAATATTGCATGCTTGAAAGTATGAAGACTTTAACTTCCTAAAATGTAATCAGCAGTTATGGTTTAAAATGTATATTTAAAATGCTGAAAAGAAATGGATTCATTTAATGTTAAGCAAAAATTTAATATTTAATATAATTTATTGTGATTACATTTATTGTAATGATATCTTTGTATTAGTAAAAAAAAAAATTATTGGATTCTTTATTAATGCGCTAAAAATTTTTTTTTTATTCTTATGACTTTAATTTTTTTTTGATTAAATAAATATTTATTCAAATAAGTACTTTGAAGGTGTAGAAAATTATTTATTTTAGATAAATATTCCATTTGTTTCGAATTTTATTTGCCTGTTCAAGAGTGATGTTTATTCAGTATTAGAAATGCATTTAATTGCATTAAAAAATCTACTTATTTGAGCCAAGCAACTTTATTTTATTGAGAGGAGAATCGATAACTGCATAAATATTTATACGAATTCAATAATCAATTTATTTGGATAAAATAATTAAATTTTCTGGGATCATTGAATAAATTGTTGTTCATATAATTATTGGAATTAATATAATTAAATTCAATGAAAAGTACATAAAAAATTAAAATTTATATCAATAATAATATGAATCTGACTTGCTCAATAAAATATGCAGATCCAAGTAGTTCAGGGGTTAGGTTTTTTTAAATTTACAAAAATATTATAATACATATTGTAAATTGATTTTTTTTTTTTTTAATTTTTAACGTCTCTGCATTTATGTGACTATAACGATGCTAATTAGTGACGGAGGTGTCAGTGTGAACAAAGCACATGTATCGTGTATACAGTGGCGCTTGTATCAATCGGCAGCCGTGAGCGGGATTCGAACTCGGATCCTCGAGATTATGAATCCATCACTCTACCGAGTGAGCCACTGACGACCTCATTTATAAGGAATATTCTGATATAGTTTTTAAAATCAGTTCACAAGACTTATTCTTTGAAAATTGAGTTAAGATTACAGAAATATTATTTAAAGCAAATCAGCGTTTATTTGATTTGTAAATACAAATATAAGTAGAAAAATATCTGTATCTCATTTGAATAATGTTTCAACTACTATTATTTGACATATGTAATGATTGCACACCTAATGGAATAAATGTATACATTGTATATTTTTCCATAGGCGTAGGAAAACCCAAAATTATGTACCGAATATCATATAGTAATAAATTCAAAAGATTTAAATGAACTCAGAATTTCTTTATAGCGAATCAAATTTTTTATTATATCAAATATCTTTATTTTTTAATATGTTAAATGTATCAAAATTTATGCTATCAATTTAACACAATTGATTTATTACAGTTTCAAAATATTTTTTTTTTATTTTGGCATTCTTACAGAATTTTTAAAAATATTTTAAAATTATATTCAAAGCCCATCAATATTTAATAAATAAAAAGAATCAAATGAGCATTTTCATTGAGGAATAATCAATAACAAATGAAATAATATTATTTTTTATTTAATCTAGATTAATAATTTTAAGGAATTGCACTCATAGTAGATGTGTGTGTGTACTTAATAAACATCTTTTAATATTGTGTATTAAATTTATTAGTCCTTTTTTTATTATACTTTTCATCTCAATAATATACGATCTAGAAAGACGTTTGTCTTAAATAATTAAAATTTCATTGCATAAATGCTTCACGGAACAAAACTCGAAAAGCGACATACTCGCATAGCCGCTTATTATCTTTCCCCCTCTCTACGTCTTTAATTAAATTAAAAATATACAATGGGTCTCGGTTTAAAGTCTGTCTTTTGCGACTTATTAATCGAGTTAATTAATCATCTGAAATCATACCTCTTCAATAAGCACATCCGATTCGCCCGAAAAGAGAACTTAGAAACGTTTCAAAGGAGGAAATATAGAAAGCAACTATAAGAGACTGAAGAGGACAACGACTCTTTAGGTAAAGCAGCGAAGCTTTAGGTTTAATTAAGATAATGAAATGAAATTTTGAGCCCGATTTAATTAATCTAACCCCTCTCTCCTCCTTATTCCTCTTTTTTCTCCTCTAAAAGATCATTTACCGATTCTATCTCGACGATTATCTAGGCAGCGATGCTAGGGCAGGGGCCCATTCGGATATCGGAACTCATTTCTGCAATGAACGAAAGTCAGATATCCCTTGGTGTGTAAAAGACTCTTTTCATCTATTATCAATCCCTGTATATATAGAGGAATCTTCAGCCGAGCTATTTTATTCCCATCGTCAAGCGCATTCTCTTACTGTTAAATTGATTTTAAATGCGTGCTTATTATCATCCGCTAGGAATTGTCTTATATGAATTCGCGATATTTCAATGAAGATCGCTCATCTTTTTTTATGATTGATCCAAGCTAATCCGCGCAGAATTCTAAGATTGAATTTCAAATTTTGTTATACGCTTCGTTTGATAATAAATGCATTTTTAACTGAAAAATTTTAATTCATTGAACTTTAATTAAAGTTTATTGAACACAATTAAATTTTTATTTATTTAAAAAGGTTTTAAGAAAAGTAATACTACTTGATATAGTTCATAATTAATGCTTAAATTAATTATTTACTAATAACTTTTATGATTTTCACTTTAATTATTATAGTAGAAAACTTTTTCATCTTTTTCTGAAATATGCTTAAAGTTCTTTTGTTGATAAATTTTACAATTTTTTAAGAATTTTTACTATTCTTAGCCGAATATATTCTCATTCTCAGCAGTTTACTTCCATTTCTATGACTTTTTACAAAAATATTGAAATCAATAACTTTTTTTTTAAATATTTCTTACGATTTTAAAATAATAAATAAAAATTAACTTTACGAAAAAGTTAAATATTCGGACTGTCACTCAAAAAAAAAAAAAAATCAACATTATTTTGTTGCCGTAAGTTTTCCAGTTTGATAACAAAAAATCTAAACTCGTGGAACGTGCTACATTTTTTATAAAAAAGAACATGTTGAACATATAATAGAAGTATGCAAGAAAAAGAAAACGGTGGTTATGCAAAATAGCATTCTTTATTATATTTTTTAAAATAAAAATTTCTACGTATTAGGTGTTGTTAAAATTTTAGTGATTTAAAAAAAGTTAATTTTTTCATTACTGTTATAATGTTATTTATATGAAAATTGAAAAAATAAATCTGTTCCTGCTCTTTATTTTTTTTCGTTCTATTCATGTACTTTTAACTTATATTGTAAGAGAAAATTTAACAATTATGATAATATTTTTGTAATAGTAAATTGATAATAATAGCGTATTATGGAACGAGGGCGTAAAAGCGTATATTTCTCTGGAGGATAAAGTTTGCAATTCAAGCGAGCGATGAGAAATAAGGGCTGTGATCATTCAAGAGCGAAATGGACTTTGTAAACGTGTTGCATGTTATACTTTATTCTCAGTTTAATTGTGGCTACTTTATTAACTTCAAAAGAGCGGAATTTCAAATACAAATTCAAAATTTATTAAAACTAATTATTTAATAAATTATTTATTCAATTTTATTATTCTCTATTTTGTATCGTAAAATATTACTTTTCGCTAATTTTATGCGGGAAAATATTCGACTTTAGATCCACTTTTAGAGTGAGTAAAGTAACTACTGTTGTTAAAATTAGAAATTATTAAATTACCAATCGAAATAATATGATACTATTAAAATAATATTTTTTATAGAAATTCTTTTTTCTGCAGATCTACATGAATAAAAACCGATTGCCTAACTAACATTCATTCAGCTAGTGTAAAAAATTTGAAGACCTTTAAATGATCTATTTTAGAGACATTTTTCAATAATACATCTATTTAAATTAAACTCAGAGTTAACAATACCCGTGTTTATCATAAGTAATAGCATCAAAATACCTTAGATATCCAAGATACCTCAGATTCCGTGGAATAGAAATAAGGGTAATGAAGATATTAATACAAGTCAACAGAAAGATTAAACCGCAAGTGTACTCATTTGACAATGGTAGCGGTTAACCACGTCATGGGCTTAGGTTAAAAGATAGAGAGGGGAGGACAAGAGGGCAAGGTTCGTAGATGATTATGCTTGAAAGTGTCCGTCTATAATTCACGTATCGGGTCACGCTTAATTGTGAATGAGTTAATTAAGTTTGCCTTGTGCCCTCATGTTGCTAAAAGCAGCAGCAGCAGAAGCAGAGAGGGGTTATATAGTTGTACTATTCTCGACGCGCTGCGGTAATTCCGTGTTCATTCTCACTTATTCTCTCATACACACAGAACGTTCTCTACTGGGCTCACTATGAGGGTGCTGCTGGTGTTCAGTTCAGTGGTTTCACCATAGGTCAATGACGTATATTTCTCACAGATACACACCACCCACAAATTCACATGTATATCTTTCTAGACATGGACAGATTCATCCCTCCGCGTACCCACATATATGCACATATTGTTTCTAGCTTTCTTTCAGTTACTTTCTTGCGTTTTGTTGTTATTTCGCTTTTTTTTTGTTTTCTTTACCTTCTTCTTCTTCTTCTTCGCTTCCGTGTGTTCGTATTGTGCTTCTTTTCCTCTTTACACTGTTCTCTTGCTCGCGTGCTTTCTTTGTCTCTTACTCTGCTTCTCTCTCTTGCTCTCTTACACAATGGTGCGACAAACCCTCGGGAGCACTCCGAGAAACTACGCGGAAATTTTCCAAGTGGAATCGCCTCTAGTGTTTCGCAAATCTCGAGCGGTTGGGAACTTATGTACTAGTGTTTATGTACACATATATACCCATATGTGGTCATATAAGCTTATATATATATACATATATAAGTACATATGTCAGCGTGAAACAAAGTTTGCTTATACAATACAAATTCTCTTTCTCTCTACTTTAGATGAACCATTCTTGGCCACCGTATACCGTTATGAAAGTATTTACGTAATTTTCTCTTCGTTATGACCCACGATATGTATCTTCGACTCGTAAAGCTATTTATCAGTATTGTTTTGTTTAATTGGATTTTCAAAATTTGTGTTATCGAAATTAAATTTATTCGAATAATTGTAATCTATTAAAAAATAGTAATACAGTTAAGAATTTATGTTGTACAATGTAACATGTTATGTAAAAAAATAATTAATGCAACGATCTAATTTTAAAAGGACTGATATTAAAATTAAATATTCATGTATTGTTTTTATTCAAGAATAATGAGAGCATTTAATGTCTTATTAATTGTTTTGTTAATTATTCATTGCTTTTTGCTGTTTTATTGATTACGTTTGGCTTTCTATTTATTATTAGTAATGTTCATTAATTTTCTAAAATACAGCGTGCATTGTTTATAAACTTTTAATAATACTAGATTGATTCAATTTTAATTTATAATTTATATAAGTCATTTATACGTGTATAAAGTTTTCAAAAATGTAATACCAAAATAAAATTTTAGCCAACCATACTTTGTTTTGAAAATTTTGTTGGCAACTTGAGCGAACATTTAAAAACCAAATAAATGCCGTTAATTAAAAGGGGTTTTAAGAAGGTCTCTCCCGTAACTTTTTTCCCTTGAAAATATAATCTTCAAAACTTGAGCGCGTCTAAGCCACTTAAAATTTTTGTTACGATAAGTATTTTGCGTCTAATTTTGAAACTGCTCTTATAAACAAGAATATTATGTAAATATTATATTTTAAACAAGTTTACACTTCAGCGTCGGGTCAACATTTCACGACGTTAAAACTTGAAACTTTCGAAAGTTGAGCTAAAATATAAAAGAAGCCCAGCGCGCCAAGGCTTTTAAACTTCATTCTTACTTTACGGAAAAAAGAAATTCATTAATCAATTTTGATTAAGTAGTGATGAAAAGGACTTTAAAAGCTCTAGTTTAGTTCCATGAAATAATGTAAAGAAAATTTTTAAATATTGATTATTAAATATTATTAAATTGTTCAAAGAAATTATGAAATTGACATTTCCTCCATGATAATTTAAATATTGTGATTGTTTCCCAGGTAGAGAATTAACTATTTTTGGCCATTTTTGCCGGTTAGCGCATGTTAAAATAGCATTTATCTAGATAAGTGAAATTTAAACAAACGTTAATCCGTAAAAATGGCCAAAAATGGTTACTTTTCTACCATAGTTTTTTAATTTTGTAAAATATTTATTTTTCATATAAATTATTGGATAATTTATGAGAATTTTTTTTAATTAAAAATTCAATTTGTAGGAGTTAATATTATAATTATTCAGGATTTGAAAATATTTTTTCCATTTTTACAAGAAAGTGCCCAACGAAAGTACAGATAATTACCTGAATAATGACAAATACTGCCAGAATAAAAAACATGAACGATCAATCAATAGGGTACAAGTGACATCGTTTGATCGATAAGACGCATATAATGCATTTGCATTAACGAAAATCCGCAGCGTCAAACAGCGTACGATTGAGGCAGTAGCAGTAGCAGCAGTAGCAGCTAGATAGGATTATACATATATACGTATAGATATATGTAAAGTGTTATAGAGTGGTGAAGCGAAAGAGCTTGTCGTTTGAGAGACGAAGAGAGCATAGTGAGACGTGAGTATAGAAAGGCTGGCTGCTGCTGCTGGGGAAGTTCAAAGGGATTGAATAGGATACATGCGTTAGTAAAGCCTTTATACAGCGCCAGTCTCTAATCTCAAAGGACAAAAGCTTCAATCGCGCGAAGCTTGTATCGCCATGGCTGCCTACCTGCTACTACTACTACTGCCTGGCTTTTAAGCCACCGAATGAACCAAAAGCAAGACAGTTCGATAATTAACGAAGTAGCTAATTATCAACGATCTCTTTATCCTCTACACTAGCTTCATTTACACGAATCATCCTTTACCTTATTTACCTTTTTCTCTTCTTTCTTCTTTCATCCATCCATCCATCCATCCTCGTCGCTGTTAAAGTTTCAATAAGAATCAATGCATACTTCAGGTATACATGTACGTGGGGATCGATTCAATTCAATTTGGAATTCGCAGGGTGCAGTTTTTCTTCCATGATTTAAGAAGAGAAAAACACATCAAGATCGGAAGAAAGCGTTGGAACGGTAAAGACGGGAAACAAGTAAGTTGGTAAAGAGCGTCGATAGCATGATATGTATATATATATGAAGCTCTTTGTACCATTCATTTGCAGACTTGAACCATAATTAAAAGATCGAGCCGATGCTTTCTGCGTTGATGTAAAAAGTATATAGGAGCTTTATTCTTGGCTTAAAAGTAAAAAGAGAAAAAGGAGAGAAAAAAAGTAAAGGGAAGAGGAAGCTGGATCCACAACTGCATTCATTCCAAAAGCGAGCGAACAGATTACACTAACTCCTTTACTGACTCTTGTCTCTGACAGGCTTCGCTTTCCTCCTTTCTATACCACGACACTGAATTCAAGCGAGTGGCAAAGAAGTACCCATTTTTTTCTTTTTTTCCTTTCTTCTTCTTTACTTCTCTATTTCTATTTTCTTTGCCTTTCTTTACCATCTTCTCGCGCAAAGTACTTCTCGCTCGTGCGCGTCTAATTGACGTTGGCCCCTTTGTTTTCTTTCCGCGTAATCTACCGCACCACGGTTATTTATTCGCCCTTCTCTTTATTTTCTTAGCCGCTGGCGAGAAACGGAGGATCTATATACATATATATACACAAACGTATATAAGACCAAAGCAGTAACCATAGTAGTGCACATATACTTTCCTTCTCTCCTTCTCTTATCCGCTTTATTTCCGCCATTTCTTATCTCTCCTTCCACGTACTCCTTCGTAACTTTGGTCCTTTTCTCGCATCTCTTTTTTTTTCTTTTCTTTATTTTTTTTTTTTTTTTACAAAAGCTTTTCTCACTTTTCCTTCTATTACGTAGCTGCTGCTGCTTCTACTACTACTATTACTACTAGTTTTGTACAGCATGATTCTGTCTCTCTTTTCAAGTTCATCCCTTCTACGATTGCAAAGTGCCGACGCGTCTTCCTCCTTTCGCTCTATATAACCTTAGTAGTACACTTTCCAACCACCCTACTTTTAACTCACCCTCTTTATCTTTCTCGCGTCTACTACTTTAGCTCTCTGTGTATATATATATATGTATCCATGTATAAAGTAAGCTCTTTCTTGCTTGCTCTAAACGTCGGATGATGCGACGCGAGACGACGAGATGTTTCCAACTTCCGACGTTGCTGTGCGCGTTTCATTTTCTCTCTCTCTCTCTCTCTTTCTTCTCTCTTCTCTTTTTCCAAGCTTTCCTTTCTTCTCTCAGGGAAGGTAAGTAACCGCAATCTCCGAATCGAGACTCGTGTCTTCCTCTTCGTTGAGTGCGAGGGAAAGCACACGCAACGCAGAACACCCGCCCGACGACGAAAAATAATCTAAGGAATTATGCTCTATCTTGAAGAGGCGCAGCGGGTAAAAAGAGAGAGAGAAGGAGAAAGTTACTTCGAGCGGTGAGAAAAGAGAGGACCAAATAGATTTGTCCGACGGCTAATCTTTATTAGCTGGAGGGAGTTATACAACTGACATGGGGGATTATTTTTTTTTTTTTTTTACTCTTTCAAATTTATGAATATATACGTCTCGGGGATTATTAATTGAAGGGGAAAAACGTGGGATGCTATTAGGGTTATTAATTCTGCATAAACGGCTATGTACGATAGGATTAGCGCTTTCGATTTAAATATCAATTTCAATTTTTAAGCACGTATGTTTGAAAATTACTAATAGATAAAGGGTATCTTCTGCCTGCAATTTTTTTTAATCCACTCGGGATTATACGTTCGAATAATTTGAATTTCAAGAATTGTTTTTCAAAATTTTGTCACGCGCAAAGAGGCTTACTTTATCATTATTACCGTTATCAAGTAACCACGAAATGATTTTTAAAAAGTATTTCTAAAAAGCTCAATCATTGAAGTCAGTTTTATTTAATCATGTTTCGTTATTGTATTTAGATACTTTGAATACTGTTTACGTATTCCAAAATATAATATTTACATTAATTCGAGATTCCGAGTAACCGCATTTTATTGTGTAAAATCGCAATATCTTTGAACATCAGCCTTTAGAAAAGCGTATTTCTGCAATTCAGCTCGGAATATATTATGTCGTATAATACCCCACAGAAAAGGTGGTCCCTTCCTTGGAAATAATCGTACATTCACGTTTGAAACAACGATGATGAAAGGAAGGATCATATATAATAAAGCAAAGACTTGACGGGAAGGATGGATCAAGCACGTGCGGCCAACGATGGAAGGATTATATACGATTATATACGTATATATATGGAGAGATAGAGGAGGAATATAGGCAAAGAAGGAAAAGCTGTCTGAAAGTAAAAGACGGCGACATCTGCGATATATTCATGAAGCTTCGTATGAGGAAATTGAGCTTTTTTTTTTCTAGTTTCCAGAGACGCAAGTGTGAGCTGGTGAGCGTGCGATTGTGAATGTGGATTGACAGAAGGAATCAATTTGATTGAAGTTTTCAGGTCGATTGAGCTATTTTTTTACGCCACTAAGCCGGGATTTTGGAATATCCTAGAATTCATTTTAAAACTTTGCTCTTCCGAACTTCTTTTGGAATAGTTTAAATGCAATAGAAATTGATTATTCCTTTTGCTTAAATAAAATCTAAATTACGAATGTTTTCGACAGATGGGTGATGGGAAAGTGTAATTTCGGCGATGCATAGCAGGAGGTGCTATTTTGATAAGTGTAGAACAAAAGAATATTTTACAAGATTGTTATTTTGTTGATATTTTAATATGTACAGATATACATATATACATATATTTTTAAATTTTACATTTCTTTTTTTTTCATATTCCATCATTATTTAAGAGAAAAATATTCGTATTACCGTATATTTAAATCAATGTTCTTACAAGAATAAACTATAAGAAAATTGAATTGATAAGGTACGTTGATAATTAAAAGTGAATGTCTTTCCGAAAAAAAAACTATTTATTTCCAACTGGTTTCTCGACGTTTCTAAGAACTTCCTTCTTCTAGACATTGTCAGATAAAATCATGTTAAGTATTCCACTAAATTCATTTCATTATTACTTTCTTCAATACCTTTTTATTGAAAGAGACATATTTATAAATGAAAAAGAATATTCTAAAAGTAACTTTAGTGGAATACTTAACAGAATTTTATCTGATTTAAAAAAGGAAAGTCATATCAAGACTTCGAGATGTCAGTGATTTAGTTAAAAATAAATGATGTTTTTCGAAAAGTCAATCATAGCTGGTGACATCCATTTCTTCAAACGTTAATAATAAAACGAGCAATTCAGACACATTGCATTGTAAAAAAACATTTTCTTACAGTATGCATCTTCAAGATCTATCGGTAAGACTTTGAAATATGAAAAACATAAATTTTTTAAATGAAATGTTTTGAATCAGTTAACAATATCACTTTGAAATTAATAAAAAAAACAAAAATATCTAGAATATAGGCATATTTTATAGTAAGTAATAATTCAAATCTGAAATAACTTTGGTGCAGTTTATTATTAGCATCAGCGGTTTTTTAAATTTATTATTCTTTAAGAATTTTTAAAAAGGAAGTCTTTTATCAGAATTTATAAAACATTTTTTAATCATTATTTATTTTAGGAATTCGAAATGTAGCGCATATATAAATACTTTAAATTTATTCAACGTTATTCAATAGAGATTAAATTCAATTTTTATTATAATTTTTATTCACTCTTTTAATTTTAAAATAAAATCGTTGATAAAAAGACCGTCAATATTTCATGATAATTTTTAAGGGCTAATATATCGGTGAAATATTATTTCTATATAATAATCAATTGTAAAAAGACATATATTTATATGATTATGTCATTTTTTAAATGCATAATCTACATTTTAAATTCTATCAGATAAAATTTTTATTCCATATTGAAATTATAACCATTATGTTCTTTATTGAGTTAAGCAATATTATTAATTATTGCAATATTGAATCAACTTAAAGTACCAATACTACCTCTAAATTTATTTGTACTAAAAAAAATTTTTTGTCGTGAAGGAATATTTTTTTTAAATTTCCGTTTCTCATAAAAATAGTGTCATCTAAGAAAGTTAAAATTACCTAAAAATTAAGTTCAGACAGCATCAAGCAAGAAAAAGAATTTGACAGCGAAAAACAGAAGTGAAGCAAAAAAAAAGGTAAAAAAAGAAGAAGTCAAACGTTGAGCACCGTTTTACCAAGGGAAGATAGTACATGCCCGTGATCGTAACATAAAAAGCTATGTACGTCTGGGAGAGTTGAATCAACGATGCGCAAAGCTTATATACCTTTACTCTTACTCTGGGAGTCCAAAGACTACATGGGAAGATTATACGAGAAGCTGTGTGTGCATGCGCCAGAGAGTAAAGATGAAAATACGAAGACCGGAGGAGAATGTGAAGTTAAACGAGAGAAACGTTAAAAAAAAAAGAGGAGAGGACAAGAGAATGACGAAGAAACCAAAGGAATGTTAAAGAAAAAACTTTGAAGTTTAATATGCAACTTAGAAATCTTTCCTTAACTTTAACGTTAACAAGCTGACAAACTTTTAGATTTTTTTAAAAATTCATTTCCAAAGTTCTACAAGTTTTTTTAACTTTTGACCAATTTAGAATATCATAAGAGAGATTATACATTTTTTATTTAAAATTTCAATTTAAAATCTTTCGGCGAATCTTCTTAACTGGAAGTACTAGATAATCTTTTTATTTATCAAGTCGCCATTAGCTAATTAGAAAAGCGTAGAAGCATTCATTTATAAATAAAAAATTAAAACATTTTCTATATTCATGAGAATATAATTGAAAATAAAGGAAGAAATTAAACTCTGTAAATATTGAAACTATTCAAAATGAAATGGCGCTAGAAGTGTAAAAATAATATTGATGATAAAATGGATTAAGTATCAAAAGAGCAGAGCAGATAAGAAAGGAATCCAGCTGAAATAGGAAAAACATCTTGAGATATACAGTGAGCGAATGGAAAATCTAGTGAACAAAGGAAAAAGACTAAGACAAGAAAAAGAAGAAGAAGAAAAAAAAAGGAATAAGATGATCGTACCGCCAAGGAAGAAATAGCCAATGATATAAAGAAAAGAGCAAGGAAGGGAAGAGAGAAGAGAAGAGAAAGAAAAAAAAAAGAGAAATGAGTTGGTTTCGAAACTAGAGAATCCCATTCAGAGTGAACCTTTACTCTTATACGAAGCAAGCTTGGATATAACTAAGTCTAGAATCCCAGTATGCCTTTCCGACTCTTAACCCTCTAGAAGGCTTTGACTCTATTGCTCCTTTCTCCATCTTATATGTGTATATGTATATACCTATACATGCCATTCCATCCCCCTTTAAAACACCCATGCTGGTATTCTAACGTCTGTCTTGGGTTATATAACGTTTTAAAGGAGGAAAACGGAGGGCGAAGGGTAAGAAAGCAATAGCTAGACGTTACAAGAGGATGCTATATATATGTAGAGAAGGAGAGAGTATAAGGCTCTTGAGAATCCGCGAAACATCCTTGAGATGCACTTTACCATAAATAATGGCTCGCGGGCATTTGCAAGACTATGAGTATGCGGTGCTTTCTCTCTCTCTTGCTCTTTCCTTTTGCGGTCTGGCTAGAAATGACTGGACGTTCGAGGATGTTTTGTATAAGGAAATGAAATTAGAAGGAGAGAAATAGAGAGCGAAAGAGAGAGAGAGAGAGACTGGAGAAGTGAATTCGAATGGATATATTTTGTTTGCGTTATGTATATGTAACTGTAGACGAAACCCCTTGAATTCTGTTATGTTGGCGCAAAGAACTTTTGATGTCTGAGCTTGATGCTGCTAAGATATACATGATGTAATAATCAGAGAATGTATACGCTGGCTTGAATAAAATTTTCAAAACGAAATAACATAGCCGAGAAAACATCATTACATTTTCATCGAATTGTTACAACAAATAATATTCAACTTCCACGGGTAATTTGGTTAAGCAAAGATGTCAATTGACTAAGGCTATTAGTAAATAGAATAATAATTCAGAAACTATTTTCATTCGAATGGCGTAATGATCGCCGTTTAAACGTTAGTTGGAAAAGTTTTATTAGCGAAAGAACAATTGTTAGAGAGCGAACTTTTACAGCGAGAAGTTTGTAATGTGATAACTAAGTTTTTCAATTTGTTTTTACCAATTATACTTTTCTTCCTCTCTTTCTACAAATTTTATTGTCTTACTTGAAAGCGTGAAAAATCACAATTATATTCTTTTCCAATCCTTGGCAATTTTTCTCGATTTTTCTTCATCGCAAGGAAAAATAATATCAAATCTGACCGAGTTCTTCTAGTTGCTTAATTTAAAATGTAATATTGAATTTTAAAAAAATTTAAATTCAAATCTCACAATGATAAATTATATTCATTTTATAATAATACAAATAATAAGCATTTCAACTTAATGTCATTATGTTTTATAATTACAAAGTAATTTTCATCCTTAACGAAGAAATTTTCCTCGACCTAAATCGTGATTAATATCCTTTCAGCTACAGTGGATTATATACCAAGATAAAAACGTCTACGTCTAGCTATATAGTGACAAACTCCGCGACGGAGAAATAAAAAATTAAAAAAAAAAGAAGAAGTAGAAGAACAAGAGAAAAATATCCGATATAAAAATAAGCGTTTCCATAATGAATGAGAAACAAAAGAGAGAAAAAAAAAGTCGAACAGCAATATCCATTCTTGCATTAATCTCATTACGCGCGATTGATGAGAGCAGTATCCGCAATCACTGCTCTCTTCATACAAATTCTAACATGAAAATTTTGTTATCCAAAAAAGGGCGAAAAAGTTTGCAATCTCTCGTAATTTAATTTTATCTAGCTTTAAAAAAAAAAAATCGAGATATTTATGAGAAATCTCATCAGCGCTTCTCTCTATATACACGTATTCTGACTGTTCTAAAACGTGTACGAAATACACAAGCTTACTAGTGCTTTTGCCTTTACCCTCCTTTAATGTAATGTGCATAACGGGGCCAGGATGCACATCAGAGCTGATTCTCCTGTTACGTTGTTAAGCTCGCTGACACGCAATGTCATAATTTCGTTACTCTACCCTTTCTCCGTCTCTCATTCTCTCTCTCCCTCTACTTCTCTTTTGGTCTATCTCACAATCTATTTATCCATCTTTCCTTTACCACATTATAACATCCAAGACACTCTTTGGTCTCTCTCT
Source organism: Anastatus disparis (assembly GCA_017163975.1). Lineage (NCBI taxonomy): Eukaryota > Metazoa > Arthropoda > Insecta > Hymenoptera > Eupelmidae > Anastatus > Anastatus disparis. Next base: position 8,673,688 of record JAFFSR010000227.1, read on the forward strand.
CTCTCTCGCTCTTTCTCTCTCCGACCTCGTTATGCTCTTAGGTTGCCATTAGGGGAAGAAATTTGATACTGTGTCTAGGTACAAGTAAGCATAAACCTCGTCCATATACATTATAGTACCTGCTATCCAAATGAGTTTGCAATTCTGTACATAGTCGAGAGTAACGTTCAATGTGTATATGGGCTTAAGGGTTTGGGAAAGGTACTTCATAAATGACAAGTGCGTTGCGATCATTAATCGACACGTGCGGCTTCGAGGGCTTCGTTTGACGCGAGCGTTAGATACTCCTGAGTTTATCGATTTGTAATGGTTTTGTTATTTATTAATGCACATTTCTGAGGAATAAGTTGAGTGTGAACGTTTGAATTGAATAGTTTACATGAAAAAATAATTATCAGATTTAGTTTGGAAACAAAGTGAATCTTTGATAGATTCATGAAATGTATGAATAAATAGAAGTACTATAGAACGTTTTGTTACAACATTATAATTACTACATTTTTACTTGTTAAGAGAGTCATTTCATCAACTTTTACAATACTATGTTTCAATTTATTTCTTTTTTTTATATTTTCAAGTTATCCATACGATCTATTAACTTTCATTGAACGTGAAATATTTTAAAATCATGATTTATTTTGAAAACTTCAAAAAACAATACATAACATAAATGCATATAAATATTAAAATACCAGCTAATAAATAATTTAAATGAACAATGTGCTGATTTGTGAGTCACGCCATGTGTTTTATTTTTTCAACATTTCGGTAACTGATTTTTTACCCTCTTCATGAACTGTATAATGCATTAGGTCAATGCCATCGTCGAGAAAAATAATCAATTACAATATCACGAAGTGACATGAAATCAATTCAACCGCGACACCACATCTGTTTTTCGTATTCAAATGAATGAACAAAAAAAGGCAATAAAAACAGTATAAAATTAAAAACAGACGAATAATGAATTAAATACTAAATAAATATATACACAGACATAAATTTTTTTCTTCTTCCAGCTGTGACATATATCGGTGCAGTTTAAAGCATGGTTTTTACTTTTATCCTATGTTTATCAATTAATTTAGGGTTGAATTCATTATGCACCTGTTTTTAATTTTACTTTGTGTATTGTTTATATTGTTTTTTTTTTTAAATTATTTTGAATAGAAAAAACATGTGGTATAGCAGTTGAATTCATTTGATATCAGCCCATGATATTTCAATTGATAATTTTTCTTGATGGCTTTGGTCTAGCATATTAATAATTACCGAAACGTCGAACCATCACTTGTAAATCATCAATTTTTTATTGAAATGTAATCCAAATATTTTTATATTTGATATAATTTTTATGTATTTTTATGCATATAAAATAAAATTGCTTAAAAGTAGCTTAACAAATAAGGTTCATAATAATGTACAAATAATTTAATTATTATTTTTAAATTATTTTTATTAATTAAATTACATTATTTCTGCTTATTAAACAGCAATAGATAAAATTTTCATATTGTATTGAAATAATGACTGTTGCGTAGTTAATTAAACGGAATAATAATATTAATTACTATAATATTGAATCAACATAAATTTTCGAATGTAATGATCATATACTTTAATTACGTGTACACAAAATATGTAACGACATCGTATATACCGTCAATATCACGTTTTATTTTAATAAACTGTTATATGTAAATGATTAAACTAGCGCCATCATTATTCGCTTGAAATTTAATTAATCTGCGAAAAGTTAATGGAATGATAACAAAACTAATTTAGAATAGATAAATGTTTATTCATTAAATATTCTGATTTTGACATATCAATAATATTATATTCTTTCAAATGAAGTTTATAACGAGTAATTAACTATAAATTATTATTAATTAATACTTTTTCTAAAATATATATTAAAATTAGTGCTTAAATTTATTTAGAAATTTCTCAATTATAATCTCCTTTTGACTTTTAAAATTGCTTCTAAAAAATTATTTATTTTGATACAGATGCCCAAAGCTAATGATCTGCAGAAGCACCAAAAAATCACCTTTGAAATTATCACTAGTTTCGTGCACTTGTATAGAAAATAGTTTTTGTTAACCAAAGTATGAAAACAAGATTTTTATTATCTATTTGGCATGTATATTCAAGAGCCTCATTTTCACACTAGGCTGATCTATTTTTATCTCAATGATAATTTTAAGTAATGTCTTAAATTAATTTAAAAATCACTTTAAAAATAAAACAATTAATCGCGAATAGTTCAGACATTTGAACAAATCTCATTTAATTGGAAAGATTTTAAATTTAATACGCTCTCAGAAAAACAGAGATAATGTCTTTAAAAAATACAAGCGAGAGCTCAAATACTTTTTTAAAACAATTAAACAAGTTAAAAGTCTTTTAAAGCTGTACATTCCGAAGAAAAACAAGGTTATCTTATTTTTAAATCGCAGATCAGTAAAAAATACAGGCTTGAACAAATTTTAAAGGGCCAAAAACTTCCAATATAATCCACTTCAAGAGTGCTTTAGCTAATTTAAAAATCCAAAAACTCTCTAATCCATGTTTTCGAAGGGAAGCGAGTGTTCCAATAATTAAAGAAGAACGTGTAAGCACTTGGTAAAATAAATTAAAGTAAGAAATAAATACTCTAGCTCTTATATGTTCATACATAAAAATGTGCAAAACATTTAAAAATCAACAAAAATAATGATACAATTTTTAATTCTACAAAACTGTGGTGATTTTTTTAAAATTTTATTAAACGTCGCTATATTTATGCTATCATAACGATGCTAATTAACGACGGAGGTTTTCAGTATGTTTGTGAACAAAGCACATGTATCGCATACAGTGGTGCTTGTATCAATCGGCCTCCAAGAGCGAGATTCGAACTCGGATCCTCGAGATTACGAATCCATCGCTCTACCGACTGAGCCACTGACTACCTCTATAGTGGTCTTCTATTTGATGATAAAATTGTCATCAAAGAAAATAGAGAGTTTGATATAATTTATTTTAGAAGCGAGTCAATGGATTACTGTGATTGGTTTGGAAAGAAATTTTAATGAAATTTTAAAAAGGATTTTCAAAACAATTAGTTTCAATATTAATTAATCTAAAACTGAAATTCAACGATATACGAATTCTGCGATTGCAGTGCAACCATAGTTCAAACGTTGAAACTATTGTTGCTCTATAACTTCGATTAATCGATCATTTTTTTTTTCGTGATCTTTTCTCTACACCACATGGCTAGGAGGAAATATATCCTAGCATTAGCAAAAGCTTCAAGCTGTAAATGGAAACATTACTATATTTTTGATTTGCAATAAAATAACCATTTTATTTTGTTTCATATTTTTTAGGATTTTAAGATTTAAAATTCAAATGTTTGATTGCATTTTTGTTTTGAGAATTCGAGACATAATTTAATTAAGACTAAAAAAAGACATCAAATGGGTTTAGCATGTTTAATCAAATTAATTTAGATACAAGCCATGAAGTATTCATTGAAGTTTTCCGCAGAGTCGTTTAAATAATTGATTTAACAATTTAGTCCTTTAATGAATTTTATTGCCAGACGCTCACAATTTAATTTATTAACTTAATGAAAGTTTAAAATAAACGTTAAAGTAATGGATGTTTATAAAAAATAAAAAAAATATTTCTTTGTTCTTAAAATTTTTAAATCATTACGAATTTCACGATTAAAATGCATATTTATTTTTTAAACGAAGGTTAACAAAAAGGGGCTGCTCTCTCAGTATTTCTATAACGTTATTTTGAAAATTATTATTTTTTTATCATCGCAAAGCTCCTTTTATGAGGAAACAATATCCTATTACAACTGAACTTTCAAAGCTTAAAGCTTTAATCAACGTATATAAAACGGCGCTTCTACAAGCGACACGCAACAACTGCAATTATTCAGGACCACTGGTACTTCTGTATGCGTGCATTAAAAGGGTAAAAAAAAATGAACGAATATATAGGATAAAAAGAGATGGTATATGAAAAAAAAGAAGAGAGAGAGAGGAACAGAAGTATGGGTAGTAGAAACAGACAGATAGGGGAAAACGAGCGAGAATTAACGAGACCGCGAGAGGCTGTACGTTAACGAGGAAAGGTCATTGAAAATGAATTATTTCCGATGGCTCGACGCCATTAAAGCCGAGTTCTAAACCCTCCCCCGCCGTACCCCTTTAACCCTCTTGTAACGTGAGACTTTATGTACGCGTTAGTCTCGCGACCTGGGGTATATCATCGTTGGTTCTTTTTTTTTATTCTTCTTTTTTTTTTCTCTTCTTTTCCCTCGTTATTATCTCTTATTCCCTATACCATTGTTTCTTATTCTTCTTCTATTTTTTCTTGCACATACATACACACGTTTTATTCTCCGTAGCAAGGCGCAATGACGCAGTACAAGAGTCATATATGGGCGGTATAACAGTGCGCCTGGGTTATGCGATACCCCTTTTACTTGAGCTTTAACGAGAAGATGGGTTAGGGAAGATACATATACAATTATAATATGGCTTCTGTAACAGAAAAGGTGCCGCTGCTTTTGCCGCTATTGTTTCCCTCTAGAGAGCTTGTTTACTCATGATACGAAATAACGCTAAGGTGTCTGTGTATATAGATATACATGTACGAGAAAGAAATTGAGTATATACGAACACTGTGAGAAAGTAGAGATGTGACTATCTTTTTAAGGGTTTGTTTGGCTGTTTATTTTGGGAGATAAAGCTTTTGACTGATTCACATTTACTTAAGCCTTGTAATTCTTTCGGATGCTTGTTAAAGCGAGATTTCTATTTGCGTTATAAATATTTTATGTACTACGAAGCTTCATGGCAATTTGATACAATCTGTTTAATTAATTGAAAAACATTGTTATCTTTTATTGAAACTGAATCTCGTTATACTTTTATATTTTACTACTACATCATTTCTATTTTTGAAAATAAAAAGCATCGAGGATAAAATGACGGATTTTGAATTCAAGATTTAGGTGAATTTTTACATTGTCGATGCTCCTGAAAGTATAATGATATGTCTTCAGAAACGTCTGTCTGCGCTCTCGTGCATGGCCGTATAATAAAATTGTACGTCATACCTTCTGAGCGAATAAAAGTTTCTTCGCAAAATGACGTACGTATATTTAATATTTTAGAACTTTTAAAATCTATAAACTTTTTTTTATTTCGATCGAAAAGTAGATTTGAATTATATCATTGCGTACGTGTAACTTTATAAGAAGTGACTAAAGATCAATAAATGATTAATTAATTAACTTAGCTTATTTAACGTGTAATAAAAATTCATTTAAAAAAATACAGTGTGTTTGAAAATATTTAATTCGAACACATTAAATTAAAAAAAACAACATAAATTAAATTCCTATATTGATGTATGGAATACGTAAAATTAAAATCATTAAATAAAATTAATTAAAATTATGTTGAGAACAAAAAATATATTTTAGCTAAATATAGATATTGAAATGCCAATTTTTTATTAAAAAAATGTTAAATCTCATGGTGCCAATTATTTTATAATATTTAATTTGCTTACCATTACTGACCAGCCTTCCATTAAAATTACTTTGATATATAACTCACCTGTAACAAAAAAAAGTTAATAATTATTTTCATAGCGATAAATAATGAGAGATTTTTATTTAGCATTAATTAAAATATTGTAATTGGAGATAAAATCAAATATAAGTACTGAAAAATGACCAGATCTAATTTTATCAATTGGGTCGCTCTTTTCTTAAAAATAGTCATATTATAGAATTAAGAATAAGATTTTTAAAAAAGCTCATATTTTCTTTAATTTCCATAGAGTAATACTGATGAATCGAGTCTTTGGGCAAAGAAACGATCCAGGAGAAAGGAGCCAAGAGAGAAAAAGAAAGAAAAAAAAAAGAAGAAAATCCGTAATGGAGATAAGAACACAGTACCCACGGAAACGATTAAGTTAAAAGTTTGAACAATTAATTAATTGCCGCTCTGCCGCTAGCGATTCCGTTGGAGCTTTTACCTTTAGGTATAGCTTCTCTTACCCTTTTTTCGTTCTACTTTTCTCTTTTTTTTTTCTTCCTTTTTTTTTTGTTCATTCTCCGTTGGACTTTAGCGCAAGCTCTCCTTAGTTTGCTGCAAAATTTGTGTAATGAAACGAAATAGAATAAGGCAGACTTTTCGGCATTCTCAAACCCTTGTAATTATGCTGAAACTTTCTATAATTTAGACATGAATTTCTAGTAAAGTTTGGAGGAAAACAATAATTTACAACTGTAAGTCATTTCTGGATGAACAAGACTACTAACGATCTTGTAATTCTTTTTATTTTCATATTTTGAATATATTTATTTAAAGTTAAAGGTACGTCGTTACCTTTTCTGTTTGTAAATTAAATTTACTTAGCCAAGCGAATTATGCTAAAACAATTGACGTTTTTATAAATTGTTCAAGTATGACATTTAAAAAAACTTTTTAATCCATTTGTAAAACCGATTAATTTCTTTTTCAAAAAAAAAACAAAGTGACAAATTTATGAATACTGGATACATATTTTTAATTACTTAAAGTTATTTTTTTTACGAAAATAATTCTATGGCTTATTTTGAAATTCTCATATCGCATTACTCAAAGCTCATAAACATATCCTTGCGACATATTTAATGACATCACGCAAAACTCCTGTTATCAAAAATGAACAGTGGAATCAGAAAAAAAAGAGAGCAAACATTCGGCAAAAAATATAATAAAATATGAAAATTTGTAATTTAAAGCTTGTTCATATACATAAAGTGTCCCTTAACTTTCGTCACGTAAAATTTTCTCAGCAAAAAGGCGTACATCTCATATAATTTTGCTCGTGGCAAATAACATCCATCCAAATAAGGAAGAAATATATCTCAAGCTCGTCTTCGGCTGGTAAAACTGTCCTCCTCTCCTATATAAGCGAACTTTCAAGCACGAAAGATTCACGCTTTTCCTCTTTCTACTTTTCCTCCTTCTTCCCTTTTACTCGCCGTTACCATCTTAGATATGGTGTGCTTTCTTAGCCTCGTAAATCATCGTTGGTAATTTCTTCCATTTCTCTTCGAGTCTCAAGCTCGTTTTTGGTTAGAGAGAAAGGAGACAGAGAAATAAAGACAGAACGAGAAAGATACCTTTCTCGGTATGTAGTTTTGGTGCAAAGGCACATTTGCCAACACCGACAGTCGGATGGCAGCAGCGACGGCGGCGACTTTCTCTTTCTCTCTCGGTCTCTGTCTAGCAAGCACATTTCCGCCAAGCGTACGTTTCCGGTATAGTACTACAAGAAACTGTACTACCTAGAAGACTTACATGCTACTGCCGGAAATACGCGACTATCCAGCCGGCTAAGAATTCTTGAGTATGAAAGAAAACTAAGATACTGAGAAGTCGCCGGTACACGCTAGTTGGCGGATTTTATACTCATTTTTTTTTCTTTTTTCTTTCTTTCTTTCTTTTTTATTTAAGTTTGAACTGCAATTTTTACCGAGCGCTTGTCTTCGTATTTTGCTATGATTATTTCTTTTATGATAGATGAGTGTAATATAGTTCACATTATTTTATGCTGATATATAAAAATGTAACTTTTTATTAATTTTACAATTTTACAATTTGTAATTAAATAAGTGTATTTTGGATTTAAAGTTCTATTTATAAAATATATTATATATTCCATTTTCGAAATTATAACATTCATATAATAATAATAATGGTAGCAGTAGTTGTAAAAGCCAAATAAATAAGGAAATAGAAAGCATACAATATAAACTTATATATGTATGTAAAACTGAATTGCAAAACAGTTGTTCGAAATAGTGGAAAAGCAGAAACATGAAATAGAAAATTAAATTTTCAACAGCATTGTCAAACATATATTTTACAAAAACACAGCTTTAGATATATTTTACGATTCTTCTATTTTTTGTTATAAAAAGTAAATACACAATACACTTTTGAGATTTATAAATTTTTTAATTCCATTAGTTTTCTACATACATATAGAGCGATTTAAATAATTTTATATACATTTATTTTATTAAATTTTATTTATATAGATAATATTAGATTTGGTGTTAAAATGTATCGATAATAAATATACGTTCAATTACGAGGTCGTCAGTGGCTCAGTTGCTAGAGCGATGGATTCATAATCTCGAGGATTCGAGTTCGAATCCCGCTCTCGGCTGATTTATACAAGCACCACTGTATGCTATACATGCGCTTTGCTTACAAACACACTGACGACCTTCGTCGCTAATTAGCATAAATACATCGACGTTAAAAAAATAAAAAAATAAAAAATAAACTGTCTTAAAATTAAAATGTTTAGTGGTTAAAATAATTTTTTTTTTTAACAATATTTGTACAACTTGTATTATATCACATTTTATATATTCAAATTTCAAGAATTTAAATCTCCCACAACATCTACAGCACTAAACTATACAACTTTATCTTTCGCAGAAACACAGCCAAAAAGCGTCTTACGGCGCCCTCCGCAAAACTGGAAAACAGCCGATGCTTTTCCACTAAGCTTTACCCTTTTACTTCTCATTCCCCTTAAGAAAAAGGAGACTAGTTTATCGCTCTGCGACTATACCACCACTAAGATATAGAAAGATTCGGCTTTAACGGTAACTTTCCTCGCGAGGATGTTATTTACGTGAATGTACGGTCCGAAATTGCGTAGAAAATGTCTTGAGAGAAAAAAAGATATATGTTAAGATTGGCATAAAAATATACCACCCTTAAGAGATAAGTAAATCCATTATGGTGCGAGAATCGACAAGATTGATTGAATAAAATAAAACTGTTAAATATTTTATTATCGTTTTGAAAAATTTATTTGTAATAATGCAGTTTTTTATAATAACAAAAAATTTTGAATGATACTTATTTGTTAAAATACTGAATATGATCACTTAGCGATTAGCAAATGTGCTATTGAGATATTTGAAAAATTTTTTTAAATAAATAACTAGCCTCGAATATTTCTAAAATCAATAAATCTTATGAATTGTACAAAAAAATAGATTTGAAGATATAAAATATCTACTTTTCTGAAAAATTTTAAATCGATTTCTTTCAATGTTTTCAACTTATCGTGATGCAAAGAAAATGGATTTTTTTCTGATAAAATAATATTCCTTCAGCAGCTATAAACGATAAGGATGTGAAAATTCTGAAAATTATTTTTGCCATTTTACGTACTTTTAAACGTTCAAATTCGTTCATAATTTTGATTTTTCATAGTTAATAAGGTACTTTAGATTGTTGTTTCCAAATTGTTATGTTGTAATTTTAATTACGTTTTAAATTACTTAACAAATGCCAGATAGTTTAAAATAATTATTATAAAGTTCTATTTGATTTAATTTTGAAAAAGAAACTTAATTAAATAAGTAACTATTTGATTCAAACTGGATTAAATACAACAAATCTACGTTAAGTTTACGAAATAACTTTTCTCCGAGTATACGAATATAAATAAGTATAAATGATAAGACAATGTTTGCAGAAAATTCAATCATTATTTTTAAGTAAAAAGACTTTCTAACTAATTTTTCCATAGAAGAATTTAATATCATGTTAAATCTCGCGTGCTCAGATACAAAAATTTGTTGACTAGATTTAATATACAAAGTATATCCACAGAATAAAGTAATTCTTCAAACAAAAACTATCGCAGCTTTAGAAAAACTTTGAGGCACTTTATAACTCGTTGGATTTGATAAGCAAAAAAAGAAAAGGAAAGAATAAAATAAACTTAAAGAAAGCAAAAGTTCTCATGAGTCTATTTCGCAGGATGTTTATATATATATATATATATATATATATATATATATATATATATATATATATATATATATACATAAAAAAAAATGAAGAAACGCAGTTATTGTTTTAAAAAGTAGGAAAAGTATATAAAAACAATAACGTGCAACTGACACAGTCGTTTTATATATATCCAAGGTTTAATGTATATACAAAGCGACAAGAAGAAAACTTTGCATTAAAAGTCGCCACTTAAGGATCCTCTTATAAAGAACAAAAAAGCTTCTTCCTACTTGCCAAGTGTCTTATGACGTTAGTAAATCTTTCGGCGAATATAATGTTCACCAGGTACCAAGAGACTAAAAAATAAGGAGAGTTAAAGAAAAAAAAAAGAAATTTAAAAGTTTAGGGTAAAGAGGAGAGGGGATTATAAAAACGAAAAATGTGTGGGGTCTTGAGTAATGCTCGAGGAGGAGTTGTAATCTTATTTAGGACGCGTAAAAGTGACGAGAAAATGAGCGCGTGAGCATACAGTATGGAATAAAAAATAATAATAATAAAAAGGGAAAAAAAAAATAATATAGGGGGGTATACTCCTTACTTTGGGAAATTACATTTATTCTGCGAGAAGCGCAAAAGCAGAAAATGTAAGCTCTCGGACGGGAATGAAAGGTCGTGAATTTATCTTGAGCGTGAGAGTGCGAAAAGGAATCTGTCTTCTACGCTTTTGAAAAACACGCGAAACTCTACTGAGTATAAATAGCAAATGTATATATAAAGGTAAAAGCAAAAAAAAGTAGAAAAAAGCATATCTTTATGTTTGCACAAAAGAACTATAGAGCTTATTTTGTTTTCTTTTGAAAAAAGAAAATAAATAAAAAAGAAACAAAACGATTCAACGATTCACACGCGATATATAGCGAACCTTTTTTCCCTGAAAATTTGTAAGATAGACAACTAAGCGTGCGTTTTTTCGAAGCAAAGGAAAAAAGGTACGAACATGATGCTGTATCAAGAACCATGAAAAAGGATGCTACTGTTTAGGAATGGAGTGCTACGGTGATAGGGTTAGGAAAAATAAAACGGAATGAAGAAACAGAAGTGACTTCGGGTAACGCAGATAAAGGAAGAATATTTTCAGAAAAACTATGTGTCTGTTAGTAAATATTTTTTTCTAACGGCGTACGCAAAATTCGATTTCATGTACCCGTTTGCGTACATAAAATATCATATTATGAGACGCATTTGTTTAGCGTGCGTAAAATGAATCGAGCGTGCGTAAAATGATTTCAGCGTGCGTAAAATGATTTTAGCGTGCGTAAAATGATTTAAGCGTGCGTAAAATGATTTCAGCGTGCGTAAAATGATTTCAGCGTGCGTAAAATGATTTGAGCGTGCGTAAAATGATTTCAGCGTGCGTAAAATGATTTGAGCGTGCGTAAAATGATTTCAGCGTGCGTAAAATGATTTCATCTAAAAAAAAATTTTTTAATTTTTAAAGTATTATATTTCAGGAACTATACATCATAACAGACATTTATACATCTCATTTGAAAGCTCTTGTGGTGCTCTTTTAAAGTGCTATGTACAATTTTTTTCGCGATACGTGAACTCTCTTATTAATTAATCTTAGAGTTAATCATTTAAATAATTTCTTATTTATTGTTTTAAAGAGGGGGGAGGAATTCTCAATTATTATTTTAATAATACATTTTGATGGAATTTTAATTTGAGAGCTATCCTTGTCTAACTGAGATTTTTGTTATTTACTCAAGTATTAATCGGTGAATCTGCAAATTAAAAGTTGAGCGCAATAGATATTATTATTACAAATATTTATGCACAAGAAGAAAAAAATCTATCGCTTTGTTTTTGAGAAAAGTAAGTAACGCGAAAAAACTTTGGCGTTACTTACTTTTCTCAAAAACAAAGCGGTAGATTTTTTTTTTCTTGTGCATAGATGTTCATAATAATAATATCTATTGCGCTCAACTTTTAATTTGAAGATACGCCGATTAATACTTGAGTAAATAACAAACAACTCAATTGTTACTCGGTCGATATCAGGTTCTACTCCGGCTTGCCGTTGATGGTTTTATTAATTTTATTTTTATATTAGTAATATTATTTATTTTTTTGGAGGGGGGGCGCTGCCCCCGAAAACCTCCCCCGGCAGGGGCTTTGCCCCCTGCACCCCCACCACGGGGCTCCGCCCTGGACCCCGTCCTGCGCCCCGACCTCGACTACCTCTTACAATCTTGATAGCCTTCGAACAAGATTGTACATGCTATCACAGACGCAAGTTTGTCATTCTTAGAATTTTGCGCACTTGTTAGAAAAAATAATATACGCAACTAATGCGTAAAGTGATCATCGCACTCGTCTCATTTGTCGCCCCCGCTGCGCTCGGGCGACAAAACCGACTCGTGCGATAATCACATATTTTACGCACTCGTTGCGTAATATACTAATTTTTCGATGAAGTTTAAAAAAGGAATGGAAGACTTAAATAAAGTTTTGGTTGGATGTAAAAGGAAAATTTTATCGACGTTTGAAATATTTTTTTATTCAAAAAGAAAAGTATAAATTTTTTTTTATTTAGGTTTTTGATTTTAATTTGAAGTATTTAATGCAATAATAAAAATTTAAACACTAAAATTAAAATTGTTCCCAATTAATCATTAATAATGAATACTAAAAAATTTCTTTTTAAAAAAAATTATCTGAATTGAATTAAATAGGACTACATTTTCTAGAATGATTATCAGAATATAATTTTTAGAAAAATTAATATAAAATCATTTTCTTTTTTAATTTAAATTTAAGTCATCAACTTTTAGATGAATCATAATAAACGATCATAAAACGGAACAAAACTTATAAATTGTTCTAAACGTTTTTATTAACTTTTAAAATATACAAATTCATTTTTTATGTTTCCTTTTTTCACTTTATTTTAAAACGTTTCGCTTTTATAGAATATCTCGGGGAATATTCAAAAATAAAGTAAATTTAAGAAGTTACCTTTCGTGGCATCTGTTCATTTAAAGTAGAAAGGATTCGCCGTTTTTCCGCGGCAGATTTTCATAACTTGGCGTAATGTTTACTTTTCTTAAAGAAAAAAAAAAAAATTTTTTTTTAAACACAAAAAATGCATTAGCAATATTTTACGTTTATAGAAATCTTTAAATAAACTTTAATTTGACTTTGCAAATAAAACTGTAAAGTTCGCTTGATAATATTGGTCCAGTCAAGAAAAAGTTTTTAGTAAATATTTTACTGAAATTTCTTCCAAAACGATAGTAAAAATAACAATGAAACTTTTCAGAATTTTCGAAAATTTTCGCCTTTTATCGAAAAGCACCATCGAGTAAAATTATCTTAAACAAATTCATCATCAAATATTCTAATGTCTATTTAATCATTGAAATCGTAGTTTAATATTTAACCATCGTTTAAAATTCAAAAGCTCTAGCTTAACTTTTAACTGTCATTCTTATATTCCGTTTAAGTTTCTTTCCATAAATAGAGACATCTTATAATATTATTTTTTATCTTTATCGCTCCTTTATTCAAAGTTTCAATCTTGATTAATCTTGTAATAGATATATAATCTTGAAGTAAAAATCTATAAACTTCAAACAAAGTATATGAATTTACTTGCATATTTCCAATTTTATTATTTTAAAATTTTATTACTTGAAATTTGATTTTTTATATAATGAAATTTCATTTTGATTTAATAAATAAATTTCGCTGTAAGTTTATTATAAAAATTAAAATACTGTAATTGGTTAAAAAAAAGAACTATTATCTACGAACTTAAATTTAGTTTTATTGATCACTGCTACGCTCGAATTAATCTATTTTGTAAACATCGTTACAAACAAAAGTTTTAATCTATCTGTATATCTGTATTAAGACAAAAGTCATCGAACATATCTTGACTCAAGTCCTCTTCTCAGCGCACACAGAGCCACCAAAGTAGAATCCGTTCTATCTATCCAAAGGCAAGAGCTATACGAGTGCAACTGGTAGCAGCTTCTCGATTATTCTCAATCCTCCCCATACCCTCCTTTCAACCATACATTCAAGTATATATACAATATATATATATATATATATATATATATATATATACGCATATATATAGAGAGAAGATAGAGATTAAGAGAGAAGAGAGCGTTGCGATGCACTTTGACTAGGAGAGATGTCAAGACAGGATGCGCCCAGTCAGTCGGAAGGAGGAGTAGTATCGCATATAAGAGAGACAAGAGAAGGAGGGAGAGAGAGAGAAGAGGCATTGAAGACTGACACGCACCATTCGTATTATATATACGTAAGATGGTAGGGGGGAGGGAAGAGAGTAGGGTAAACCACAAAGTGAAGGAAAGCATCGCTATGTGTTACGTGTTATATATCAAGTTAGAAGAGGAGTATAATACGAGGGTGCGTTGTTTCGATTGATACAACAATGAACGAGATCATGGTAAGTTTATACATACTGATGCGATATAGGGTGAGCGAGAGAGCTTAGTTCATACATACTGATGATGGAGAGGAAGTATTTTGATTTTTTTTTTTTTTTCTGACTTCAGATTTTATTATTTACGTTTGGGAAGAATGAGGATTTGAGTATTAAATACCAATGTTATTTTTAGGAGTGACGCGTGGAATGTATATGAAGATATTGGTTATTTTATTATTTTAGGATTTATTTTCATAGAGATATTGAGGAGGATAGGTGAAATGTGTTATTTTGGTAAGAATTCGGAAAACAAATCTAGTATGAAACTCGATTTATTTGAAATAAATAGAGTGAGATTAAAAATCATCTATATGCAAATTATAATTTTTTTTAATCTTATTGTTTTCTCATCTATAGCATAATGAAGTTTTGAACGAAGAAAAATCATAAATTTAATATGTGCGTTTGTACAACATATTTTTATTATTTGATAATTTTAATGAAAAATTGGAATTCGCAAAAATACGCTGACAAAAAGATTTTAATAAGAGTTATTGTTTTGGCTTTTAAAACAAGCAAAATGCTTTTGATTTGAGCGGAAAATATCACCAAACTAAACAAAATAATTTATTTTTAATCTGAAAATAAAATTCACAATGCGTGACCCTAACGAAAATCTCTTTTGACAATTAAATAATGCATCGGAAATAACGCTAGTGTCAAATTAATTTCAGAAATGTAAAAAATTTTCCTTTTAATTTTAACAGATTTCTTTTGAAAATTTTAAAATTTATTACTAAGAGCAAATTTTTGAAAAGTATGTACCAAACGGGCTTCTATTTCTGTTTAATTCAACAACTATAGTGTAAGCAGACCTATACTCTTGATTCAAAATTCTATTTTTGTCAGGGTATTCAATATTAAATTGCATTGTTCTTGAGGTTAATCCCGTGTATTTTTATATGTAGATTTTGAGCTCATACATGTATAAATAACACAGATATGTACACCTCAGTATGTGCTATAAATAAATATAAAAAATTCTACTTGGATATTAAATAGAACTGTTTGACAAAGTACTTTGCGCTCTCAACAATGAAAGTAGGTTCTCCGAAGAACTCAACTCAACATGTCGCTAATCGATAACATTCCTCGCTATACAATTTCACAAGTTTGCTCGTACATTTATTGAATTGTTTAAAAGCTATACTAGAAGCATTAACATTAAAGCATATCGGGTAATCCTTAATAATTCGCTTTTTTTTTATCACTCGCAGCAGCAATTTTAATAAATAATTAAATAAATCCTTTCCGTTAATGCTTTCCTAGATATCACTTTTCTCCTCCCCCTTCCGCCATAGTTTTATCAAAAAGATACACGCCGTGTTATTCGAAACAACTAGTCTCTCTCTCTCTGAAGTTAAATTTGCCAAAATAAAATTGAATTACTGCATATATGCACTATTAATTAATACGAATTGCTCCACTACCAAATTGATAATGGAAACAACCAACAGACTATCCGTGTGTGTATTGCTTGTTCACACACATACTCTCCAATTCAAACTTTATTTCGCTAATTCAACTTTAGAGAGTTTGAATTATATATACGTATAACCAATATTTCGTATCCCGCGTTTACTTAAAAATAAACTCAAACAAACGTTAGCGCGCACACGTGCATTATACAACCGATAATAAACAATATAAAAGATTTATTAATTAAGCGGTATTTGATATTAATGTTTAATGTATTCATTACATTATTTTCGTTATTTACCTCCAAGCACCGAGGGGCAGATTTTATAAAACACGATTGATACACACCCAAGTAAATAAAACGTAAATTTGTATAAATTAATTATTGCCGTTTATTTGCACGGGGTTATTTATCGCTCGTTCGATATGACAACTATTTTTTACCTGCGATTTAAGGGCTATAATAAAATTAAATATTTTATCTATGGATACACACCCGATGTATATAATATGTATAAATTGAAAAAAAAAAAGGACAAAAAAGTTTTATATATTCACGAGGCTCATTGTAAATTGTTTTAATGCTCAATGGTGTAAACTGATGTTTTTAATTCCAGTCGTTAGCTGCAAACGCGGATAAAAGATCAATAATACGCCTGTTGTTTTATGTTTCATCAATCGCTGTGACGCTTTTTTTTTTCTTGCCATACCGAACATTCATTTTACAGGTTTTTTTTTTACAACGCGTATAACTTGCGAATTGTCAATCACTTGGATACTGCTATTAATTTTCGTATATTTTTTGTACGATGTATTGAATATTTGTAGGGATCAACCCATATCGATGTATGATAGTTGAAACGATTATTTAAATAATTTTGGTATTAATTTATATTTGTTTCTGTAACTAGAGAAATTAATTTGAATTTTTTTTCATTTTTAAATTGATGGCTCAAAGTAAAATCTTTGTAAATATGACATAAATATAAAAATATATTTTTTTACCTTGCCAATTAAAAAAAAACGAAGTTGACTGACCTTTAAATCCTTTCTCAAAATAAACAAATAATCCTAGGATTGTTGAAATAAATCTATCCAGTCGTTAAGAATTTATAGTTAGAAAATAAATATGGAAGCAACTAATTCCCAGTAGATTTCTGTATAGACAATTTAGAGCAAACAAATTGCGAGCACAATAACAGCCCCCTTTTATATATACGTATAAATAAATATATATATATATGCGAACTCGGCATAATAGCTCAGTAGTGTAGACATTGTGTGGGTAAATCACGTAAATCGACGTACATATATACCGATAGAAAACAATAGGCCAGCGGTTTACCCTTAAAAATTTGATTAGAAATTAAGTTTGTCGTCAATTATAATTTTCCAGTTCATTACTAAATTGGAAATAGATAAGAAAGAAAAATTAATAAACTAACTATTGTTATAATTTTCTTTATTCTTTTTTTATTTTTATGAAAATTATGACATCGATTTCATTCACAATACAAATTACACCAACAAATATTAATATTTATACAACAAATAAAAATTAATATTTATGTATTGATATTAGATTCAAATGAAAATGTGCAATCAATAAAGTTCAAATAAATGTATAATTCCATAAAATTTTCGTGAATTATTTATTGAATTCAAAATTTAATATTTTTTAATAATAATTAAATTATGAAAATGAAAATATTTAAAATTCATTGACTTTCATATTAAAAATAATAGAACAAACAAAGAATTCAATTATAATCGACGTAATTCGAACAAAAAAAATTTATAATTTAAACTTTACGATCATCTTTCCTACATACCACCTTTTTTCCCATTTCTCTTCCAAAGATCACGAGCTGATTATGCGAGCGAAATTGTACGCGCGCGAACGAACGAACGAACGAACGTTAGAACGATAAGCTCCAGAGGGAACTGTCCGATGCCAAGATTTCTCTTCCCTCTCTCGCTTGCTCTTTTTTTTCCCTCTTACACACTAGCATCGATAGAAGAAGAGAGATACAAGCCAGCTGTATAAGCGTGCAATTACAGATATTGAAATCGCGCCTTGAATTTACGGTAGAAAAAGAGTAAAAATAAAAAAAAAGAGAACCGGAGAAAAGGGAGAGAAGAAAGATAGCAAGTCATCCCTGCAGAGATCGTTCTACCAATTAAATGCCATGGATATCGAAAGCTTCGGCAAGGCAGCAAGTGAACGAGAGGAAGGAAAAATATGGGCAAGAGGAGGAAAAAAGAGAGAGACAGAGAGAGAGAGAGCATAGGAATAGCGGAAGTTATGATATAACGAGGAAGGAAAAAAAGAGTTTATACGTTTATTGGAATTGAAAACGAGATATTCTTATTGACATGATTTCCATGTAACGAATTTATCGGCTATTTGCTTGAACGTTTAATTGGACTGGAAGTTATTCACTTGAATTTTTATTTTATTTTTTTCATAAATAATTGTATTATGAAATATCGTTTATAAATAAATATTTGTATTCAAATATAAAAATTTTAATTTAACAAATTTCGATTTTATTAAAAATTATCGAAATAACGAAGTTGTATTTAAAAATTATAACGCACTTGATAATTTTATCTGGATGATACTTTAAATATTAATTACTGAAGTAAAAAATATTAATTTTAATTATTTATAAATTTGCGAACGTTATTTATTGCTTACATTATTTTTTATAATACACGGTACTTAATTTAAACAATATGTTTTCACTTAAGCGTGAACTAGAGTATGGAATTTAAAAATATTTGTTTCCAATAACCCAAAAAAGATTACTATTATTTATTCGAAACAATAGATTTAAAAGTAAGTCACCATATTCCAGAAGCAATTTCTCTCTTTCTCTCTCTCAAAATCAAGCCATCAAACTCTTCATATATACGTAATACACAAAATCCCAAGTCATCTACGAATTGCAATAAAAGCGCATCTCTCCACCTCTTACTCACTCGATCATTAAAACCTCTTTTCATTCTCCTCTCAACGTATTTCAATATAACTTCTATATTGTACCAGTGCAATGTCCTCTCTTGAAGGCGATGGCTTTTTGCTTCGTAAAACTTTAATGCAAGAGAGAAAGGTATACAGCAGTAAAGTCTTTCATTCATCTTTCTCCTTTCTCCTCCCTACGTCTTTTGCTTCCATTCTAACTTCAGATATACCAAAAGCTCAACACCATTTCAGCAAGGAATTTCTCTGATTCTCGTGTATATATATAGCGCTGGGGCTTTTGAAGTTGTATTGTCGCTAAGAGAAATTTGGGTTACAATTTATATATACATATATATACACCAGCAAGACCTAATTCACGGGGTGTCTTCTCTATAGCCGGACAAATGACAAACTCCCGGACAATGTTGGACCTAAATCTCTGGATATAACCCATTTCGTGTATAGCTATTATACTTTTCTTCAGAATAAATTGTTCATTGCACACAGCTCTATTCAACGCGTTTTTAACCCATTTCAACACCAGCATCCATACGTATATTCCTCTTTACTCTGCAGAGCATAGAATGAACGTATAGTTTCTTTTTTTTTGCTTCAGCTTGGTGTGTATACAGAGGTGGATATGGAGTTGTTATGTTTGATATAAGGGGAAGAATAGCTGTACGTGAGACTGGTGCGTAAAATGAGCACGTTTCTTGTGTAGCCAGTTGTATACGGAACAAATGGAGGATGACCAGAGGATATATAGCGCCTTCCCTTTTTTTTCAGTTTTTAAAATAAAGAGAGGCTCTTGTTAACTAAGATGCATTGTTGTTTAGAATGATACAAGAGGAGACTTTTCTTCTTTTAAATTTTTTGTACTCTTGTCTGATTAAGGTCTAATTTAAAATTGATTGAAGACGAGCTATTGTTTCAAAGTATACTTTGATAATTTTATGAAAAAAATTACTTTTAGAAGTAATAGTGATAAAAAAGCAAAATTACTTTGAATAAATTTGACTGTTAATAGGTTCGCATATTGTACGAAACGAAGTTATCAGAAATTAATTAATTTTGAAACCTCGGGGAGAAGATGAGCTGTCTCGTGTCAAAGTTTGCACTCTGCTAAAGTCTGATATCTAACAGGAATCGATGCCTTGCCGGACATAACGTGTATCTGCTCGCTCAAACATGTATACAAGACTTCATTGATTAGATAAAGTTTAGCTACAGAAATCTCAAATATCTTACAAATGCAGGTTTATCCATTCGAAACTAATTTTCATGGACGGAATTATTTTGCAAAGGTATTCGAAGAAAATAAATCATAGTTTTAATAGTTGATAAAAGTCATGATTTGAGCATAAACTTTTTAATAGTTTTGAACTAATTAAAATTCAAACATGCTTTAACAAATTGATATAATAAATTTAAAAATTCTTTGAAAATTTATGTTACAACTTTTCTCTATATATTAAAATATAAAAGGAGTAATATCTCTCCGCGACTTTTGAGCGCTCAAAAAAGCAAACGTCATAAATCCTGAGACATGATTTTCTTTGCTTCTATATATTTCAAAATTAGTTTTCGTAGGAATACTAACATATTCCAACGACTTATATTGCGCTCGCAGCGTTTGTCTTCACGCCGTAAACTGGCAACTTATGTACACAAACATATAATATAAAATCTTGTACAAGCTTTTTCACCAAGACCTTCTTCTTCTCTTCTTTTTTTTTACCCTTCTGTGCTTTCTATTTTATTTTTTTTGACGACTGACGTTTACACGCGCGGCATGTATATACAGAAACACAGGCATATATCTACTTTCATTTCGGCGTTTCGAGAACGGAGTTTTATGGATGCACTGCCGGAAATACCGGCTTGGCTTTCCCCTTTGTGGCCACAACCTTACATCTCGACGACTTGTGTACACACATATGTATATAGTTATATATATATATATATATATATATATATATATATATATATATATATATATATATATATATATATATATATAGCTAAAAGGAGACGATGTAGATTCTTACTACTGGAATAACATCAGGATGTTAAGTTTTTGGCTTTGTAGATTAAATATTTTGAATATATTCAAATTTTAATAACGTTTTTGGAAAGATGTAATTTTAAATGAGAGAGAATTATTCCTATCATTACAATAATACAGCCGTGTTAAGTAAAAACTTACATAAGTAACATTTCTATGAAGATCTAATTTTTTATATTAATATATTCGGTAAAAAAATATAGCCGAACAAATAAATGAAAAAATAATATATCCTAAATTTTTCGCTAAAAAATGGAAGAATAAAAATTACGTAAGTATTGAAAAATTGAAAATTTCATTTGACAAAATTGATATTCTTTCAATATTAATTTATTACTTTTATTTATTTTACGCTTATGTAAGTTTTTACTTAACGTGGAAGAATATTTGTATAGTAAGTTTTAGTAATCCATTATTTTTCAATTTACACTAATGTATGTAACTAAACGACAATTGTATTTAATTATTTCTGATTTGCTCTAATTTAATGTTTAAACAAAAAGTATACCATTTTAATTTTGCATGTCCAAAGAAAATAGTGTAAAGAAAAGAAAATTGAGAAAATTAAAAGTTTAAAGTAATACAATTCTCTTTAGAACATTATAATTTCACTTAACAAGAAAATCTAAGTTCTACAAAGAACTGAGCAAATGTTTGACCGTTCGATTTTCCCTGCCAAGGGCTTGAACAAACCGTCTATTTGCTTTTGTTTGTATGAACTTTAATACGTTTTATAAATTTTTTTTTTCTCGAGTGCTATATCTTAAGACATTATATAATTATCGCTTTTTATCGATAAAAGAAAAGTTCGATAAAAAATGAATGCTTCTACTTTTAAAGAAATGTTTTTTCAATTTATAAATCTTAATTAAATTTAAAATGCTTAATTACACTTGTAATACAATGAATGAAATTTAAATGAAATAATTAACGGAAAATCGAACGATGAATATAACTTTTATTTTAAGAAATACAATTTTAAAGTATACATTTTATCACTGGCTCTTCCGTTGCGAAATTACTTTTGTATTTGTCTGCGTTTAATTCAAGTCTTAAACTTAAACGAATTCCGAACTTGTAAATTGAACGTTTCTCTTATTTTCTTTAAAACTAGATCTTATCCTTGATAAGGAAAACCTCTAATTTTCATTTTTCATTTATAATTCATAATAAAGTTTCTTATTCATTTATTTTCAATATACTTTAGTTAAATTATTAAAAATCATTAAACTGTTTCGTATATGAATATTTAAAAAATAGTCTATATATTCGCAATTTCATCAATCTGATTACTCGATAATAATAATATTACAAACTTACAAAATGTAAAAATTTTTCATTTTTCAAATATGATTCTCAAAGTGATATTAAAATTTAATTAAAGAATACTCTAGGTTAATTAAGAAAAAAATGAAAGAAAGAAATAATTACACTATTAGCAGGAAGGTTTCGCGATTCATCATGCTTGCATTAAAGTCAACTTTTAATTTTTCTTTTTCTCTTATTTTTTTTTCCAGAGCGCAAAGAAGTTAATAACTCATTTACACCTAAGAGCTTCTCATCCTTTAAACTAACGTTCATCCCATAAACGATCGATGCTAATTTGCAGTTTTGTTTCGACATTTGACGACATTTTAATGAACATAGCGTGGATGTTTGCTATTTCATAAACATGTAATGTGGCATTCGTGAAAATGTGATTGTATGACATATAAATAATTTTTTGCATGTATAATGGAATTAATTATAAACTTTTTACATCAAATGGAATTCGATTGATGAATAAACGTACAATCGTGAAGTGTGGTTGTTTAAATTTCGATAAAATATATGAGAGAAGTATAAATAATATAAATTACATTTGAAATTAAAGCTCGTTAACATATTGAAAAAACATATTTTTTTAATAAAAATGAATGACTTTTTGATTCTTTGAAAAAAGTGCTTTGGATTCATTGAATTTTTCATTAAATTTTAATGAAAAGAGAAAAATATATATACTAAACACTATCTAATTAAAACTTTACAAATTATAGGTGAATGAATAACTGGTCGAATAAATTGTAACTTCAAACTATCTGTGCCGTAGCTAGTACTTCTGCTATTAAATATAAAACTATTTTACTATTAAATTATGTAGAAAGTTATAAAAATTTTGAAAAGACTTTTGCTTAATTATAACGTACATTTCTTTTTAAATAAGAAATCATAATAAGAATATCAGAATTATGAAAGTTTTAAGATAAGCTAATTATCTATTACAGATAAGGGTAAAAAGAGTAGTGGTTTCATTGATAAAGCTTGACATCGAACGTTGGTGTCAATATTCATAAATGTAAAAATGAAACAAATTCATGACCTTTAATAATTAATGTTCTCCGGAGTTAACATAATGAAAATTCATAAAACAAGGATTCATTAACTAAAATGTTCTCAAAATTACGTTTTATTAATCCCGAACGATGTTACAGTGCATTAAAGTTATATCCTCGTACTTGTAATTGCGCATACGTGAATAAATGTATGCGAAAGTAATGGAAAAGAAATTTTTTTTCACGTAAAAACTGCTCAAACTGCACATTTACATTATAAAAAGTTAAAATGAGTCAAAAATAAAGATACATGATGGGTAGATTTTACCCTCGGGCGTGAAATAGTTTATAAATAAAAATTAATGTTAATGTAATTAAGTATAATAAGTTTGGACAATAATTTAAAATCAGATTCAATTTAATAAATTTATTACATATAAATTTTAAAAACGTATAGGTTGATATAATCATAATTTCAATGTAATTAATTGAGCCTGTGTAATATTTACTTTAACCTTTCATTGTCATTCTCTTCAAAAAATAGGACGAGAATATAAATAAAAAAAGAGTAAATAACTTTTTTCAAACGACATACTTTTAATATTTCGCAACATATTGGGCTTTGAATAAACAATCGATATACGCGCGAAGCTTGCAGAGCTTTTTATTCATATGGAAAATTTATTTGCGATTTATGGTTTCAAAAAAGTTACAACTTAAAGAATCATAGTAAGTTAAAAAAAAATCAAACTGTACCTTCGTCACTACGATTCTATACCTTCCCCAACCTTGTGAATCCCACAGTACGTCAATAACCGGATTGATTACCGGTGACTTTCTTTTTTTCCCCTTTTACTGCCCCTATTGGTCACTCCATGTAAAACTTGTATTCGAAACTTTACTTTCTCTTCTGTCTCGTTATACACGACAAATATCGGCTCAAGCTTCACAAAAAAAAAGCGCGAAAGCTCACGCTAACGCGCACTCTTAAATTCTACGTAAGATTTAATACGAAAAAGCACAAGTAAGATCTACAAATTTTTTTTCTCTAAGAAGAGCTATTGTATGCTAATACCACGTGGTGTATAGGTGCGCTCGGTAAGCCGTCAGCGCGTGCACTGAATAAGGTCGTCGCTCTTTCTTTCCACCAGACACACCGAATGGGATATATACACCGACGAAGCTTTCGAATCGTCGTGAACGCGCCCGCGCATTAAAGATCCCCCAAAGTGCTATATACGTTGTCATGACGACCGAGCAAGCGCGGGAATTTATAGTTTTAAATTAAAGCAGGGTATTGCGGTATTATTAAATATGTGATTTTCAAAATTTGGATTAATCGCCGAGATTCGCTTTATTAACTATTTTAATAGGTCAATTTTCAAATTTTGTTACCATTTATGCTGTACGTAATTGACAAATTTATTTGTGAAATATTTTGTTAATTAGTTTTGGAATTAATTTTCAATATGGCATAATATATTATCGAATATTTTTTCGTAAAGCTTTAAATTATTACAACTTTTAAAAATTAATTTTTATTTCAAATATTAAAAATGAAAGATATTTCAATATTTAACTTTTTAATTAAACTTTATTTGATGTAATAATCTGTGTGATAATCCTATTGTACTTTTAAAAGTAAAAATATTATAGTTAACATAAAATTTACCAAACTAATCTGAGCTTAAAATTTAAGCCGATCAAGTTTTAGGGTTTATGGAATTTTTAATCGACTATAAAGTTTTCTATTTTCATTACAAAAAAATTTAATATGAACAAAAAATTTTAACAATATTTAATTCTTTGAAAATAGGAAAAATTCATGATGTTAAACTGAAACATGATTTACCAGATAAAATTTTCTTATTATGAAAGAATACAGATTGATTTTTAACCAAGCAAAAAGTCCTGTCATCTAGAATAATTGCCGATGGCAATTAACAATTATGCAAGAAATTTTGCAAAATAATAAAATCTCAAAACTGTATACAAGGTAATCGCGCAGCATTGAATTTGTTTCCTTGAAAAAGAAGCTGTAATAAAAGTTACATTCAGCAAGTCATTTGTTTACCTCCAACTCATCACTTCTTATAAAATTGTTGAAAAATTCAGTTTTAATATCTAAAATTTGTTTACCTCCAGCTCGTCACTTGTTATCAAATAATTAAAAAACCCAGTTTTGTTATTTAAAATTTTTTCTGAAAACACATTTTTTTACAGATATTAAAGTTTTGATTTACAAAGTATCAATTATATTAATATTAGTAATGGCTGGTATATTAATAGACCTGAAAAACAGGAAAGACTTTGCTTGTATTTAAATGACTCATTACGCAATACATTACGGTCACTTATACTTATTTATGCAGTATAGTCGTAAGATGAGTCAGTTAAAAAAAAGGAAAAAAAAAGGATAGACTTTTTACACGTGTTTTTAAGACAGAGATTAACTTTCAAGAGTATTGAAATCGTAAAAAATTTTCACACGCTTGTAAAGAAATTCTGGAAAAGTAGTTCAATTTTATTAAAATACAACCAATCATGATAAGAAAATAAAATATTTATTGAAGAAAGAATGATTAGATTGATATCGTGAATTGTTGAACTTTCGAAAAACTATTAATTTTGAACAATGTCGTTGACATTTTGAAAATCTTTAAATATTTTCCTCTTTGGAACATTTTTAAATATTTCAGATAAAACGTTGTTCAATAGATTAGTAAGTTAATATTCTGAATAGTCTTTTAGATCCAAATGTATATGTTAATACGGATTTGATGAAATATTTAATAAGATTTTATTTGGCAATAACTAGAAAAAGAGAGTATGTCAAGGTTTCCGAAATATCGATAATTTAGTTAAAAAATAATCGTTTTCGCAAAATCAATCGCTTGCGGTGATCAATATAATCATTTTTTATAAGTTGAATCATAAAATGAGTAATTTAGCCACTTAATTTTCGAATGTTTATCGTATAAGTGTTTTTAAATATAATATTTTTGCAAAAAAAATATTTCTTATTTTTAATAATAAATGTTTTTTTTTATTTTATTTAACATCGCTGTATTTATGCTATCATTGCGATGCTAATTAGCGATGGAGATTGTCAGTGTATTTGTGAACAAAGCACATGTAACGTACAGTGGTGCTTGTATCAATCGGTCGAGACTGGGATTCGAACTCGGGACCTCGAGATTATGAATCCATTACTCTACCGAGTGAGCCACTGATGACCTCTTAGGAAATGAATTTATAACTGATTGAAAAAACAATTAAATAAAAAATTCAAATAGTTTGTAAAGAAGAATTTATAATAAATTTAAAAAAAATTAATAGAATGTTTACGCTCTATATATTTTAATAGTATAGTACTTTTTCGGTAAAACTTTTCAGTTATCTGTGAATAAATAAATAAAAATAAATATATAATAGTATTTTGAGTATTTATGACGATTGAAATGAAATTTACATTCTATGGAATACTATGTGTTTGTTTTAAGTTGAAAAACTAGTAAATGAAAGATTATAAAAAAATTATTGATTTGAAATAGTAAAACTATAGATTTTTAATAACTATTGCTGTTTTAGATCTTATAATATTTCTTATTTCAATATTTTTATTTTAATTTATTATTTAATTTATAGAAAAATTTAAAGAGTTATAAGTGAATATTATATATAAACAGATTTTGTACTAAATTTGAAGTTTTCTATTCATTAAAATGCGTGCTAAATAGAAGGAAAGATGCATATTAGTTTTAAAAATTTATTTCTTATTAACGTGTACTTATATTTTCAAGATATTGTAAAAACTCACTAAGAATTATTATTAGAAGTTTACATCTAGTATGCTGGATATATCTAAAAATGATTCTATCTAATTTTTGTACAACTTAATAAAAATAAAAAAAAATATTATTACAAAATTCTCTTTTCAAATAAGATAGGAGTTAGATACAATTAAATATTTTCTAATAAAAAAAAACTATGTAGACTTAACTGTCTCAACTATGCTGAAATATTCGATGCTCGCTAAATATTTGTTCGTAAGGTGAAATTAACACCAATGGTCTTTGATGTTAAGATAATAACTTTTATTATTATTCAGTCAACGTTTTGGTACCTTTTCAAAGGGCCTTTGTTAGAGCTATAAGTTCAAAACAAAATTACTAGTTATAATTACAACTTGGATAAAAATTTTAATTTGGAAACGTGTTTAATTTTAAGTTGTGATTTTGTTTCTAATTATTGAATCATCGTAAAGCCCTGGAAAAGCTCTTTCTCAAAAGTATCCAAAGATTGGCCGAATATTAATCAATATTAGCTCAGCACCAAAGATTTTTGCTGTTAATTTTACCTTACATAATCAATAATATTTGAGAGACCATTTGAACTTATATTTAATAAAAAAATTTGTTTTATAGAAGAATAAATTCCAGTGACGTACTATTCTTAATAATTTTTAAAAAAGTTTTATGAAAAAACAATTTAAAAAATCAGAGGTTAGTTTAATAATTCAAAAACGCATACACTTTATAAATTATCTTGCATTTGATTCCTTTTTTCTCTATATTTTGATAAAGATTATACAAAAAATTGATCAAGTCATTATTAAATATAAATTATGCATAAATAATATCTAATAATTATTAAATAAATTTTAAATCAAAAGATAATTTTTTCATTATATTTATTTATTTTTATCAGATTGCATAAAAATTATATAAACTTGAAACAATAGTTTCACATACCACATAAGAACATAATTCTTAACTAATAATTCTTAATTAAGTAGACCTTTGGACAATTTTAGAATAAATACAATATATATCTATGAGGAATAAAAATAGATTAAATATATAATTTTTTCAAATGTTTAAAATTAAAAAAAAAACAATAAAAGATATTTGATTAAGTTCAAAATTTAATCATTTTTTATCTTAGAAAAATTCAAGATACGTGCAAAATTTGATGAAGTAATTTCCATTCTTTCGGAAAACAGGATGGACACAAAATTTTGCCTTATGTACACATGCACGTGCACGTATACAAACAGATATTTTTGAAAAACACCATTTCTCTGCTTCAGAAAAGTTACAAATGTGCAGATCCATTGTGATCTCCAATTCTATATCCGATATTGTTACTATGCTTTCTCTTTGAGAAAACAAAACTATCAAAAGCTTATATTTTCGAAAAAATTTTTTCGCTTTTAACATGATCTACACTTTCTATGAAATAAAACCAGCTTTAGTTACGTTTAGTTCAAAGAAAACAAATTAATTCAGTGACTCTTATAATTAAATAATGCATATTCTTAAATAAAATTCTCATAAATTAAAGTTCAAAACCAAAATTTAATTTATCAAAAATGAACATAAAAATGTACGCGAAGTTCAAATCAACATGGTAAAGGTAAAAAGTATAATATTTTCTTTAGTTCTTTTTCTTAATGAGAAAGATGAGTCGTTTTATCCAGTCAAATATAAAAGGCAGCAGTTCAACGTTCTTTTAAAGGTTTTTTTTCATATGATAATTACATTAGTATTTTAAAGAAATGATCGAGAAATTGCCTGTTAAAAACCAGGCCTGCTACATACATAGTTTCCTTTTCTCTTTTTTTTTTACAATATACTCTTCTCGTCGTCATCTTTGTCGTCGTTTTCCTCCTCCTCGTTTTCTTCTTCTTCTTCTTCTGTTTTCAAGTGCGCGCCCAAGCGAAATGTCTTATAAGAAAAGGAGAGCAGACGTAGTGACTATCAAGTGTCGGAAGGAAGATTACCCAGGCATCTGGAAAATTAACGTCTCTTGCGTGTATAGAATCACACGGATGTAATCTTACTGGTGGGACTCGTTAATTTTACCATAGCATAGTGTCAAATTATTCCTTTAAATCACACGACTTTTCTCTTTCCCTCTCTCTCTCTCGTATCAAATGTTAGTCACACTTTGCCTATATCGTATGACATTTTATGCTAAATGAATTTGATATTTGATTATATACCTTCTAATAAGTTCAAGAAATATTAAAAGTAATAATATATAGTTTTTGATAATAAGCTAATGACGGAGACTATTATTGATAGAAGAAATTTTATATGTTTAATTATTCATTGGTTAAATTATATAATACTTGGTGATGTTTTTTAAATTGACGAAGTTATTTTACTTTTAATAGTTACAGTACATTTCTATGTTAAGCTGAAGAAATATTTGACATCCTTTTGTTATCCAAAGTTCGAAAGTTGAAGCGCTAATGTAATTTATAATTCTTTCAAGAATTCAAAAGCGTTTAGTGTTAACACTTATCTTTCAAATTAAATAAATAATGAAATATAACAATCAGTATATAAAAAAAATAAATAAATTTTAATATCTTGTTGTTATGTAGGTCATCATAGGAATATCTAGATATATATTTTTTAAGTTTATTTCATCGATCAAGGGGTTTTGATTTCAAATTTTCTTATAACTTTGGTATACTTTTTTATACATAAGATGATGAACAAAGTCGCGAAAATGTTTTTAATTAAAAAATATTCTTTTAAGATAAAGAAGAATTTTTTAATTAAAAAAATTATTTATTTATTATCAGGATAGGAAAATAATTTTCTTTACGGTACAATTTACGTTCTTTTAAAACTTGGGTTAAAAAAATGCAATTAAATTATTACTATATATATCTAAACTATTTAATTATTTTTACTGGCAGAACGTAATTTTTAAAGTTAATATCTTTAACAATCAATTTGCTTCTTTAAAATAAAACTGCTTTTTAAAACGGCCAGTTTTGTTATACTTACTTTGTAATATATACTAACTGTTGAATAACTTTTACAATACATATATAGAAGCATTTTGTTTTTATTATCACATCCTAGTCCTTATCGAAAATTTTAAAACACTTGTAATAGATTTTTTAGTGTATAATACACTTTTAATTACATTAAGTTATATTTTTAGGAAAAAAATATTATGTAAAGGCTAATTAATATATAAAAATGTCCTCTCAAATTTTTCAGTATTTACAGATGAGATCTTAATAAAAAAATTTTTACTGTTTAACATTAACAAGGAGAGTGTTTCACCTTCGGGTCACCGTTTTTGCTCAAATTTTGGGAATGTTTTCTGGATGCAGAAATATGAAGAAAGCCAAAATTTTAGAGGCCAACGCTCAATATTTCCCTAGTTACAGACAATTAAAGAAAATCACCAAAAAAGTTACTAGATTTTCAAACACTTCTAGTTCCTCAGCATTATTAGCTAGAAGCTTAAACCTTTTTTTAAATGAAAGCTGAGCTCAAATCCTTTCGAAATAGTACCTATAGCATCTCAAAATATTATTTTTTTCCAGAGTTAGAGCGTAATAAAGATTGGACCTGAATTTTTTGTTTAAAACATTAATTAATAATAAAAGCTAAAATTGGGTTCAATCTTTATTATGCTATGCTTTTGGGTAAAAATAATATTTCGATATGCTATAACTACTATTTCGAAAGGATTTGAGCTCAGCTTTCATTTAAAAAAAGGTTTAAGCTTCTAGCTAATAATTCTGAGGAACTAGAAGTGTTTGAAAATCTAGTAACTTTTTTAGTGATTTTCTTTAATTGTCTGTAACTAGGGAAATATTGAGCGTTGGCCTCTAAAATTTTGGCTTTCTTCATATTTCTGCATCCAGAAAACATTCCCAAAATTTGAGCAAAAACGGTGACCCGAAGGTGAAACACTCTCCTTGTAAGTCTTATAGGTATTCGGATTTTTTAAACTTTTTCTTTTACATTTTATCATAATCGACAAGAAGATTTCGAAATTCTCGAAAAAAATTTCTAAGGAATATTATAAAATTTTACCGTAATCATGAGGGTTCCTACAGAAATTTCCATTTTTACGATTTCTCTGTAAAATTGCTAAATTTTACTAGGATTACCACCATTAAATTTATGGCGGCAATGTTAAATTCTTGCCGTATTATATATTATTTGATATTTGCTTATATATATATATATATATATATATATATATATATATATATATATATATATATATATATAAAGATGTGATACAATTACCTTATATAAATTAATAATTTTCGACTATAAAATAGAGCATAAAGAAAAAAACTATCATATTAAATTGAATAAAAAATACAATAATAAATAAAAGAATAAATAAAAAATCTCTTTGACTGCAGCCGTGAATTAAAAATGGAATTTCTATACAATTTAAATGAATCTTATGAAAAAGCATTATTCTAAATTTTAAGATTCTACGTGAAGCAAAAAAAAATAACAGTATTTCGAAAAATCGAACCCCACCCACATTCCTTTTCGTAAATAAGGGTATTTTTGCAGGTAAATATTTAAGGTCGCATGGTCATTAAGGGATTCTCCCAGATACATTATTTATTACCAGATAATCTTGTAGGAACTTTTACGAATGTATTATTTATTGTCGCATAGACCATTGAAAATTAAGATTTCTTTGTTTTTTATTATTTCATGATACTTGGTTTCGTACACTGTAAAAGGTTAGTGGATAAGACGCCCTCTTACGGATAGATATAGCTCTAACGGCTGGCTACCATGTGTCTTAAGGACGTATGTTGCTCGGAATTAGGAAAACATATATTCAAAACTCGAGCGCTGATGTTTTCAGTGCACATAAGTCATTACTGCGGAGTGTATTAAGCATTAAGAAATCGAACATCACAGAGTGCTGACTAGTTCTGTTTTAAATTTTGTATCGATTTTAAAATATATAAATTCTACTGTGTTAATATTCTAAAGTATATTTTTGTACCCTATAATCGGAATTTTATATAAATCCTACTTGTAGTTAAATAATAAATATGAAGTGTAACGCAGAAAAAATTGAATCTAGTGACAGTGCAACAAATAACAATGAGAAGCTGAATTCCGCCATTCGTGGAATAATAAATTTAATGGAACCATCGATGAACAATCTTAGAAGAACAAAGGAACTTATTGACACTCTTAAAATTCATAACATTTTTGAATCAGAAGATGAACTTAATCATCGAACAGAAGTTATAAATCAATTAGATAATTTAGTTAAACAATGGGTTAGGGATATTTATATTAAAAAAGGTGTAGAGGAAAGTGTAGCCAATCAAGCAGGAGGCAAAGTATATGTAATAGGATCATGCAGATTGGGAGTGAATGATAAAGAAACTGATATGGATATTGTATGTGCTCTTCCGTGTCACGTAACTAGAAAGGATTTTTTTACCTCGTTTTGTGATTTGTTAAATTCTCAACCAAATGTGACAGATTTAAGAGCCATTGAAAATAGATTTATGCCTATAATAAAGATGAATTTTAATAAAATAGAAATAGACTTGTTATGTTCGAGGTTAAGTTTAGAGTGCATTCCTGATTCACTGCAAATTAGTGATGATAAGCTTTTGAAAAATCTGGATAAAAGATGTGCTAGAAGTTTATTCGGATGTAGGGTAAATGAGGAAATTTTGCGTTTAGTACCTGATCAAGAAAATTTTAGATTAACTTTAAGAACCATAAAATTATGGGCGAAAAAGAAAGGAATTTATCATAATTCGTTAGGTTATTTAGGTGGTGTGTCTTGGGCTATATTAGTTGCAAAGGTATGCCAAGCGTACCCAAATGCTGTAGCGTCAACTTTAGTAGAAAAATTTTTCCATACCTTTTCATTGTGGAATTGGCCGCAACCCGTACTTTTAAAACATCCGGAAAGTTTAGATTTAGGTCTAAGAGTTTGGAATCCTGAAATTTATTTTGGAGACAGGGAACATTTAATGCCGATTATCACTCCAACTTATCCACAGCAGAATACAACTTTGAAAGTATCAAAATCAACTATGACAATGATAAAGAAGGAGATCGAGAGTGGGCTTGCAGTTGTAAGAGAAATTGAAGCCGACAAACTTACCTGGGACAAACTATTTGAACCGAGCAACTTCTTTGAAAAATACGACCACTATCTTGTAATTATAATAAGCAGCAAAACAGCAGAAGACCATGTTAAATGGAGTGGGCAAGTTCAAGCCAAAATTCGACCTTTCATAAGAACCCTCGAAAAGAATCCAAGTGTCGTACTAATACAGATCAATCCCGAAGAATATCGATCATCAGATCCTGAGCTGGGTCAATATGTTTCTATGAGGTTTATAGGTATAAAATTCGTGCAACAGCAAAATCTATATTTACATCTTATGGACGACGTCAAATCTTTTATCAGAAAGTTTGGAAAACTAGAAGAAGTACTTGAACTAATAAAAAATGGGAAGAATATTGAAATAGATTATGTGAACATCGCTGATCCTTTAATCGAGGAAAAACTAAAAACTTTTAATGAAAATAAAGAAAACCATAAGATAAGCGACAACTGCGATATTTTTTAAAGTATCATATTCATAATAAAATATTTCTTCAATTAATTTTTATTGTACTTATTGTTTTACTTGTTATAAAATTTATGATTTTTACTATAATATAAATTTAATTTTATATGTGGTCTGTGTGTTTTTATATTTAATATTTACCTGAAGATTCAAATAAACTATTTTTTTATTATTCAAGTACTGGTGTTTATTTATTTTCCTAATTAACAGGCTGAAGTTGAAAACATAAATACGTAATTATTAAAACTCGTTCCAATATTACAAAAAAAAATATTAGATTACACGCTGTACAAAAGTAATTGGATAATTTTTCCATTGTGAAAGGTTTTAATTTCAATACGAAATCATTCCGACATTTCATGCAACACATTGTAAATTCTTACTTTAACATTATTTTAGTTTATCACTTTGAAAAGTTACATTATCGTATATTATAAAAAGTATAAATGATATCGTTTCAAATATCTTTCACAAACATATTTTCAATTATTTTATTTTTATCATCCGAATTAATTTATATTTTCGATGTAATTTTGTAAATTTCTTTTTAACGCAATCGATATTTCCAATTATAAATTGTTGTTATTATTAATTAACTGATAACAATTTTATTTGCAAACAAATTTTCTATTGATCGAGAACAAATTAGCTTTCGCATTATTACAAAATCACTGTTTGTAAAAGATTGTTAAATAAATTGGTTGTTGTATTAGGTAATACAGAATTGCAAATCATCAATAAATTGTTTAATAATTGAGAAAGTTTACAACTATGAATATACGAATAGCTTGTTAAATCAATAGAGTCGAAAACTTCTAATACACTGATAAATAATAAATGTTTTGGTACTTTATATCGGTGCTATGACTTCAGTATTTATCGCAAAAGTTTGTGGATTAATTTTACAATCATAAATTTCAATGATTATGTTCTAAATATGATCTCTTTTATTAATTGCGTATAGCATACATGTATTTTTAAACGTTTTTTCTTTTTATTGAAAAATTAATAGTTTCATAAAAATATAATAATAAAAGATTTCTTTTCGAAAAATTCAATCTGAAAATTAAAGATGATTGAAAAAATTCATTTAACAGTTTTGTATGTCTATGTTTGTATATAATTTCGAAGCTTTAAAAATATTCGGATCAAAATGGAGTATACGTTCTGATTTTTGTAATAACATGTAATTTTGTACCTTCTATTTAAAATTTATCTGAAATTGTTAGCACAGAAATTAGGCTACATGCCGCAAATAAATTTTAAGAAATCCTTTCTTGAAATATCTAAAAATAAGTAGCGTTAAAAATGCATTTCTTTCTCGAAATAACAAAAAAAGAAATTGAAAGAAATTGTATTTAAAAAGACAGTATTGTTTTTTAAACAGAAACTCATTAAAATTTTTTCAAATGAACCAAAATAAATCTAAAGAAATAAAAAAAATATTGATAAAGGAATTAAATTGTTATTGACATCCATTAATATTTTACACTAACATTACTCTTTCCACGCATTTGATCCCTTTTGTTATAGTGTATCCATTACATTACGGCGAATCCCCGTAATTGTTTAATCTTCAAATTGGTTTCGACTTTGTGAAAGTAATCGCAGTATTCGCTCTCCATCCATGTATATGTATACCCACACACATCTACACAAGCGTACATACTCTCACGTACATGTATAAAAACTAACAAAAAAAAAGAGTGAGATGCAAAAGCTCTCAAGAGAGCCATATCAAAATTAAGTCAATCAGATGCTCGTGCTCTCGTAGGTGCGCTTTTAAAAGCGAAAAGCGGGGATGCCTCGGCCGAGTTACGGGGGCACAAAACGAGGGAAAATTAAAGCCTTGCCATTGCTTTCTAGAAAACGAAAAGGAAAAGGTTATATAGAGCTGGGAGGAAATGAAAATCGAAGTCCTAGTAGGTACGTGCTGGGCATGCATACTTGTATATATATCTAACCTTCTATTTTCTTTTCTCTACTCGTCTTCGATCCTTCTATTTTCCTTTTTTTTCTTTTTTTTTTAACTCATATACTGTTACTTCTTTTTTTTTTCCTTTTTTTTTCTATTGCAAGCTCTTCGAACGTTATTTGCATTAAAAGCTTTAGTAGAAGTATAACTATGTATAGTTTGAGTGTTCCAGGGTACATAAGGGCATTGGAATATGTATGATGAAGGAGAGAAAAACTGCACCTTCGCATATATCTAGTCGCCACGTACTCGCTAATTCGCACATGAAAGATCGGCATTTTTCATCGAGCGCGTAAGAGAAAATTCGATTTTTTTTTTTTTTTTTACATTTACTCATTTTTTTTGCGAAAGCTTTCGGATTTTCGTATTTTTTTTTTCTCTCACCGCTAGCGGATTCTTTTTTTTTTCTCTCTTCCGATGGTGGCGGTTCTCGTGCGACCTCGTTATGCGCTTTTTTTTCGATTCTATAGAAATTTGCCGACATGATAACGCGCTAGCGCGGAAGGCGAATTTTCTAGGGAATTAATTGACGGGCTGTCCTATTTTATTATTTTTTTTTCTTTATATAAATCGATTGTGAAAAGGGCGATTGTTCGCGGTAATGAAAGAGATTCTTTGTTCTAATTTCTTTTTTAAAGAGATTTATATTCATAATTGAATTAAATGTTTATTTTAAAGATATTATATTGTAAATGAATATTAAACTTAAAATTTTTTTCTTTTAATACAAACATTGATAATATTTTTATTTTTTGTTTGTTTTGTTGAAGTGTAACTAATTAAAATTTTGATTCATTGTTTAACTACTCATAGGATAAAAAAATCATAGATATTTTATTTTATGCAGTCAAAGTGAAATAAAATTTTAAAATATCATATGAAAGTACGTGTAATCAAGTATTTACATTAGTTAACGTAAATACAAAAGTTTAAAAAATTTTTTAATGAAATTGTATTACATATACAAAACATTGAAATATAATATAAACTAATATTAATAAATAAGAATATCTATTAACAGGATCATATAATCTTTTAAAATTTTTAATAAAATTTCAAAAAACTAAAATTTTGCGAAAAGAAAATACTTTTTAAAATCAAATCTATTTTTGATAAGAAATATTTTTATCAAAAGTCGCATAAATTGAATGGAAAATTGAAAAGCGCTATTAACTTTTCTAATAATACGCTGCACACTTATTTATGAGATAAAAAAGTTATTTTTATTTTATCGTTTTAATATTTCTAAAATTTAGCAAATATATCACGTTATCAAAATATTAAGCAGTGAGGTTGTCAGTGGCTCACTCGCTAGAGCGTTGGATTCGTAACCTCGAGGATTCGAGTTCGAATCCCGCTCTCGGCGGCTGATTGATACAAGCACCTCTGTAAACTATACATGTACTATGTTCACAAACACACTGAACAACCTCCGTCGCTGATTAGCATCTTAATGATATCATAAATACAGCGATGTTAAATAAATTTGAAAAAAAAACAACAATTCATTAATTATGGCTGTAATTTCTATTTTTTATCACTTTCAGTAACAAATTTTCAGAAAGTAATCATTATTTTGTTATTGTATTGTACAATTTTACTTTTTAAATATATTTTTATAACTTTGAAATCACATAAATTGATGACATTGTACTTGATTATGGATAATAATAAACACTATACTTACAAAGAGTTTACTCATCCTTTAAATCATAAATTTGTTGGAAACTCCAAAACTGATTGTTAATCTTTAGAGGTCCATTCAAATTTAAATATTTTAAAAAAATTTTAATAAACTCATAACTTTTATAATTCCTCAATCGATAGTTTTAATTTTATATAGTTTTAGTTTTATAGTAAAAATATTATTTATTTAGCAATATATTCTATGTCGATTATAGCATAAGCATTGTCAATTATTGGAATTTCACTAATCAAACTTCAAAGAGATACCAAATTTTTTAATAAGTAGTTATTATGTTGTGTTATCTAATTAGAGTTTACGTTCATTATTCTTGCTTAAGTACTATGTAAATAATTATCTTTACGATAAGCATTGCACAAATAAACATTAATAACGTGTAAATAAGACACAAAGAAGAAATAAGTTGTAAATCATATAGTTACTTTATACAGTAGAATTTTTGTTCCATACAATAAATGTATTGATAGAGATACACGATTATACAATCTTTCTTCTATGAAACTTTTGAAAATCAAGTGATCTCATTGAAAAAACATTACTTGCCTTACATTCGTGCGCTCATTGATGTTATATACTTCTCGTCGATTCTTCCTCTTCTGATTCACGTCAAGATCTTAGCAAGTAATCACTTACGCGACGACGTCGACGATATCGTCGTCAACGGCAAACAAGAATAAAAAAAAAAAAAGAGTACGCAAAAAATAAAAAAGGAGAGTCTTGAACACTCGAGACGTCGACTATCGGTAGCTGTGCGGTTCGCTCGCAATGAGAGAAAAAGAGAGAAAGACATTACTTCTTTACTTTTTGCCTTCTTTTTTTTTATCATGTGCTTTCTACACTTCAAAGTCCCTCTTTCTACATCTTGCACAAGTATATAAGAGAGAAGAAGATAAAAAAAAAGCAAAGTCCGGATAAGACGATGAGATTGGCAAACATGGTTGCCTCGGCAACGCATCCAACAGAGAAAGATAGCTTCTTTTTTTATTAAAAAAAAAAAAAAATCAAATGGGCAGAAAAAGCATACACGTTGCTCCTTGTCCATGCCACATGGGAACAACGAAAGGGCTTTGCGCGTGTATGCATACGTACAATCTGCATCATGAAAATTAATAACTAACAGAATGATGAAAATGGATGCGCGTTATAATATGCGTTTCTTTATGAATATGCTTTTTTAGGGCTTGCGTAAACTTTTTTGATGGATTTTATATATCGATAATAAATTTAATTAAAGAGACGTTTTTTTTAATTTTTTTATTTTAAAGCTTTGTAATCACAGTTTGCAATACGCTTCGAATACTTTTAAATTAGAGGGTTTAATTGCATTTTTTCATTATTATTAAATTCTTTGCGAGGGAAAAAAAGAATTAAAAACGTTTCACCATTAATGGAATATAAATACTGAAAAAATAATGATTTTTTGTATGTGCAAAAATGAATTTAATATGAAAATTGAAAAAAAAAAATTTTTAATTTGATTATTAAAAAATACATTGTAAAAATATAAATTATTGTGAAAGAATTTCAAATAAAAATAATGCCATTAATGATTTCAAACCAATCAATTAAAACAATTATTTTATCGATACTAGTTGGTTTGAAAAGTTTTATTAGGATTTAATTTAAAGAACTTAGTTTAATCTTTTGATTTCGAACACATTTTTACTTTTCGAATTGTTAACTTTGAACTTTAAAGGTTTGTTAACTTAATAGTCATTGTAACAATTATAACATAAAATAATATAGTCTAAAGGAAACTTTAAAATAATATTAAAATATTACATCACAATCTTATTTAACATAAGATATGTAATATAACAAAATATTATTCATTTTAAATAATTTGTATATATTATTAAAAATATATTATCTCTGCAACCATAAAGTTTTTTTTTATTGTTTTTATTTTATTTAACGTCGCTGTGTTTAAGCTATCATTGCGATGCTAATAAGCGACGGAGATTTGCAGTGTGTTTATGAACATGGCACATGTATCGTACAGTGGTGCTTGCGTCATTCAGCCGCCGAGAGCGGGATTCGAACTCGAGTCCTCGAGATTATGAATCCATCGCTCTACCGAGTGAGCCACTGAGAGACCTCTGTTACGATATTTATTTTTAATAATTTCAACATTCGAATTCAACGTGATTATATTTTCACTGAATTTTTATTAAAGTATTTTAAATAATGGTATTTAGCAGAATCGATAAAAGCACTCAACTATAAAAAATGAAAAATAAAATGATAAATTATCAGGTCATTGTATGTATTATTCAAGCATTATTATTTATAATTACCATTCATAAAGCATCGGCTCTGAAGCTAAGCTTTTTAATATTTTATATTTAGTACAATTAAAATTTTTTCGGTTCAATTAATAAAAAGCTTTTATCTTTAATAATCTTTGTGATCAATTCATGAAAAAAAATTCGATTTACATTATTTTGTCAAATATTTTTACATCAAAATTAAAATTATAGATAAATTGCAAAAATTTAACGAATTCCATTATTATGTGATAAATCATTGTGAATAAAAAATTTTTCAATTAAAATTCAAATATGAAAATGCGTAAACACTTGTTACGAGAAAAACAAAAGGTAAAAAAATAACGGCAAATGTAATAATTCAGTGCTTTAAACAGATTTGAAATAATAGTTCAATTTGTACAGAACTAAAAGTTTATTGCCCTAGATTAGGTTCAACTCTCAAAACTCTTTATAAAGTTTCGAGCAGGTATTTAATCGGCTTTCTCGAACAACTTATAACTAAATTTTCCAAATGACGAGCATTATTACAAACATTCATACAAATTTTAATCCGATTCTTTTTTTCATTTTTTATTCATACTTGAAACTTTTTTTCATTTTGAGAAGTTCATTAGCATCCACTTTTAAGCTTATAAGCACTTGGAAACTTTTTAATTTTGCATAATTAGAAAATCATAGTTAAGTATATGATTCTTGTTTTGAATAATAAACACTGCATGGCTGGGTATATTTGATTTAATACAATAGACTTATTAGATACAGTTAAGTATATTACAAATGCAATGATTTTAAGATAAGTACTATACGTTTTTTTGCAGTATATGCGTATATGTAATTGTATCTAAATAAAATATTGTATATGAAATGATAAATGAAAGTGAACAAAAGTAAAACAACATTGTACCTGTAACGGATAATAAGTGCTGCAACCCAAATAGAAAATTGAGCATGATCTGGGCAGAATTTCTGGTCATCAAAAGTTAAAATGACACCTATTTAGAAATAATGGAAATTCTTTGAACAAAATTTTTAAATAAGTGTCATTTTACTTACCATTAACCAGAAATTCGGCCCAAAACATGGTCAGTTTTCTTCCATAGAATTTTTTATTATTTATATCAAAAAGTACACCTATCATCTTTAAATATTATTCAAAATAAAACTTTAAAGTATTAAATTTATATCAATGGCGTTTAGTTATTCATCGTCTCTTTCATACCTGCATCTAGCTCTAAAATAGTTGAAAATATCATAAAACTAATTACGTAATACCGAAAACACGGGGGCCACTGAAAAGCTTTCCCATCTAATTAGTATAACACGATGTTTATGCACTCATTATTTAACCATTAATGATAATACGATTATGCAAAATAACAACACAATGGAAAACTTTGGAGATACTAAAATGAAAACAGAACAAAAAGAAAAAAGAATTTTACTCCCCTAATACACTATAACAATGTATAACTCATAATAGGATTAAGTGACATTACTTGCTTTTTGCAGAAATGAGAAAAAAAAAAGAATGGAGGCTCGTATAATACAATACGAAAGACGTTATAGTTCATTTCGAAACAAATACTCTTTGCTCCTTCGTCACTCTGGATGTAAACTCGACAAAAGAAAAGGAGCCAAAGAATCAGGAAGGATTAGAGGATATAAAAAGAAAGGCGCGTCGAGTCGTCGAAATTCGGCTAGCTTTACCAAAAGAAGAAAAAAAAAAGAAACGATGATCAGCCGTCGGAAGGAAAAAGAATAAAAAAAGAGTGCTCTTGAAATAAAGATAAAAAAAGAAAGAAAGGAAGAAAGTAGGTGAAGCATAAAGAAAGAAAAGATGGAATAGAGCATATAGAGGGAAAAGCTCGAGTAAGGAGGAAGTAAACAAAAAAGAAAAGAAGAAGAGGGATGAGATAGGTCGGGTGGTGCATACTGAAAAGAAACGAGGTGAATGGCAGATAAGAAAGAGAAGCACGGGAATATTACGACTAAAGCCTCAAGAAAAAAGAAAAGAGTCATAGAGTGGAAGGGAAAGAAAGGCCGAAAAAAAAGGAGAGAAGGCTGGCATCTTTTTTAATTTTATGCTTAGAAAGAGGTCGAGCTTGAAACTTTCCTTTCAAAGAGTTAATGATGGTCAGTGAATATTGTTTGATGTTTATGCACTTTTATATCTCTATCCCTCCGGTTAATTATAAATTTGATATCAAATAACACAATTAAGAATTAATGAGATTATGATGAATTTGATATTAAATCAATAGAACATCTGATTTTAACCAACGCTTCATCTTTCTATCAATCATTAATGATATCCAAAATTATATATTCCTAATTAAAGGTTATTATAAATTTCGGAATCTCCGGTGCAAATATTCCAGAATGTAAATTGAAAAAGAAAAGCGTAAAAATCACGGGTCAGTGAAAATATCAGCGAGGATCCCTAGCGAATCAAAAAAAAAAGAGTGTGTATTTTCGGTAACTAGCGTTTGTATCTCGAGAGAATTGAAGTACCGTTTTTCGCGTGTGCAGTGTTGTGTTGCATTATTTCGAAAAAGGGAAATAGAAAAAATTTTTTTTCGACTCGCTAAAAATACGTTGCTGTTATAGTCTCGGACACATACGGGCGCGCAATGGGACTCTGAGGCATTTCGTAATTGTCGAGTTAATTACCAGAGGGTTCTGGAAGAGATTAACAAGTATGAAAGAGCTGACCTGCTTTTTTTTTTTAATTGTCGCTAGGGAAATGTGCCAGGGGTAAATAGTCTAAGAGTTTTGAGTAGATTTTTCATATTAGATCATAAAATATACTTGGTATTTAAATACGAATGATTACTTTATTTAAGTTATTATCTAATTGAATTTTTTTATCGAGAAACTGTTCCGATAATTAATTAAATAAATGAAGAAATAAAATTTCTAACAAAAGATACCATCACCGATCGATAGTAATAAACCTAATTAAAAAGATTCTTGAAATTAATACTTAAGATAAATAAAAATCGGAGTAACCGTGACTTATCTTACTTTAGCCTTAATCCACTTACGAGATCTTCAAACAATTTCTTAAACCAGTATATCACGATCCTCTTAAGCCATTAAAAAGTCACGGAGCCCACATTATCCGCTCACCATTAACCATTTAAGTATCATATCTTAGCTTCTTATATATATATACACACGCCCCTTTACCATGTTGGTTGCAAAATATCTCGGAGCTTCCGCAATTTCTCAACTGAAATTAGTTAACGCGCGACATCCGGTACTATAAGCAACGTCATCGCAAACAAGAAATGCTTGCGCCTTCATACACTAACGTTATACAGTAGTAGTAGTAGTAGTGGCACTAGCAAGCTGTCGCTATTGCCTTAAATGTATATATAACACGATCAGTAGACCATTACGCGAGATTAGTTACGTCTCGAAAATTAATATCTACGCTTTAAGCACCAAGGAGGGGAGACTTAAAGGAATGGAGTATATGGTGCGGCACACATGGATTCCTCCTCCTGCTCTCTCATCTACTTTGGGGAGAAAGCTCGAAAGCACATAATGCTAACTGATACCACTATCTTATGTAAACAGGAATTGTGAGCTTAGTATATAACATTGGAATATTCAAGCTTATGTGTACATTGTTTAGGTGTACGTTAGGTTGAAAGCTTTTTCGTATACGTTATACATAGAAATAGCTGTGCACAAGACTGAAAAGACAAAAACTAAAATATAATATTCAATAAATGAATCGAGTACGTTTTAATCAACTTAATGCACGAGCTCGGAAAGAGGATTAAATGTAAACATTGCACTGCCTTAGCAGAAATTGATAGTTAAGCTATATTATTAGATGATTGAAAATTGAATTTGAATCACGGGGTATTTAATTCCCTTTGAATGACGTTGCGAGTGCTAGAGTTTGATAATGAAAGAGATAGTGTGTTATTTATTATTAATATGTCCTGATTTACCTGAAATATATGTTGAACTTGAAAATAAAATTTTTATTTATGTAACTATAGTTTTCATTATTAAAATTGCAAAATTACAATCCTTTGATTTTTATATTTCAAGATACATATTCATATTTTAAAACTTTTGTGGTTTTTAAATACGATTACACCCGCATAAAAAAAATTTGTATTGCCAAGATATTGGTGAAACAATATCCAATATATTGCATTTATTTAATAATCCCTTGGCAAAATTTTTCCAATATTTCGCCAACATTTAGCATTTATCAATCCCTAGGGCCAAAACCCACATTATTCCCACATATTGACAATATATTGGATATTGCTGATATATTGGATATTGCTATATCAATATATGATAAATAATTTCAAATAAAAAATCAAAGTTTTACCACATTTAATTGAAAACTTTTTAACTTTTTTTTATATCATATCTATAAAGTATACAATATAGGTGATATTAAAATCTTTAATATAATATATAAAAATAAAATATTGGTAAATCAAATTCAGAAATCTTATTTTGCAAAACAAAAAATATATTTAATAAAATAATTTTTCAAGTCAAATTTTACGAATATAAATATAACAAAAAATCTATTATACTAATTGTATATTTACATTACAATTTGGTTGAAATAATTTCTGAGTAACAGAAATGTTAAATCAAATTTAATCAACACAAATCGACTTATGTCATTTTTGTAAATAAGAAAAAGATTAAATCATTTTTAATTTTAATAAATACAACTTAAAGAAAATAGTTCATATATTTTATTGTTCAAAATTTAATCGCCCAAAAAAGTACCATTTACAGCTTACCTATGTACGGTCCCTGGCGTCGCAGGTCAGCGCGCGGGTGCGCGTATACAGTACTTTTAGAGCGATTAATGGGTAATGTACTCATTATAAATACTGT
Source organism: Anastatus disparis (assembly GCA_017163975.1). Classification (NCBI taxonomy): domain Eukaryota; kingdom Metazoa; phylum Arthropoda; class Insecta; order Hymenoptera; family Eupelmidae; genus Anastatus; species Anastatus disparis. The sequence goes on from JAFFSR010000227.1 coordinate 8,718,052, forward strand.
CGGCAATTAATGTAATCTTTAAGTTTACATTTTAATAAACAATTTAAGCTATTGTGAGTAAAAATTAAAGCAGTAGAAGCTGAGCTATAAGCTGTCAAACTTTTGAAAAATCGCGTTTTTTCAAACTGTGATTGTTTTCTGCCGATTTAGCGCATTTTAGCAATATGTTCATGAGAACCTTTTTTGCTCAAAATAACTTAAGAAACATGATAAAATTTTTTTTTCTAGAAAAAACGCATTTTTATAATTTGTTTATAAAAATTGTTAATAATTATTAAATGCGCTATTTTCAGACTTTCTACCCAAAAAAATTCGAAATCGGCAGGTCGAAATATAAAAAAAACCTGGTTAGAATCGAGGACCTTGGTCGGCCACGACTTATGTAGTTTGCCCCTGGACTACCGGTTAATGTAATGAATTTTGGTATAATTTTAGAGCATTGTTGGTCCCTCTACATCGCAAACTTTAATATTACTAAGATACGTTTGTTGACTGTGCAGAATGGTTTCGCTATCAGTTCGCAAAGTTAATTTCTTTTCAAAAGGGTATACTCTTGATTTGTCAATCAAAATGCTTTCCTGTTTGCATATTTGACAAGCGAATTCACCGTTGTATTGACACATATTTCGAAAAATTGCTGTAGCTGGCAAGTTGCACGTGCCATTTAAAATTATACCTTTAACATTAATAGGTTTATCTACGTTGGGTACTTTAAAATCTATACCTTTATACAATTTTTTTAATGAATTTTTTAAGGAAGTTAAAAAGAGATTAACTTTAGGTTTCAGTTTTCTAAACCACAAGCCAATTAACAACACATTTTCAATATTATGTTGTTCTTTGTAAGGAAATTCATTAATTGTTAAATAAAACGTCCAAATATTGTATTTGGAAGATTTAAAAATTCTAACGCCGTCAGAATACCATGTAAAAGATATATTGTTGGGATCACTTAATATTTTATTTGGACGGAGCATTTCTTGATACAGCAAACCATCATAAATATCAGAATAGTACATTGTTAACCAAGGGAGTAAAATAGGTGATTTTTGCCTGAGTCGAGTTTGAAGCCTGAGCGAAGCGAGGGCGACAATAAAGACGAGGGCAAAAACACCTTTACTTCCGTAGATAACATATTACTTTTTCATACACGAAGGGCGTCAAATTTAGCCACATTAAAAATAAATTCATAAATAATACAAAAAATAACGGCATTAATAGATGATAAAATTAAAATGAAAATGAGAAAATAAGACTGTCGAATTTGCCTCGGCAAGAAGCAGTTGGGTACGAAAGGAGGAAAATTAAAGAAATTGCCCACGAACCCATCAGCCCATCGACAGATCAACTCATCAAAACCAATGACCCATCGACTCATGAATCCATTGACCCATCATCCTGCTGATCCACGTACTCTTTGACCCATCTACCCATGCAACCATCAATTTATTGAACCATGAACCTATCGACCCATTGATTTATTGACCAATTAACCCATTTACCCATGAATTCATCGATCAATAGACCTATCAACTCATCGACCCATTCAACTTCTGACATCCACCAAAAAATTCATCCGTCCATCCATTAACCCATCAACGAATTCTTTTTTCCACTCATCAACAAATTCCGCCCATCAACCCATCGACAAATTCATCTATCCGCCCAACGGACCGTCAACCAATCGACAAATTCATCTATCCGCCCATCGGCCCATAAACCCTTCGAAAAAATTCATCTATGCGCCCATTAACCCATCGACTATTTCATTTATCCACCAATCAGTCTATCAACCCATCGATGTATTCATTTAGTGGTCCATCGACATTAATATTTATCCGCCCATCGACCTATCGTCATATTTATCGATCTGTCCATCGAACCATTGAGCCGTCATTTTATCATCCCATGAATCCACCTATGAATTCATTGCACCATGCACCCATTACTCAATTTATACATCGACTCATCCACCATTCAGTATAACTCTGAGACACGAAAAGTAAATTTCTTATTGGTAAAAATCAATTACGCTTATTAGAAAATTACTTTTTTGCCCTTGGGTAAAAAAGAGCTATTTTAGCCTCTAAGAATAGACATCAAAAATTGAACTTCACGCCCTGAGTGTGAAAGAAAATTTTTTGAGCTTGAAGTGACTGATTTCTAGGACATTTAATTATTTTTTCGTAAAAATAAGGTCGTTTATATAATGTTTTTAATTGTGAAATTAAAGAAATTTCAAGAAAATAATTTATTGAATTATTATTACATTAAAGACATAAAGAATCGTCATTATTCAAATTAATGAAACATTTTGAACAATAAAATATATGAACTATTTTCTTTAAGTTGTATTTATTAAAATTAAAAATGATTTAATCTTTTTCTTATTTACAAAAATGACATAAGTCGATTTGTGTTGATTAAATTTGATTTAACATTTCTGTTACTCAGAAATTATTTCAACCAAATTGTAATGTAAATATACAATTAGTATAATAGATTTTTTGTTATATTTATATTCGTAAAATTTGACTTGAAAAATTATTTTATTAAATATATTTTTTGTTTTGCAAAATAAGATTTCTGAATTTGATTTACCAATATTTTATTTTTATATATTATATTAAAGATTTTAATATCACCTATATTGTATACTTTATAGATATGATATAAAAAAAAGTTAAAAAGTTTTCAATTAAATGTGGTAAAACTTTGATTTTTTATTTGAAATTATTTATCATATATTGATATAGCAATATCCAATATATCAGCAATATCCAATATATTGCCAATATGTGGGAATAATGTGGGTTTTGGCCCTAGGGATTGATAAATGCTAAATGTTGGCGAAATATTGGAAAAATTTTGCCAAGGGATTATTAAATAAATGCAATATATTGGATATTGTTTCACCAATATCTTGGCAATACAAATTTTTTTTACGCGGGACATTAAAAAATCCCAACTAAATAGTTATATTATTTGAAAAGCTCGAGTCCAAAGTACAATTGCAAATTTGACGTTGAACTTAGTACAATAGTCATTATAGTATAATAGCTTAACTATACAATCACATTCTTCTATAACTGCACTGTTGAATTCGCTGGGAATTATACGTTGGGCGCGGACAAGCGAGCGTGTATCGGGAGCAGCATGCAGAAATTCAGAGCAACGAGCCAGGCCAACCATCCATGGTTATAACGGTTAAGGGCTCTATGTTCGCCGTTGCGAACAATGGCCCGCTGAGAGAGATAAAGAGAGACAAAGAGGGAGAGAAACAGAAAGAGAGAGAGAGAGACAGACACACGTACACAGAGAGAATGAGAGTATCGCGAAGCATTGCGGGAAATGCGATTAGGAAGTAAAATCCGGTGAGCCGCGCCTGTATGCGCGCGAGCTTACGTTTAGAATCGACGTACGAGAATTAATATTGGGCATACGCTCGAAAGAGAAAGAGAGAGAGAGAGAGAGAAAATCCGAGAATGTTGCTCTGAGGGCATGGTTTAGGATTTAACTCTGTGCCTCGCTGCGACTCGATATGGAGAATGTATAAGCAGAGTTATTTGTTTCAAGCTCTGTACTAGAGATTTCGATTGCCGTTCAGGGAATGTTTTGAGCATCGTTTAATTTGAGCCAGGAAAAGTTGGAAATTCAAAGTTGATAGCCTTTTTATTAGGAAATTTATTTTATAACGATTGTTTATTAGAGAAAAATTCGATATCGACGTTCAAATTCAGATGAATTGTTTTCTTACGATACGATAGTCTTTATTAAAAACGTAATAAACAAATTTTTTTAAATACATATTAAAAATAATTAGTTTTAGATTATAAATACGGTAAATGCAAATACGTATGTATATGAGTGCGTGTACGAACGTACAAATGTGTGAGAATGTTTTTGTCCCAATTTTTGAGCGAATTCGGATCATTCATCAAAATAGTTGATCAATTTAACGTTATTATTTTAATATTGAGAGCTAAACAATTGGTAGAATGATTTTTCATTCTATAATCAATTCCTTATAAATTAAATATTTATTAATAGCTCATAAACATATAAGAAGTTGTATTTTGAGAAAAATTTCAGAAAACAAATGCATAAAAATTAGCATGAATAATTTTCTATTAAAAAAATTGGTACACTTTTTTACAGAGCGAAAGCGAACGATGAAAATTTGTAAATTGTATGAGAGAAAACTGAATAAAAAATTTACGTATTATCAAAAATAATAAATTCTTTTTAGTTAAATTTTCAAGGTATAAACATCTATATAATACATTGATAATGATATCTTATTACATCTTTGTAACAATAATAAAGCTATGAATTTCTGAATGCTATAAAGCAATCTGAAACCCTGACGTATGTTTAATTAAGGTCAATGACTCAGAAAATTGGATTCAATCGTTAAATACATATATTTGTAATAGACTCTCGTTATTCAAACTAAACTTTACATTTGAATTCCTAATTATTAAATAAACAAGACTTTGGAATCTTAACAAACGTCTTTGTTGGAAGATTTCAACATGTTAAATTATTTAACTACCTTGCTACGTGAAGAAAATCATTGTTAAAGTAAAGAGAATACTTAAGTATGTATAATTATCACTACATAATTACTTTATTAATTTAAAATCAGATATTTTGTAAATTGTTTTTTTTTTGTGATAAGATATATAGTCAGAAATTGAATTTCAAACGCCGTATTGAAAATACAGCTTTAATTAACGTGCAAAGCCACGATTTTGGAAAAAGTGATTTTATCCTACAACAATCCATTTTGAGCCACAGGCGCTCAAGACTCGTCGAAAATCCAAACCCTGCTTTTGCTGTAGCATCGGCTTGCGTTTTCAAACCACCGATAATAGCTTGGAAAGCCTTTAAAAGCTCCCTCTCTCCCTCCCTCTTACTGTTTAAAGCGCAACAAGCTAAAGCTTGGAGGAGGGGGAGGGTAGAGCTTTCTACTCTTTAAAATTTTGACCCAAATATCATCATCCCTTTGTTGTGCGCGCTGCAAAATTTATCGGTATAAAGCATACACACACACATACATATATAAACGTGCAAGGTTTAAAACGTGGCAGTGCGGACACCGCAAAATTCCCTTCAGGGGGTCCATGGCCATCAAACCATGCTATACAAGCAGAACAAAGGAATATTTTACGCGTTTACATCATAGGCCAAAAAGCTCTGGTATTCACTTTTATTTTTTTAACTCACTGGCTTATAAAATCCTCGGCAAAATTGTAAATCCGTTACTAAAATTGACGAGAGTGACCATTCCAAAAACTATTCCTCGCTATAGTGCTGGAAAATCACAAGTGCCACTAGAATTTTCAATTTGTTTCTTTTTCTCTTTTTATTTACGAAAATAATGTTTGGAACAATACGCGTTTCAAATAATGGAAGTATTTTTCTAAAATTTTTGATGATTTTAACGTACCTTTCAAAAATCACGTTAAAGCGATTAAGTGTCAGGTCGATGATGCGGTTTAAAAGGAATTAAGTGGGTTCTTTATATATGAGTAAGGCTCTTATGGCGTTTGATATGCTTTGAGATCAAAGGCTAAAATATGAGAGAATGAAGATAGTCAAAGTCTGGATTAACTAAATTAGGAAAAAGATATTCGTTTCAATGTGTATTTTTCTGAGTTAACACTTTATGAATTCTGGTTTCAGTTAAGATTAAGCTCCTTTATCAATGAGAATACTATTCGAAAAGATATTTTTATTGAAATATTTAATAAAATCCAGATTATTTTCAAATAGAAAATTTTTAATTAAAAAGTTTTAAAATAAAATTTTTAAAAAAAAATTATAGTTTGTTAAGTAACGGAACATTATGTTGACTTTGACATTTCTATTTATCTCCAATAGTTCTTTAACTATTTTAAATCTTATATTATACTAGACTTTAGGAACTTAAAATTATTCTGCTATAGTTATATAGCTTTTATTGATTCAAACATCAAATCTTTGTTCGTTTATATTCAATAATGTTTATGAATATTATATATATAAAAATTTAATGTACGTTAATAAATTATATTTATTCAAATTCAATATTTATCTCGAATATTAAACATATTTATGAAAGCTATTAGAATTCATTTATTGTACTTGACCATATGCAGACAATAGATTCATTTAGTATGCATAAGATATAAGTACTTTGAAAAGTAGAAAAATAATTGAATTGATAAATAAAATTTTACCTACAGATTTACTTAATAATTATAAAAATATGTAATATTTTATAAAAACGTAAAAATCTTGTGTTGAAAACAATAGAAGCAAATTGGTTACTATGACGAGAATCCAATTTTGAAAAAATTATATCCTACAGCCCATTACATTTAATATCTGCAGCGTAAGCTTCTTCATGTTTATAATCTTCGTCACATTTCAACGATGTTAACATCCATCCTCCTCTCTCCCATCATCTCTTTTCGTTCATCTCTCTCTCTTTAGCTATCTATTGCTGATGTCACTTATCGGCTTTCTATGCTGCTAAGTTGTTTCGTAACATGCGAAAGAGGAAGAGAGCGAGGGAGAGAGGGAAAGAGACAGGGGATAAGCGCCGTGGTATAACAGAACCCGATTTACAGGTCGAAAATGGAGCATCGATGCAGCACTATCCTATACCAGTGAAAAGCTTTTAGTCCTTCCCCTTTTTCCCTTCTACCTTTTACCTCCTCCTCCTCCTCGTCCTCCTCCCTATTACGTCAGCGAATATGTGACTAACCGAAAGCTTGTTCGAACTTCGCTTTTCATCCCACCTGTGTATGTAATCGTCTACTAACTTTTTTTTTCGTATTTTTTTTTTCTCCCGTTTTTTTCTTTTTGCTTTTCTTCGTTGAAAGGTATATAGACTGCCTGATGCAAACTTCTTTTCCTCCAATTTATTTATCCAACTTTTTTCTTCGCTTTTCCTCGTCGATAGGGTTTAATAAACACTGTATTGCGTTAATGCAATTTTAAATAAAATATTTAAAATGACGTTATCAAAGAATTTTCATCTCATTATAAGAAATATTTTGTTTATTTATAAAGGAAAATATTATAAAGAAAACATTTATGTTTATTTATAAAATACAACTCGAATCTCAATTTTTTAATTCTATAAAAAATTTTTTCTAGTTCTCTATAATATTTAGCTTTTTAGGACATTTTTCAAAATACAATTAAAGATTATCCTTTTGACTTGTTCATGAAAAAATTAAAAAATTGAAAATAATTAATAGAAAAAATTGACCGAAAAAATTATTTCTCCTTAATTATTAAAATACTTGTTTCAAAATAATTTTTAAATTCAATTTTTTGAAACTGAATAACAGGTGTTCGAAAAATATTTCATATAGCAATACTTCAATATCATAATTTGATTAAAAGTAAAAGTAATAAAAATATTTAATTCTTACTACTGCATCCTTTATTCCGCAAAATATTTTCATTTAAAATTAACTTTGTAAAAATGTTAAATAATTAATAAAAGCAGAGCACAATTTATATTAAAAGAAAAGTATTTATTTAATCAATACAAGAGTAACTTAATTAAATGATCTCTCTATACAATAATGAAATACAAGCTCTGACTTTAACAGACGGACTTGAACTGAACTGAACGACGACGAGACGCAACTTGATTCTCTTCAACTGTCTACTAAAATATTCTCAATAGGTGGCGACACCTAGTATGAGTGTGTATATTTTCAACACTCCCTCCCACACTCATACATATTTTAATTAAAAGAGTTGTAACATCTCTCTCGTTCTTATTGTTTCTGTTCTGATCGTTCATTTAGTTCCTGTAATATAGAGAAAAAGTTTGTTAATAACTTAACTAAAATACATATCAGAAATATAATCAGTCAATGTTATCAGTCGTTAAATATTTGTTTGGTCAGTCGTTCATGTAATTCAAATGACAAAGGTTTTGTGAATACATCAGTTATCTGACTTTTAGAGGAAATTCAACTGACATTAATTAAACCTCTAGTTACACATTCCTTTACATAATGTTCTTTTATTTCGGTCATATGTCTTAATTTGTTTTCACCTCCAGTCTTAACGCTTGCTTCTGCTGCCTTGTTATCACACCATAATAGAATTGGAGCTAATTCTTGTTTTAACAATCTTTTTTAAAATTTGATATAAGGATATCAATTCTTGAGCGCATTCATTTATAGAAACATATTTCTGTCTGTGAGTTCTTCAGGATGTTGTGTCTTCGAAAAACTTGATCACAAAGCTACTGGTCGTAAGAGAATTTTTGCAGTCGTCAAAACTTGCATCTGAAAATCCTTGTAAACAGTCGTTCTGTCCTTTATATCTAAGTTCAAAGTCTTTTGTTCTTCTTAATTATTCAAATACTCTTTCAATCTTCTACCAGTCATTTTTCAGTAAAGTTGATTTGGTGTCTGCATAGAGTATTTACCTCATATGCAATTTCTGGCCTGCTTGCATTGATTTCTCCTTTTTTTTTTTTCACGCTGTCTTTTCTTCTTATTGGCTACCTGATTGATTACCATAGGTGTTCGTTGGGCGAGTGATTGATCCAAACTAAACTTCTTTAGCATTTTGTTTATTTATTGTTCTTGCTTAATGCTCAGTATCTTTTTTTTTTTCTGTCTTATTTTATTTCTGAGCCTAAAGAACTTTTAGTCTTACCAGTTTCTGTCATTTAAAATTTTTTTTTTTTTCTTTACATTTGTTACAAACTAGCAGAATGTCATCTGCATACTAAATCAAGATAAGAAATCCGTCTTTTTCTTGCTGAGTAAATAGACAAGACTCATTGTTGAATGATCTAAGTCCACATTTCTTTACTGTCTTTTTAAGTCTTTCATTCCAACATTTTAAACTGACTTTCAGATCGTATAAAGCATTTTCCAATACACACATCTTGTTTTGTTTGATCCTTTCATAAGCAGTCATCCCTTCAGGTATTTCCATATATATCTCATTGCTTCAATATCCATTTACAAAAGCTGTCTTCACGTCCATCTGACATATTTTTAAATCCAATTTGTTTGCCATTGCCAGTATAGATCTGATTAAATGTAATCGTGAATCCGGTGCATATGTTTCTTGCATGTCATACTCATTTCTGTCTTTAAAACTACGAATTACTAGTCTCGCTTTATATCTTATTTTACTGTCTTCTTTTTTTTAGATACCCATCTTGAATGTATAATGTTTGATCTTTTTCTGTCATTCATTACTATTGAACTGTCAACTCTAATTTTCATACATTATTCTTATACATACATTCTAATTCTTCAATAATAGTTTTGGTCCATTTTTTTTTTTTTTTTTTGTTTATCTTTTGACTTCATGGCTTCCAAGTTTGTACTCAGGTCATTATTTATTTCTGCTAATAAAACATAAGTTTCTTCATTTATCTTATTTTCTGTACTTGTTTGTGTTTCCATTGGTAATTGAATCTGTCGTTTTGTTTTCTCTCCCTCCGATTCTTGCACTCCATATTCAGTATTTTTCTTAACTTTTGTCGGTCTTCCTACTAATTTTTTTTTTATTTTCTCTCCCACCAATCCTTGTTACTTTTTATCAGTCTTATTATTTTCGTTTCTTGGTCGTCTAACTGATCTTTTGAATTTCTCTCCCTCCGGTTTTTGTATTCGTGTTTCATTTTCTCTGTCTTCGAATACAAAATTCACAAACAATGTATCTTTATCTTTTCATCAATTTGTTTCCAGTCTTGTATATCAGTTGTTGCATATCTGTCCTTGTAGACTAATTTTTCGTTGAATCGTACATCTCTGCTTTCTTATAGTTTACATAAAACCCATTGTGTCTAAATTCATTATTTGCAAAGGTTCAATTGTTCAATGCTTGACTGTCTTAAATGGCAATTTGTTAAACTTTGCAATCATACACACTTCACAGTCTTTCAACGTATCATCAAATACAGCTTGTTTTAAAGTTTTGATATTAGGAAATTTTAATTGTAATTTTCTTAAATAATCAACTGATGAATGGCCCATTCGAAAATGCCACAACATAGCGTAGTTGTTTGTATTAATTTTGTATTTTCAATCTCACATTAAGATTCTTCACTGACTTTAAAATCATGCGATTTATAAATATTTCTGTCTGCAATCTAAATATTTTTCTTCTTTGACTGTCTGATTTTCTTGCTTTTCATTAAATTGATTATTTTCTTCAATATTCTGTTCTTCATTCATTCTACTTGTCGTTACATATACTAGAACCTGTCTTTGTTTTTAATTATTTTCTGTCGCTTCTGATTCAAAATCAGTCAATCAATATGGCTGATTATATATTGGTAAGGATGAAAAATTTTCATTTAAGTTTTCCATGCAGATTATTCTGTCTAAAATAATAAATTTTCCATCAGTCGTATTTGTTTGCACGCTTCCTTCTTCCTTAGATTTAAGATTTACGCTGCAATCTTTATTTGCGCATTGGATTCCGTCTAGTTGTTCAATAAATGTCCTGAAAATCAACTTTGAATTTGTCAAACGTTCTGTCGCATCACTGTCAGCACTCGGTTCATTAGTCTTCTTATTTCTAGATTCTAATTGGTTAAAACTGCCTCATTTTTTTTATATTTTCTTCTGTTATATTTTACATAATTTTCTTGTCTCCTTTTATTGACAGATTTTGCTCGTATTTAATTAACATTGTTAATTAGATTAGCTATCTTACTTGTGAATGATGTCCGACCTGTACTTTCTTTACTTTTATTATTATAATATTTTGATTCATACCTTTTTCTGTTTTTCTGTCTCGAGTGTCCCTGACGCTTTGGACATGTTGAGATCACATGATCACGGGTAAATATCTGACAAAAGTAACACTTCTTTATGCTATTTCCCTGTCGTGGGCAGTCGCTGGCACAGTACCCATAACTGTCGCACTTTCTGTATCGCCCTTGATTTGACCGTCATAGCTGTCGTTTGATGGCTTTCAACCTGTATAATAAGTAATTTTAGTTTATCATAAGATAACCCTTTCACTATAACACTTTCTGTCATAAAACTTATTCCTTCTACTTGATGTACTTTGCTTATGATAGTATTATAAAAGAAATCTCTTTCGTCTTCTTCAGGCAACGATTTAACTTTTGGCATGTTATTATAACTTCTTACTATTTCTTCAAATCTGTCTATAAAATTAACTGCCTTTTTCTTTCGCTGGATTATACTGTATGTTGTATTTTTTTAATACTAGATGAAGTTACATTTACCTCGCTTCAATTTAATTATTTCGCTTTAATTTCTTTAATTCTGTTCAACAATTCAACTAAATCTTTAATTTTCATAACTCTAGCATGATAGTCTTTATCTATTCTATTTATTAAAATATCACGAACTTTCATTTGCTACAATAGTACTATCTACAACATACAATAAGTCCAGCGAACTTAATTCAGACATAAAATAATCCAAAGTTTTCAAATATGATTTGAGTCGTTAATTTATAATAGCGTTTTACTGGTCCGTCTTTTCCAGTCAGTCCGGTTTTGATAATTTCTGTCAACTGTTTAAAAAATGTCTAAAATATTGTCGTTTTCTTTAATAAATCTTTTATCAACCTTTATTTGTATTAAACGCGATATTTCCAATTTATTTAACGGTCCTAAGTGTTCGTCCAAGACTGTCGAGTTCCCGAAACCTTCTGCATTAAGTGTATAATTTTCAAAATCATTGTTTACCTTATATGTCGTTTTGCTGTCTTTGGATTTATCTGTCCTTTCTGCCTCATTACCTGTAGTCATCCTCCTTCCCCTGTTCAAATTCCTCCCTCATCGCATCCAGAGCCTGGCCGCCAAAGACCCACGTGGCGCTTCCCTCCTTTATCATCAAAGTCATCAAAGCGTTTTTTTTTTTTTTTTTTTTTTTGCTCTATTCTTCTCTTTTCTTCGTCTCTCTTGTTCTTTGCCATTTCTGTCTTAACTGAATTAAGCTTATCCATTACCTTGTCCAATTTGTCAGATAGGTCTAAATCAAAATTTTCATTATAATAATCATGCTTAAAAATCTTACTCTTATCGTCAAATTTTCTGTCATAATTTTTCTATTTTATTGACAAAACAACGAAATATTTATTTATAAATTTTTTTTTTTTAAACTTTTTATTTGACTTTACCTGACAATTTTGATTCAGTCATTTCATTCATTCTGTTTTCTGTCTCTATCTTTATTTCTGTCGTTTCAATCGTATTGTAATCCCATACGCTCTTCTCTGTCTTTAGCTCCGTCTTCGTTCTTATTTTCATCTGTATTTTCCGTCGTATACTTATTTTTCCAATACATCATTCAATTTTGCTGTCAAACCTTTGATTTGTTTTTGTCTTTCCTTATCTGTCGCTATTTGACCTCCTGCAGTTACTTTAACTACAGTTTTCACAGAGCCGTCTTCAAAACCGTCACTTTATTCTACTTTCTGTTCTGTCTCGTTATATAGCCCCTCCGTCTTCTCAGTCTCATTGCTGTCGTTAATTCTGTCTTTTCTCTCTTTCTTATCAGTCATAGTGTGGCCACCTGTCGTACAATAGGGCATATATAATCTGTCTTCACTCTGTCTTCATCTCTGTGACTGTCCTTATCACCAGGTCAAATTCTTTACTCATAACGTACTTGTCAACTATAAAGGAATAGTAAACCAATATAAATAAAATTCATATAATTTTGCCGAACACAAGCAAAACTAGAAAATTTACGTTAGAGTTAATTATATATATATATATATATATATATATATATATATATATATATATATATATATATATATATATATATTATGAGCTTAATAGACCGAACACAAGCCCTTCAAGCTCAATATATCTATAAAAATAAAGTGAATCAACCTAGTATGCCGAACACAAGCAATATTAGCTCATTCATATTTATGACAATTTAAGAGAATCAATCTAACATGCCGAACACAAGCAATGTTAAATCAATCAAATTTGCCAGTTATTTATGTATATTTTTATATTTATAATTATACATATGTGCTATTATTCCCATACACAATATACTGAACACAAGTATTATTATGTATGTGAAAGCAGCAACTATGATCGATCAATATTATTTTTAAAACCATGGATATATTTATTAAAAAATATTTTTATATACGTACGTTCAAGCTTAATAAAATAAAATTTTTAATTTGAAATAATCATTATTCATTATCTAATTTGTATTCAATTTGTCATAATTTTGAATACAATGCTGCCTTTAACAACTGTCATATACATATTCTCATGAGGATGTTTTGTGAAGTTGCAATAAACTTCTTTCCTCTGTATAATGATAATTTCAATTAATTAAATATTCTTAAATATATTTTTCTTAAAGTCGTTCTTTTCTGCCTTTTTTTTTTTTTAATCGGTCTTTTGTATACATTTACGTAAACTTTATTTTTGTCCGCTTTGATTTAGTTTGTTTCGCTTCACTAATTCTGTCTCTTTCTTAATCTGTCATTTTTATTGCAACGACGCGCACGCTTCTATACATATACGATCACACTTATATACTGTCTCTTTTCATTATGCTATAACCATGTTATACGTACATATGTATACGTATATATCTGCGAGTTTATTCTCGCCTTTTAGCAGTCACCGTCTTTCTGTCTTTTTCTAATTGCGCGCGCACGTCTTCACGGTCTTTTTATTGTACACGGCGTCGATGTCTTTTCATCAACTCGACTTGGGCCTACGGCCGCCATGTTTGTGTGCATTATTATCTTTCAATTTTTAGAAGTCAGGCCAATGCCTTTCTTCCTTCAGCAATCATACTTAGTATTTCAACATAAAAACGCGTCCGTTTTTACATTTATTTTTAATCATAGCGAAATTTAACCAAATCCAAGCGGCACTTTTTGCAAATATTAGTTTTTAACCGGTTCTCATTTATTTCCGTCTATACCGTCATAAATATGTTCAGATCCCTGGCGTGCATTCACTATACATACATATATATATACACACACATATATATATACACACACATATATATATACACACACATAATACGTTCATACGTAAAAAAACCTTTTTCACTACGTGTTGTCGTTTATTTAGTCTATCAATTTTATTTTGTGCGTGCATGGTCTCTTCTCTCATTCTATATACATACATACACACATACAAAGCATACAAAATTTTCTTATGCACGCATAAATCTGTCATACTGATACACATTATGTCATTTCACCCAACATGGCGACTTATTTTATTTCTCTCTCTCTCTCTCTCTCTCTATAGACTAGCGCACGACGCTATCTATTCTCTGTCCTTTTCTTTCTTTCTATAAGCGTGCTTGCGACGCCATTACTGTCTTATAGAATTGAGAGAGAATAAAGTAAAATTCTTACCCGGAGTCAACTCCTTTTTCTCCCTCTGCTGTCCTTCGCTCTGTCTTTTTTCATTTGTTCCTTGACTCGCCATCTCTGACGCTTCCACCAGGAGATAAAGAACAATAAAACAATTCACCAAACAGACTGACGCACGCTCCAAACCACACAAACCTCTTTCTCAATTTTATTAAATAAAACGCGCAGTTAAAAGCACTCTGGGCTCATAACCTGTTAAATAATTAATAAAAGCAGAGCACAATTTATATTAAAAGAAAAGTATTTATTTAATCAATACAAGAGTAACTTAATTAAATGATCTCTCTATACAATAATGAAATACAAGCTCTGACTTTAACAGACGGACTTGAACTGAACTGAACGACGACGAGACGCAACTTGATTCTCTTCAACTGTCTACTAAAATATTCTCAATAGGTGGCGACACCTAGTATGAGTGTGTATATTTTCAACAAAAAATAAAAGAATTCGAAAAAAAAAGAATCTCTAAAAAATTAGTCTTTTGTCATTTCAATCCGCTTTATGCCATGTACTTCATTCTGTCTCTCGTGCGTCGATCTTTCGTACAGTACCTTTTGTAGCACATAGTCGCTGTCCATTTCCGTTGGTATAATAGTTGCCGCTGGAGTTTTCAGCTTCTGTTACATCCAATGGGCTTTGCCATGGTCATACCATACATATATATATGTAACACAAAAGAGAAAAAGCTACAGTACACGTTTCCTCGCGAAAGAACACAAAATTAACGCGAATACCCTTTTTCAAGCAGCTACCCCACCGGAAGCCTTGTTACTTTCTCTCTGATTATATACGTACAGAGTGTCGACTACATTTTTTTTTTTGCTTTTTTTTTTACCTTTAATGCTTTTTACTGTATTCCGCTCTTTTGTTTCCGGTGGCGCACTCCTATCTTTCTCATTACTCCCGCTTTGTCTTTCGATTGTCATTCATGTGTTTGCAGCAAGAACGTTTGCTAGCTACATTTTTTTCTCTTCTCTGTTTTTTTTTTGTGAAAACGGGTCTACGTTAAACGCTGGATATTAAATATTTAAAGTTGAACTTTTTTAAATTGGACATGATAAATGTTTTTAAGACAAACTTTTTATTGCTGAAGTAGTTTACTCATTTTTTAAAGTTATTGTTTGTTTTAATTTTTTATTAATATATTTTAAACAAATGTTAATTTTTATTTAATTACATTTAAGCATAAAATTTAACAGTAGCTTGAAAAATAAATTATAATGATTTTAATCAATACAGAATAATTTTATAATATAATAGTGTAAGTTACACAATAATCCTATTGAAAGCATTTAGAATTTAAAAGAATGAACTATTTATTCGAACTAAAATCTTTTACGTTCAAAAAAGTAACTAAAATAGGATTTTACGATAAAAAAAAGTCGTTAAAATGTTTAAAAAAAAAAGTCCAAAAATAAGGAGTAATAAAAGAATAGTATTGGAAAAAGCCGGAGGGGGAAAGAGGTTTATATAGGTCAAGCTTACGTACGTGCGTACATGAAATCCGAGCAAGTCCAAAAAGGGGTATAACATTTACCCCCTCCCGCTCCCCCCCCCTCCTGTTTCACTGTACACACGTACGAAGAAATTTATATGGAATCGAAAATGGAAACGGGGGGATGAAGCTCGTAACGGGAAGAGTGAGAGAAGCCATCGATGCCCATAACAACATCCGCTTATAAGCCAAGCCAATAGCGGTGTGACCAAATTGCGCTCGGACTTTTCAATCGACTCTATAGCCGATTTTCGGGATTTCCGAATGATGGGAAATCGCTGTAGCCATGGAGGATTAAACTAGCTCCATACTCCTTTTACGTTGAAACAAAAAGTATGAGCATGAGATTTTTCGTTTTTTTTTTTTTTTTTGAGTACGTACGTGCTAACGATATCGTATAATGTTGCTGCTTACGTAATATATAGTGGCGTGACTGTTAGCTGTTTAACTTTTATTTTTCGTTTTGATTTACACTTGAATGTTTTTTTTTTAATATTGAATATCTTTATATTATATTTGAGAAATATATAATTAAAACTGTCTTAAAGTGATATAATTTATCAATTCATGAGGTCTTCAATAGCTCACTCGGTAGAGCGATGGATTCGCAACCGGAGGGCCTGAGTTCGAATCCCGCTCTCGGCCGAATGATATAAGCACCACTGTACGTTACATGTGCTTTTTTACGAATACATTTAGAAACCTCCGTTGCTAATTAGCATCTAATAATAGCATAAATACAGCAACGTTAAACAAAATAAAAAAAAATATAAAAAATAATTAAAGTTTAAATTAATCTCATTTTTTTTCTAATCCAGATTTTTATCAATTTTATCAAAATTATTATAATATATTAATAACAGTTTAACTGATGAATAATTACAAATGTCATTAAATTTCAATTATAAGCATCGTTTGTTTTACTAATATAATTTTTTTTATTCATAATTTTGAATAACTTTTTAAATTATATAATACTGAAATCTTGATTAGAAATTAAGTTCGATGATTATCAGAAACTACTTTTTAGATTCAAATGTCTAGTCAATAACTTTTTTCCCTTTCTTCTTTTTATTAAAATTATTGTCGTTAATTTAATTTTGATGCATTTTTATTGGATAAAACTTCAAATTGAACTTTAAAAAATATAATAAAAAATATAATAGGTTTGATTTTGTATCTTGTCTACACTTTAAAAAAAAACATATAAGTTATACTAAAATGATTCAAATACGAATCTCTGATAAGATTAAAGTCTTCGTATTCAATTACAGAAAAAACTTCTTGAACATGATAAAATTGTATTTTGCAAAAAAATAAATAGAATAAATTGATAGAATACAATATATTTATAGAGAAGTATTTTGAGCAATAATTTACTAACAATTATAACTTAAACATCAAACTTTAAAAATGTTCATATTTTAAATTAAATATAAAAACATGTGTACTGACAAGCGGAATCATTAAAATAATTTTTTTTAAATGTATGATTATTAAAAACATGTTTCCGTATTCTTTGTTATTGATTTATATTCAATAAAATAATGAGTTTTTATGTAAAATTGAGAATACACATCCTCTTTTCTCGGGATAAAAATTGATTATTTACAGAGTATTCACATTGAATGTAACGTATTAATTGTAAATATTATTAAAACAATACAAGCATAGTTTGCTTACAATGGATTCAACAAAATTTTTGCTATTTAATCATTTTAACTAAATTTTTTATTTCTATAGTATAACATCGAAGTTTTATTTAAATGTAGGGCAACTTTTAATTGAAACTGTAATTTTAATACTTTTGATCAATGTTACAGTGAATGTTGGTTGCTTATTGATAAATACCATCAACAATATCGTAAGCTTGTTTTAGCGTAACAAACCAATTAAAAAAAATTATAAGCAAGTTTTAAAATGAAATTTTCTCTGTCTATATCATTACGATATACATCCAATTAAAATTTTTTATCTCAATTTCAATCAACATCGTAGAGCTATTGTAAAAAAGCAGTAAAGTTTAAAAAATGTTTCCAAAAACTAGCAAACATCCATTCCATTCGCGAATAGCTGATAAACTATTCAAAGCTCAATCCCAGTAAATCAATATTAACGTCAGTTAAAAAAAAAGGAATATTAAAGGTTTCAAGAAGATTAAATGTACTTTGATGAAAAGCTAACGGTTCGTTAGTATCAGCCAATAATTTCAATTTCATAAAGAGCGCTCTACATTTCCGTCCAAATCTCTCAATTTCACGTGTAACAAACGTGAAACGTCAAAAATCTCGTTATGCAGAGAGAAAAAATAATAAAGAATTTCGTCGGAACAAAAATGGATGCATCGAATGTTGTTACGTACACGCGTACGCGCACACGTAAACACGACAAACAATTAGCAAATAATCAAATGTAACGTTAAACTCAACGGGCATCGTATTAGCGTTATGAGTAATTCGACTATAATTTGAATTTAAAATAATTGACACCCGAAATAGTCCGGCGCTTCCCTGGTAGAAATTTGAACATTAAAAATGGTGTAAACAACAATTTATGACCATTTTCAATAGTAATATTTTGTCATGTCAATATTGGCGAATAAATGGCAATCTTTTGCTGAATCTGCAGAGCTCAAATTTTTTGGTATATTGGTTAGCATCTTATAGGCAAAAAATGCTAATATAAAAATGTTGTTCAAAATTTTCGTATTTAGCCAAAAAAATACGCATTTTAAGTAAACGGAAAGAAAAAATCAGTAACAGCTATCTAAAAATTAGGTAAACTGTGGACAACTTTTTTTGACTAGTTATATAACTTTTTAGTAATGAGTCCTTAATTTTTCAGATCATAGGTAAAATCATAACCTCACTTTTGCCACGTGGCGAGAAAATATAGATTAGTATTTATTCACATTCCTTCGTCAATGTTTATTTTTATTGGAATTTATAAAAATAAAAATAATATTAAATTTTCTTAAAATAAAAATATGAAACGCAGTACGAAACGAGTATAAAAATATCGTTTTTTAAAATAATAAATGGAAAATTTGATTAATCGTTTAAAAATAACCTCTAACAATCCGATCACAACTCAAAATATACGCGCGAATATATTAACAAAAGTGATTCTATTAATGATTAATGATAACTTTGAAGAAAAAACCTTAAATGATTCTTAATAGTAATCAATTAGAGCACAATTTGATAGACTCTACTGTTAACTATCTATATTCAAATAATAGTGGATCAGACTCAACATTTTATTAGCATTTTTTAGCACTATGAAGGTTGAAAAAAACGTTTCATATTAGTTCAAATAATGGCCATAAAACATTCCCATTTTCTGCTCTTCACTTTAAAGAAATGGCCATAAAATGGTAGAAAAAGCGTTTCATTTTCTACCAGGGTTGTTATTAATTTAATCGCTGCACGCGAAACTTTGATCGTGTAATTTTATAACGCGATATCAAATGACTCTTTAAATTTGCTAAGTAAATAGAGGGGAAAAGAATTTTCTTACACGGAGTAATTCACGTGCACCGCCTCGTACGACGTGCTTTCGTGTAAGTTATAATTACTGCTGACTCAATTTACAAAGTCGTAAAGTTTAATATTTAATTAATTGCTATTATTATAGTTTCATCGTGTTTCGCGAAAATTTTATCATAATTATTTATGATTATTAAATAATATTGGAATAATTTAGTTTTAATTTGAATTCGTTAGGTTCAGAGTGTGGATATCAAAAAGTGAGTTCAAACCTTTGTGATATGGAAAGAAAAAAAAATATAGGAATAGAATCGATTAAATTTTATTATATTTCATGTATTAATTATGACCTAATAAATTTAAAAGTATTTTGTTTATTTTCAACTTATTTTATTGATTTTAATGGTATAAAAAATATTGAAATAAAGTTTTTCTTTTAATTATAACTACAAGGAATACATTTTTAAAATTTAGAGCGATGAAGACTTACTTAAAAAGAAAGTTTTTTCTTCGATTTAAAAGTTTTAGTTTAAAAAAAAGGGACAAAAGAGAAAATAAAAAATAATAAAAGTTAGCAATTTTTGTCTTTGAAATTCCGGTTACATAGCAAACTTTAAAATTATATCGACAATTCTCTCAAAACAAATTCATAATCGAGTACAGACACGAGGAAAGTTTCCTTCTCTAGCTTCCGTTCATAAGTTCTTAAGTTTTTAGTGCTGAGACTTTTGGCTCGTAACAGTCCTCTTTTCTCTTTCGCTCTCCTAACTGTTTTCATTTTTTTTTTTTTCTCTTTTTCTCGATTTTTTCTCTTTTCCTCTCTTAGACGCCTAGTGCCCGATTACATTGTTTTTTCCTTTTAGCGAACTTGAAAGCGGAAAAGAGCGAAACTTGACCGTTTCATTGGCCGGCAAAAGTCAGGGAGAGAAAATTATGTCCGAGAATAACGTTGATGGCAGACGGTGCGTAAAATCTAAGTCTTATTTTAGAAAACGTTTTCAAGAGACTATTTTAAAAATATAACAAATTCGTTACTATTGAAAATAACGAATGTAACATTTTTATTCTTAATTTTTAAAGTTATAAATTTTTAAATCTTTATAAAAAAGATATCTCATCTTGAAACTGTACTTCATTTTTTTTTTTTATTTTATTTAACGTCGCTGTATTTATGCTATCATTGAGATGCTAATTAGCGACGGAGATCGTCAGTGTGTTTGTGAACAAAGCACATGTATCGTATATATAGTGGTGCTTGTACCAACCGGCCAAGAGCGGGATTCGAACTCGGATCTCCGAGATTACGAAGCCACTGACGACCTACGAATCTGCAGTATTATATTGATGGTACCTACGAAAACGATATTAGCTGTGCAATGTACTACGAAAAAAACACTAAAAAAGCCGCGAAAAAACCCATCGAAAAAAGTATTGTGAAAAAACTCATTTAAAAAAGTATCGTGAAAAAAAATTCATCTTTAAAAGTGCCAAGAAAAAAAATCCATTTACAAAAGTGCCGCGAAAAAAATACTTACTATAAAATTGCCCCGAAAAAAATCACATTCTCGAATATGTAGCAAAAAAATATTACTTTTAAAAGTGCAACGATAAAAACCATATAAAAAAAATTATTTATGTGTGTATGTGCATATGTGAATGTGTCTCTGTGATTCTGTATGTGATTTTTTTTCGTGGCGCTTTTTGTAATAGAATATTTATTTTGTCATTTTTTAATATGAGCCTTTTTTGCTACAATATTAAAAAATGAAATTTTTTTTGCGGCAAAAAAGATGAATTTTTTTCACGGCACTTTTTAAATAAGATTTTTTTTGAAGTGGTATTTTTTTCGCCGCATATTTGAGAAGTGATTTTTTTGCGGCATTTTTATAAATGATTTTTTTTGTAGCACTTTTGTAGTATGACTTTTTTTCGTGGCACAATAACGATGGGTTTTTTTCACGGCTTCTTTTAACGAATTTTGTCTTTGTAGTTATCATCGATATAACGATAACATTAACAGTGTATTCAAACTCAGGATTACTGATTATGTTGAAATAATTATAAAAGTATCATGTAATCTTTGCCCATCTAACAGCTAGAAATCATAAAAAAATATCCCTTGTAAATTTAACAAATTCATATAATTAAGATTTTAATTATGTATAGTTAAGCTATTTAAAAAATGTAATAATAAAAACGTATTTCAATAATAAAAAAAATAAAGTGGAATATTTCTATGATGGTTGAAAAAATAAAATAATATTACATAAATTTTATGTACAAAAATGAATTTCCAATAAATGCTCATATTACTCATTTTCATTTCGCATACACAGAAATCCCATACAATGGATATTTTTCTCTCAATGATACATTGGATTTAAATTACATAAAAAGAGCACTATAAAAAAATATAATTAATTCCATCGTCAGAAAATTTACTTTCGTATCTTTAATTTACAATGAACAGTTATAATACGTTAATCTTGCGCGAAGTGAAAAATCTTCAGTTCATATATAAGAACTGCATCCGTCTTTTCACGCTCTTCATGCATACACATATAAAAAGCTTTATTAAAAAAAAAACTTTTTTCGATTTGACATTTAAATTAACTCTATTGAAAGAGTACACAAAGCTATCCCCCCATGTAAACGATTTTTCTTATACCAACGTGTTAATTTTCTCTCTTTCTCATTCTCTCCCTTTCTATGAAGCTTTCCTGAATGAAATCCATTAAGCGGTGCGATGATTAAAAAAGTAAGCTTCTTCTTTTCTCTTTTCTTTCTTTCAGCATTCTCTTTACATTATACATGCGCACATTTGGTCCTCTCTTTTGAATGCCGTACTCATTAAAATTCATAAAATCCTCCTTCTCTTTCGCTTTTTAAACCCTTTTACTCTTTCTTTCTTTCTCTTTCTCACCTTCTTAACGAATTCGGTGCGGCATCGTGCCTGGTCTCTTTTCACGCGATTTTCAACTCTATCCATTTCTCCTTCTTAAAAACTTCCGTGCTGCATTATCCCTTCCTTCATCCAAAAAAAAACGTGCAGCTACCAACTTGAAATTAAGCCCAACATATATGCATATACTCTGTCTTATACATATATATATATAAAGAGATGAAGAAGAGAAAAGTAAGAAAAAAGATGCGTAATTTTAAGAAAAAAAAAATTCACTCTTTTTTTCTACTCATTTCGGTCCATCTCTCTTATACATAGGCCACTTTTAAAAGTCTTGCGAAGATTCAAAAGGGGACATACTGAGAACTTGAAGTCGTACAGTGAATAGCAAAACGCGGACGAAAGCTTTGCTTTAAGCAAAAGAGAAAACGTATAGATAGAAGTCTTAGAAAGCCTTGACTAAAAAAAAAGAGTAAGAAAAAGAAAGAATTCCATAAAGCTGAATGCTATCTTGAGGGATGCATTGAATGTACAGCCGATTATGAAACTTTGTCCCTTTTGGTCTTTAAAAAAGATAAAGTGTACCTGAGATTGGCTCTTATTATTTAATTGTAAATAAATTACGTGGATGGGTGATTAAGATAAAAGAAATATGTTTTTAGTAATATTTGTAAGTAATGATTTAAAAAATTTTGTTTTATTCGAGTAACATTCATCATACCATATAATATTATTGGTGAATTATTTTATAATTTAATTACAAAATTTTATATAGAGTTTTTATATTAATTAATAGTTTATATTTAATTCTTAACTAATGAATGTAATCCTTGAAAATAAAGATATTGTAGATGTTTGAAGAACAACAAAAAGTAGATACTCGTGTTTTTCACAATCAAGAATATTTGTTCAAACCACTAGAAATGTTTTTCACATGTTATATAATATGAAGAAAACTAAATTTATTGACATCATTGTTTAATAATTTTAAAGCTATGCAGCATAATAAAAAATATTTTGTAATGCATAATAATTAGCATAGCTTCAAATTCTTTTGATATAAACCAAAAAATTTTTTTTCAATTGTAGGATTTTTTTTCTTTTACGATATTAAAAGATATCAATTAATATCAAAATTATGAAGAATTATACATAAATTAAAATTGACAGTAATTGAATAAGTTATAGAATTTTAATTTTCATTATAGCTGACAATTTTAATAATTATTCTTATTATATCATTTAGTACGAAAATCATCGAGTCTATATATAATTTTAGCTCTTACTAATATTTTTTATATAAAAAAGTCTCCTAAGTTCCAACTGAATCTGCAATTGAGATTTTCGACAATTGTTCATTCAGTTAAAATTTTGTGAATCAAGTTGACTGCAGAAAAAAATTCTGATAATTTAAAGTTGTCAGAATTTAATACGTTTCATGAAAAGTACCACTGCACTAACATGTGACTAGAATAAAAAGCCCATAATTAATGTAGTGTACTTCATAACATGTCGTGCTAAATTTTGCAAGCTTAAACTTTCTATAGTCACCTTAATTTAAAAAAAATTAATTCTCCTATTACTAGATCTCTTCGGCAATACTAAGATGTTTCTATTTAAGATAGAAAAATAATAATTACATTAATTTTATATAAATTAAGTATATAAAACATAATTCAATCCAAAAAAAAGGTAATTTTCATTTTTTCTGGTGTTTCAATTTTTTTATGTTATTTAACGTCACTGTATTTGTGCTATTATTGCGATGCTAATTAGCGACGGAGGTCATCAGTGTGTTTGTGAACAAAGCATATATATATCGTATACAGTGGGCTTGTATCATTCGGCTGCGAGCGGGATTCGAACTCGGTACCTCGAGATTACGAATCCATCGCTCTACCGACTAAGCCACTGATACCTCGAAATAAATAGCTACTGGATCGTAATACAAATTACCAGTGTATAATAATCATCGAGTAATTTATAAAAATTTATTTCATCATCATCATTTTCGATATAAAATAACAGCGTGAAATACAAATATAATTCATCTCGGCGACGTCTAGATAAATCTCGAATAAATATCTGATTTTTCAAAATCATCGCACGTCATATTTCTTCTTGCAAAGTGATTTCATTTCCATGAACAATTTTCACTAGAGACTACATATACACATAATCCCATATGTATAACTCAGCGTATCTAGAATAAAGAGAAGGTAAGAAGATAAAAAAAAAGAAGCATCGCCAACTGCGAGGGTAAGTCAACAAAAAAAAAAACAAGTAAAAAAAAAGAAAATTTTTTTTTTTTCTATAAAAGAAAAGAAAGAAGCGAAGAGAGAAATAAACAGACACATAGAGAGATTTATATAATGTTCTTTCTCCGGAACTTCATGCACAAGAAGAAAAGATGCAGTAATATATAACGCTTTCTACAGTCCCTACGGATAACGCGACGATGAACACCATGTGAATAAGAAAGAAGAAACACCGATGCAAAAGAATATATAGGTCGGTTATACACAAGAGAGAAGAAAAGAAAAGAAAAAAAAAGAGAAGAGAAAAAAAAAACAAGTCAGTTACAATGTGAGAATGAGGAAGCATAGAGAGAGAGGCGTGATGTATAAACTTGTAGATATGCATATATTTATCATCAGGGGAATAAAGTGTAACGTGTTATGTGTGAACTCAAACGTCATTTAATTAATGCTTGGCGCCCGAACTGGAAGAAAAATTTTTTTTATTGTTCGCAAGCTACAAAGATGAAGAAATTCTCTTGCTGTGCTTATTCCTTCGTTGGAAATCTTGTTCCCTTTTTTTCTACAATTCAGTTGTTTGTACACGACAAGAAAAGTAAATGTAAAAAAAATCAAGCGAAGTAGAAAGATTACGCGTTTTCTTT
Organism: Anastatus disparis; assembly: GCA_017163975.1. Classification (NCBI taxonomy): domain Eukaryota; kingdom Metazoa; phylum Arthropoda; class Insecta; order Hymenoptera; family Eupelmidae; genus Anastatus; species Anastatus disparis. The sequence goes on from JAFFSR010000227.1 coordinate 8,743,242, forward strand.
AAACCTTTAAATTTTAATTTAAACGCTAACGTAATCCTCTTATAAATTGCAATCAGTATTTTGGTTCGAGTCTTTGATGTACAAAGACATCGAAATAATTTGTTTCTGGTTGTAGCGCATTTAAGAGTTTCTCCTGTAAGTAGCGCCGTTTCGAATGCTTTGTGTAATTATTTCCTTACTGTCGCATAATTAACGGTGTATACATTATAGGATTTAGTTGGCGTATTTGAGCACGCTATTAAATAATATTTCAAATGAAAAAGAAAGGTTGAATTTCAATATAATTATAATTTTGTTAATATAAAATTTTTTCACTTTTATATAAAATGATTGTGAAGTAATCCTATCTTTTTAACACAGCCTTTTTTTATTAAATATGTTAATATTTCATTGCGAAGATTAATAGTAAAGTCATCTTTATGTTTTTGAATTACAGTATTCAATAAACTTTGAACAAAAATGAAAAATAATATGAAATTTTAATACGATTTACACTTTACAAATAAATCTAATTGATTAATATCGTGAAAGATTTATTATTGAAAATTAATTATTGTCACAAGTAAAAATAAAAGTTCTCAGAACACGAAGAAAAATTCTATAGGAAAAATAATTATATTACATTATAATCTTAAGACAGACTTGATCCTGTACAAAAATTACTAATTATGTATTAACAATTGCCATAAATGTAGTGAATGAAAAATAGTAAATTTTCTTCCTATGACTTTCAAAGCAAAAAATCTTTAACTGATTTTTAATTCAAAGTTTAGATATTTTTATATTTTTAAAATAATTTAATTATTATGTAAAAACAATAAGATACATATTTCTCCTATCTATGTCCTGTCTATGAAAGTGACTGCAAAAGGATTCATAATATAAGATTTTGTTTTCACCGTAAAAGAACTATATAGTGCCTGTTAATTAAGTTCGAATAAAAAGCAAAGAATTTTTACAGATGTTTGTTTAGCGAAAAAAGAAAGTATAAAAGAAAGAAAAACAAAACAACACTAACAAACATTGCACTTAGCAAGCGATAATTCAACTTGGTAAAAGAAAACACTTGCAGCGTAATAACTTTTCATTTGTAAAAAGCCAGGGGGCATCAAAAGCTGGAGGAAATTAAAAGTTATGTAGCTACTTAACGACGAGAACGACCGCGGAATGCCAACCGCGTGCCGTTCTGTGTCATGAAAACAGAAAATTGCTCTGCCCCAGCTGCACCATCAACTTCTTTTTTTTTTCTTCTTCTTCTTTAAACCTTCGAAAAAAAAAGAAAAGAATGAAAGAAAAAGGTTAAAATTAAAAAAAGAGAAATAATAAAAGTTTAAAATGAAGAATAAAAGGAATAAAGAAGAAAGAAAAAAAACGAAGCTAAAGTATACGTAATTAAAAATGAAAACGAAAAAGATATAGTACATCTATCCATTACTTTTAGGTCGTATTCACGAAAGAGAAGCCAGTGACTCGGTACAAAGAGCAAAGTGCATAATTTCCGGGTGACCCTTCAAAATGAGATCTTTCAACACACCACCAGTCCACATACGCACATATATATATACGTACGTATGTCTATGTTTCATCCTCTTTTTCTCTTTCATCCCTCTCCTCTTCGTTTCTTTTTTTTTTTCTTTTTCGCTTAGTTTTAGACCGAGAGGAAAGCGCATACTTTAAATTACGGCAATTTCGCGCCCGAGAAAACCTCGCGCCAATCTTTCTTTCTCTCTTCCATTCGTTTTCTTGTTTTTTTCTTCGTCGTATGTAGATATACAGACGCTTGTATCCATGTGTGCTCATATGTGGTAGCGTATACGCGAACAGATGAGGTCTTTGAAATCCCTTTCAGGCAGCCAACTAACGACCAATTCCTGTCTCAATCGAACTAGTTTTGCGAGCCCTAGTGTCACTTTCTGTGTTGTAAAGTTCTGCTTTTCGATGCTCAAAAGCAAGACTAGCACTAGGTGGCTTGATTTTCCTCGGAATTTTCCAACGTTGATTCACCATCGGTTCTTTGACGATGTTAAAAGCTATCAATTCGAAAAAAAAGAAGAAGAAAGGAGAAAAAAAAAAATTTGTCAAAGGAATTGCAAGCATGACGAAATTTCAATCGTTTTATAGTAACATGGTTTAATTAAACGTTGAATTACTGTATCTATTTGATGAAGGTTCTCATACATAAATTAACGCTTGGAATATTCGAAAAAGGTCACGCAGAGTTGTTTTAACGATTGAAAAGTATTGGAATGAAAACGATATAAATTTTATTTGATTTTATAAATAAATTAGATGAGTTTTGAATTTATTTTCTTGTTTTTTTTTTAAATGCTCGTAAAGCACAAATAACGTAAATAGTAAATTACATTTACTGATTGCGTTGTAATTAGCAGATGAAATTCACGTCTCTAAATGTCAGCAAATATTTTGAAAAACAAACCGAAAAGTATTTTCAAAAAGCTTTCATATAAATTATTGCCGTAATTGCTTTTACGAAAAATTTTTGTTTATTTTTATTTTTATGCATGATAAAATTTTTTTTACTGAATTTAACTAGTATATTAATCATATTATGATGTGTTTGATGTTGAATTCATTTAAAAATTAAATAGCATTATCGAGGTCGTCAGTGGCTCAGTCGGTAGAGCGATGGATTCATAATCTCGAGGATCCGAGTTCGAATCCCGCTCTCGGCAGCTGATTGATACAAGCACCACTGTACGTTACATGTGCTTTGTTCACAAACACACTAATGATCTCCGTCGCTAATTAGCATTACTATGATAGCATAAATACATCGACGTCAAATAAAATTAAAAAAAAAAATTCTTGAATCTCTAATTTCTTTATGGTTTTCTTTTTACAATTTAGATTTAAGGTGGCTTTCCTGACAACTAATAGCGTAAATTAAAAAGGAAAACTACTTTATTTAAATATTATATTTTGATTATCGAGCATAACCTAATTTAATCAGGCTTAAAAATTTTTAGAAATTTAATTAAATTTTATTATTTTTTTCACGGTGCACAGTTAAATTATTCATAAAACCATACAATTAATAAAGTCAAGGCTGTTACATAAAACATAGCACTTTTTAATATTCATTAAAGTTCCATTTAATTGAAGCAAATTAGTTCACGTACTAAACCCTTAATCAATCCCGTAGGAATGTAAGTCCTTGGCAGACAAATTTAATCTTCCTTCCCCCAGACCTCCTTTTAAACTCTATAAACCGTATTATTTGCTTCTTTTCTTCCTTTGGCGCATTTGCGGCCTCGGAATAACGTGCATTCGGTATATATACAATACAAGTGAGCTTGCTGCAAAACTTTTTTACCCCCCTTTGTGTATATATGTATATATATACATATAAACGTTTGAAACACACAACCGACATTTGTTTCTGCTTGATGTTCACTTTACCTTCTCCTACCCCTAACTCTTCTCTTTCTTTCTTTCTGTTTTTTTTTTTGTTCTTCCTTTTTTTTACACTCGTTTTAACTTAATCGAGCTGTCTCTGTTTTCCTCTTTGAAACTCTCCTTTTTTTTTGGGCGCAATGCCGAGAGAAAGTAGTGCACAGACTGAGATTAAACGGATGGATCGATCGGCCTGAAAGCGACGAGCGATTTGTCTTCGTTCAACCTAACAATCTCAATAAATCTGATCGTCCATTTAGAAATAGAGTTTGTTTCCTATACCCTTGTACAAACCCCCCCGATGCAAGTTGCAAGTGTTGCTCGCACAACTGTACTTAAAAAGCGAACAACAAAAAACAGATCCCTTATCGCACTATATATCGATACGTATAGAGTCGCATAATGTATATACACATGGCTTGCAAGCTTTACTAACGAGCAAAGTTAGTCGTCTTTACTTTACTTTTTTATTCCCCCGTTTTTTTTATTTATTTTTCATTCGCGGTATGGTTTGAAAAATTGGTCGAGTCGTAAATGCTTGAAAATATATAGTGTATAAGTGTAAGGGATGGTGTAAGGTAGTACGAATAACGGGGTAGTTCAAGCTTCGAATAATCATTGAATTTTTATTTGTTAGAAGAGTTTAGTTTTGCAATTTTAAAACTGCTTTCGCGAGCGAAACGAGCGAGAAGAGCTAAGCTTTTTCGTTATGATGGAGAGAATTCGTTTCCTTTATTTTATATATATATTTTTAGCTACGGAACTGCGTGCTAAAGAGTTGAGTGAATTCTTTCATAAAAGTAGAAGTGCTTTTTTAAATGCTGAGAGGTAAACGACTTTTTGAATTTCAAACTTCGAAAATTTTATTTCGAGCTTGTATTTTTTTGAAAATTTTTAATATTATTAAATTATAATGTTATATTTTATTCAACATTTTATTGTATTGGAATATCTTCAAAATATGTTGCTTCAAGTGCGAAAATCCAATGCATTTAAAGAAGAATATTCTAATTGTATGAATAAAAATATATGGTACGTGCAACTTTTTGAAAATTCAAAAAATGTTTTTTTCTGTCTGGAACTAGTCGAGACTGAGTTTCGTCTTGACTGAGCACCATGAGCTTAAATGAGAGTCAAGAGTCTCAACTTAACTCAAGACTCTCAACCTAATCTTGATGTAACTTAAATTTTTTTCTCATGAAACTTTATTAATATAAAAAACACTTGCATGAATTTCACATTTAAAATTTTTAATCTTTTTGATAATTTCTAAAAGGCATCTTTAAACCTAAAAACTACAATTTTAAATTAATTAGAATTAGTTAATTAAAAATTGTTATTCGGGAAAACATTAAAATAAATAACTAGATTACAAATATTTGTCTTTGGAATTCAGACTGTTGAAATGATGTGATTTCTATTTTATTACTTAATCTAGAGTATTTTCTTTATAATTTATTTTCAAATTATCGTTGGAAAAATTTTTAAATTAAAATGTTCTTAAAGTATGAAAAAAAAATTTTTTAAACTTAAGTTAGTTATAATTAAGAAGGTAAAACCAAGTAAGCTCGTCTTGTTTAAAAAAAGTTTTCTTGGCCAAATTAATTCAATTTAAGCTTAAGATCATCATGTTTAAATTTTCAATTTAAAAATATATGTATTTATTTTGAAGCTAAGATAATTTAAATTTTTCGAAATGAAAATTCACTTAAATACTACAATTAAAAAGATTGTGTACTAAAGGCATTTATAGATGGTTATAATGATGATAAGAGCGTCAGTGACTCACTCGGTAGAGTGATGGGATTCGTAATCTCGAGGTCCCAAGTTCGAATCCCGCTCTCGGCAGCCGAGTGATCCAAGCACCACTGTACATTGCATGTGCTTTGTTCACAAACATACTGACGACCTCCGTCGCTAATTAGCATCGCAATGATAGCATAAATACAGCGAAGTTAAACAAAATAAAAAAAAAATCTTACATAATTAGACGTAATTCTTTTTCATTTTTACATTTTATCTCATGTCTTCTTTTTACCTTTTTTAAGCAATATATTATATTTATTTTTTTTCCTTTTTCCTATTTTTCTGTATTTATTTTTTATTTGATTTCCATGCTCACACATACTTACATCTTCTTTTTCAAACTCGTTTTCTCTCCTCCCACTTTATACGCGATCGCAAGAAGTCGTCGGTAAAAGTGTCAATAAAAGTTTTAAGAGCACGAAGAAAGACCTTGGTGCCTTCACACGCGGAGTTTGGATTTCGCGTTGAAATTGGTCGTTAGTTAAAAAAAAAAAAGAAAGAAAGAAAGAAAAAAGAAAAAAGAAAGGAAATGGAAAACGAAGGTGCAGAAAGTGCAAGAGAGTACTGTGAAAACCTCTTGAGCCCAATTTCCGCAAAATTCTTCCAAGTATCGAAAGCTTTTGTTTTTTCTTATTTTCTTTTCTTGTTTTCCGCTCATGGTTATTCGTCTCGTTTATTTTTCTTTTCTCTTATTTTTCCGTCTGACTTTTCTCTGCATCTCAAACCGAACGAATGCTAATGCTGTATTATCATAATCATAACAAGTAATAGCCTGATTCTTCAGCTTTTTTTCCTCGTTATTTTAAATTTTATGTTTTTCTTTTTTTCTCTTTTATCAATAGGAACATTGTTTTTATAATTGTTAATTTGTTTTTCATCATTTTATTTTATAAAATCATTAAATATATAGTACAATATATTTTGTAATATATTTTGTAGTTCACAATCAAAAAATTAATTAATACATACAATCTACTTATACGAATCATTATTTACTGAAGGATTGTTAAAATAGTTTGCATGAAACGGCCGCTTACGTATAAAAAACTTCTTCCAAAAAATTTATAAAATGAATAAATTAGGTTAATATTATTGGTTTATCTGATTTCTAAAGAAAATTGTAAAATTATAAAATTGATTTACGTACTACAATTTATTTATACAATATACTGGTATGAACATGAAATAGTTCGTTGTTCTTTGTATGATCTTGATATAATTGTCTAATCAAAACTGATTTTATAATTTGCGTTAGAAAATAAAAGAGCTATCATACTTTCCTAGTTTTTTTCATTTTCAAGCTTTTTGTTTAATATTAATTTACAAACAAAAAGGATTCTATCGCCAGCTGAAACTTCAAAATTAAAATTTTAAAAAATCCAAGCACCAAATCAGCTAAATGTAACATTTGACAATATTTGAACTCTTTGCGAAACGTCTTGTACGTAATATAATCGTATCTTAAACGAGGTTCAAAAAGCTTTAAAGAACAAAATAGTATCGATTTCTCAAAGCCTTGTAAGGATGGGGAAAAAAAAGGAAAATGACTGTATACATATATATAGCATAAACGTAAGTCGATCAAATAATCCTGTTAGATTGAGACGAAAAGTAAATCGCCGTTCAAAGAGCCCATCTCGCGTGCGCTGAGGTTCTAAACGGATTTCACGATCGTCGGGAAGCTACTTCGTAAGGAATACGAATCCATCGGAGTTTCTCTTCTCTTAAAGGCAGGGAGGAGGTGTAGGATCGATCCTTTATACTCCTCTTCTCTTATATACGTGTTAACGTTGCTCTTAACTTAGAAGTCGCGTTCTATTCTTTAATGCTATCGTTTTCTATTCTTTACCTTTTACTCTGTCTTTCTCTTTTCTGTTCAGGTTTATGTCTCTATCACAGTCACCATAGATATTCTTTTTTTTTTTCCTTTACTTCTCCGTTTTCTTTTTCTTTTGGAATGTTAAATTAAAGTGTTATAGGGCAAGGGAACACTGATGAGAAACGAAGGAGAGCTTTCTTAGTTTTGTGTCACAAAGAAAAAGGTGAGAGGATATAAAATCTTGCATTTGCTTTATGCGAAAATCCAAATCGAAATCTGAGTTACAAATTTTGGTACGAGCTAGACGGAAATATTTTAGAGAATTAGTTTGTGAGATTGATAATCCTTATTAGTTGAATTATGATTAAATTAAAATTTGTTCTAGCAATCTCAATAAAATTAAGAATACATTTAATTAGATATTTTTATTCAATACAATGCCAACCATAAAACTTTATTTTTTATAAGGTAGTTAGACTTCTAAGCTAGTTATTACGGCGTGATTTGTAACAAAGTGTTATTTTTCAACAACTCGATCGATCCTACAAACTTGTTAAATTCCACAAGCGTATTTCAAGTTTTAACAATCCAATACCGATATCGTCAAAAGTTTTAAAAATTTTTTCAGTTTTTTAATTGTGTGCTTTAGAAAAAATATAATATAACTACATTCGATCAGAATATTTTTTTTTTTTATTAAACGTCGTTTTATTTATGATATCGTTGCGATGCTAATTAGCGACGGAGGTCGTCAGTGTATTTGTGAACAAAGCATATGTATCATATACAGTGATGCTTTCAGTACATTTTAGTTCTCGTAATATTTAGTTCGCTTACCTATCATTTCAGATTTATTTTCATACCTTTAAGACTAGGTCGAAAATTTATGTATTTTAAAATGTTAATTGTTAGAAAAGATAAATTCTAAATTTTCAATGTTCTTTGTTTGAATACTGTGAACCTCTGGAAAATAAATATAAATTTTTAGTGGGTCATGTATATTCCGATTTTAAAATTTTTATTTTGTTTTTATTTAATATTTATCAATATTTAAAGATTGCACATTCTACTATTTTTATATGTATCCTTTACAAAATTTATTCTGTACAATTAATTTTGCAGAATTAATTTTTCACAGTTGAATTTTATATTATCCTTTTGTTCAGTATTTATAATAATTTTATAGAGAATTGATGACAATGATTTTAATCATGTATTCTTTACTCGTTTCACAATTGTTTTAAAGTTTACAAAATAAAGATAATGTAAAATTTTTCAAAATAATTATACAAAACAAGAAATATAATTAAAGGTAAATAATAAATTGAAATTCAACAATAAATAAGCAAAAAGTAAATAATTGAATGATTAAATAATGAATCATAATAAAACCCTTTTAAAATACTCGAAAAGTCTACTGAAAAATTTACCAGTGTCATTTGCAATAAAAAGTAAAGGTTCCTTTTTCCCAATTGTCGAAGGCACTACGGCTATATAAACAAGTACTCGCTCCATCAACATAAATAATACAAGAGAAGAGGCACGTTGGTCTCGCACTTTCGCTTTGCTCGCTGGCGCATATAAAATTCTTGAAAAAGGCTCCTAGACACAACGGACGACATCACGCGCGAGTTTTGCTAAGTTCCTCTCTCTTTTTTTCCCCTTTTTTTTCTACCTTCTTTAATGCGTCAAAGAGTACTTCCCACAGCTAGGTACTCGACCCACATTTCTTTTTGTCGTGTTCGCATACCCACAAGTACAGTAAAAGAAAAAAAGAAGAAGAAAAAAAGGAGAAATGGAGTGCAATGCGACTCACGTAGCGCGCGTATTTCGGTGCGTATTAAAATTGCACGAGTTAAGCTCCGGCAAACAAACGAGCCTTGTGTTATATGCCGATGTAGTCGCGGGACCAAAAAGCAACAAAAAATAAAAGAAGGAAATGAGAGATTCATCATTGCGCGTGTCCTACATCCTATACATATAAAAGGGTAACACATGGAACTTTTGCAAAAATTGCCGACTGTATAGCAAATGGGAAAAAAGGCTCGCATTGTTATGAATTCCAAAGAGAAAAGGTGTAATGAAGCATGAGAGCATGGAAATTACTAAAGAAAATAAAAGGAACATTTTTGCAACAACCCAAATTAGATTAAAAATGTTATTTTATTGATGTTTATTGGCGTGCAGTACAGATTTACATGAAATAATTAGTATGCATAAAATAAAAATGTTATTAATAAATCTCTTTTCAAAATTAATACTTCACAATATAGACTTCAATAAGTTATTTTTAGATAACTAGAATTAGAAAAATATATTATTTTCAAATATACTGTAATTTATACTCGATTTTTCTCTTCTTGAAAATGATCAAAGCCAGTGTATGTTGTAGTACGTATATTGGCATCAGTGATTTCCATCGCTTGGGTAGCAAGATACATTATTCGTTTTTATGCTCCATTCCATTTTGAAATTTTCAATAAGATATTTCGTTTCACGGTAAGATCGTTGCTGCACCTTGCCATCCTTTGTCATCCTTGATGAAATGATGATGATGGTTTTAAATTTTACCTTGGCATCGTCGCCTACTGAGTTTGTACTAAAACTATATGTTGTATGTGGCCTGCGTAAAAGTTGGTACTAATCACACAGCATCTTTCAAGGCATTTTTGTGCTTGGTAATAGAATGATTTTCTAAGTCAAGTTTTCTTCGTATATTCGTAGAACCGTAAGTGAAACACTCTCCTTGTTTGTACTAGGGGTGTGCAAAAGCTTGAATAATCGAGTTCGAGTCGAGTCGAGTTTTTTCTTCGAGTTCGAGTCGAGTACTCGAGATCCTTAAGTACTCGAAAAAATGCGAACTACTCGAGTGATACGAGTTACTCGATAGATTCGAGTAACTCAGATGGCTCGAGTTACTCGATAGATTCGAGTAACTCGGATGGCTCGAGTTACTCTATCTATTCGAGTAACTCGAAAAGATCGAGTGTAGTAAAAACAAAAAATACAAAAATATGGACATGGTGTAATATTCAGTATATTAGTATCTTTTAAAAAAGTAATATGTGGTAAATACTAATCACATTAAAATTTATAATTAAGAAAATAACTAAGAAAACAATGGCTTTGCCACAGGTGTTTATCAGATTTAACAAATAAAAATATAAATAATTTATGTAAAATTGATCCTCTATTTAATAGAAAAAGTTATGAAGTCAAAATAAATCCAAGCAAATAGAATAAAATTATTTTAAATGGTTTTCTTAGAAATTAATCGTATTGAAAAGTAAAAAATAATCTGTTGTTACAAAAATAACCTAACTTCCATAAATATCTTTATTGCCACAGGTGCGTACGTTCCATACTTTTCTCTTAGTCTTCCACAAATAAAATTTTATCGATATTATTATATATAAACAAATGATGTAAAATTAATTCTAGGTATTTAATAGAAAAAGTCACCAAGTCAAACATAAATTAAAGAAAATAAAAAAATTATTTCATTTTTTTCTCGATTAATTCTAAAAATGATTAATTGTAAATATTACAACGTTGATAATAATCTATTTTTGACAAGCAAAACCCATGCACTCATACGATCACTTCATATACACTGTAAAAATTTCTATACACTTTTAAAATTAACACAAAAGTAATTTGTATATTTTAACACAAAAAAATGTGTTTCATCCGTCATACTTATGTTTGTTAAAATTACAAAATTTTTTTATAGTGCACCATTCAGTAGTGGAACTTTTAACAAATATCTTTGACATTATAAGTGTGCACATGCCGTGCTTTTCTTTTAATTTTTCACAAATAAATTTACATTTTCAAATAATTATTTTTTTTGCACGATTTTGTTTTAAAAAAAAAGCATCATAAACTTTTAAAAATTTTTTTTTATTTTTCTTTATTTAGCTATAATCTAAGCAATTCATTACAAATATTTTCTCAAATGAATTATTAAAAAAAAAACTGTTAGCTACATTTCATCAAACAATATTTTTATTATAAAGGTGAAATTTTTAAAATAATGTAATTAAAAAACGGTGATTAAAATCCTATTTAAAATATATAAATAAAAAGATTAAAAAGTTTAAATTCATAGCTTTTTATTCGAAAATAAATTGAAAGTAGCAATGTCCATAGTAATTTCTTAAAATAATGCTAAGCCTGATAAAAAAAAAGCATATCATAAAATATAAAGTATTTTTATTATAAATCTTTTTATAATATACATCTTTTTATAATGATTGCATCATTTAATTTAACAATTTTTCGAAGTAATTTTTCATAGCGGGCTCCGATGTAAGACATTTCATATATTCAATTTGTTCTTCTAAGTTGTTAATGTGGTCTGTAATAAAAACAAACAGAAAATTAATTTTATGTACTGCACAATTAAATTAACTGATGCGGATAAATTACTTTACCATAAGAAGCATTGCATTTCTCAATCTGAGGGTAAATTTTTTCAGCCTCAGCGTCGTCTTCCTCTTTGATGAGTTCGATATTTACGGTTCCATCATCATTCAACTGATTTAAATAAATAAGTAAAATTTTATTACACATAACATTTTATGAAAAATATAAGAAATTCATAATTTTGAATTGAAAGTTATTACTTACTTCTTCCAAGCGTTTCATTCCGCATATTAAAAGTGCGCTAAGCGAAAGCTCAAGAGGAATTTTATCAACTGTATCTAGAAAATAACAGTATAAAATGCATCTATTCATCGAAAAAAATAATAGTTAAATGTTTAACTTTTAGTAGTAGTAAAAAATTAATATTTTGAGAGTTTTATCAAATTTAATCTAATTATTAAATATGAGAATTGAAAATATTTTTAAATTCATTATACCTTCATTTATATTATATGCTTTTAGACAATTATAAACATATATGCTAGCATCTAGGTCCTCTGCCAAGTTTATTTTCTTTTTGAGTCTATCGTTGTCAATCTTATAAAGTAATATCAGAAATTAAAGAAATATGAATTATAAATATTATATTGTATAAAAATTAATCTCATACTGTTCTAGCAAAAGTTCCAACTGCACCAACAAGAAGTAAAAGTACTACAGTTTTCATGATCAACTTTATTATTTTTGTTGATTGTAAAATGTCCAACTGTTCAATCACTGTGACTGATTTTTTTCTGTGCACGTTAGTTTTATACTAAAACTTATCATGTTTTGCCAATATTAAAATTATTGATAATAAGTTTTTAATATTCATATAATACTAAACTGCTCAAATATTGAGACTAAATCATACCTGAGTGATTTTTATAGTGAATCTTATCAATTTACTTATTACAATAATTTTGAGCGAGAGCTGGTATTTGTTTCTCGTTATAAACAATAGTGTTTATATAAATTGTGAAAAACATTATTTGACAAAGATAGATAGTTTTATACGTTCTATTTTTTTTATTAATAAATAAACAATTATGTTATACTTTAGCTTCGTTAAATTTAAAATATTTTTATTAATCAGAAAGTATTATATAGTTAAATTATTTTAATTTATAATCTTTTCTCAGAAATAAGTATGCCTAAAGTGTTTTTCGAAAAAAGCCGAACATGTCATAAAATACACATGAAATATAAACAACAGATACACATTTATTCTAAAATATTATTTATAAATCACTTTATAATAAGCGCATTATTTTAATAATCATTTTAAATTTATTACTGCTGCTCTGGCGATTCCAAAACATTTGACAAAGCTTTATCAAATCTAAGACATTTCACATATTCAATATTTTCTTGAATATTATTTCTGTTTACTGTAATAAAAAAAAATAAATTGCATTAACAAGATTATCAAATTAACTACAGACGTTAAAATTTTTTACCATAAGCAGAGTCGCATTTTTCAAGAAGAGAATGAATTTTTTCTACAGGAATTACTCCTTTGGCTTTGACGAACTCTTCATTTAGAGTTACATCATCATTTAACTGATTTAAACAAATAAATTGAATTTTATTATATATAACATCTTATAAAAAATTTAAGATATTTATTAATTTGAACTAAATATGATTACTTACCACTCCCAAACGTTTCATTGTGCATAATCCAGCTGCCCACAAATAAGTTTCTAGAGAAATATTCTTATAATCACCTAAAAAATAAAAATAATCGTAAAACATCTAATTATTAATAGCAATAAGAAATAAACATTTCATAAATTGTACCATATCAACTCCTTTTAAAATTATTATACCTTCATTTATATTGTATGCTTTCATACAATTTCCGAAAAGTCCGTCACGCTCGAAGTTTTCTTTCTCTTTGGAATTATCTGTGTCAATCCAATCGAAAAATATCGCAAATTAGAAAATATAAAGTACAAATATTTTATTGCATAAAATTTAACCACATACCACTCCAGCAAAAGCTCCAACAGCAAAAATAAAAAGCAAAATTGCTATGATTTTCATAATAAATTTTGTTTTTTTTACTGAATGTGGAATGCGCAACTGTTCTGTTACTATGACTCATTCCTATCTGTTTATGTTAGTTTTATTCTAAAACTTATCAGCTTTGGTCAATAATAAAGTTATAAAAAATGTGATTTTAATAGACTTTAACATTACATTATTTAAATATTACGACTAAATCATCTCTATTCGAGTTAATTTTATAGTAAATCTGATCAGTTTATATGAATATTGATACCGAATTATTTAATACATTTTGAAAAATAATCTGCTTTTCATAAACTTATTTTATTCTTTTCTCAACAATAATAGCCATTTTATTAACTCAAAAAATGGACAAAAAGTAAGATATTATTTACGTTTAAAATTAGCTAAGATCATCGGGTGAGAAGAAAAAGGTCACAACTCAGACAAGTGCTGGAAAAAGTACCAACTCGATTTTGCTCATTATTAACAACTACACTCAACTTTGTGCATTAAAAGGTTCCATCTCGTTATATATATTCGGCTTCGCCCATTTAAATTTGATTGATATGGATTAATAAAAAAAATTATTAACAATATTTCATCTGCTAATATGGGAAAATCACCATTTTTTAATTTTAAAGGTGAAATTTTTAAATTAAAAAGTAGTAAGAAAATGTTTATTAAAATCGAATTCCACGACTCCCAAAAATCCGTGTAAGAATATTACTAATTTTTTTCTAACTTAGATCACATCAAAAATTTTTCCTTAAAATAGAAAGTGATATAAAATGATTATATTCCAAGTCCCGAAAAACTTCCATTAATATTTTCATTTATTTTTATTTTTTTTTATTCTCCTCTTTTAAATTAAGGGATGATATATGGAATATATATATCCTATAAAATTTTATTATGATAAGTCATCTATAAATGTGTTAAAAACAAATTGTAAAATTTCATGACACGAAGACATGACGCACGATAAGTTAAATAAAAGAAAATAGAAATTGATAATATTTTATATGCTCATTTTCTAGTCAAAAGTTTATAACGAGTCAGTTGATAGTAGGTTAAGTGTGAAATAACTTTTCTTGCAATACATAATAAAATAATTTATTAGTGTTTTACTCAACAATAAATTTAATACAATAAATTTTTCAAACAGTTCATTTTCCGAAGATGAAGCTAAAAATAATACTAGATATTCATAAAATATAAGGAAAAAGATAAACTATAATTATAAATTACTTTTTCTTATTACTTTATAATAATTACATCAATTTACTGATCAATCATTTAGATATTTATCGTATGAACAAAATCCGAAAGTTTGTTATTTTCGAGACATTTCATATATTCAACTTCTTCTTGAAAATTATTTCTTTTCACTGTAATAAAAAACATAGAATCACTTTATTTATTAAAACATTTAATTAAACAAAATGGATAAATTGTTTTACCATAAGAAGAATTGCATTTTGTAATAATGGAACGAATTTTTTCAGCAGAAACATCTTCTTTTTTGTTGGAAATGAAGAATTCTTCATTGAGAGTTCCATCGTCATTTAACTGATTTAAATGAATGGATAAAATTTTACTTTATATAATATTCTATAACAAATTTATCATATGATACGTTCGAATTAAATATTATTACATACTCCTCCTACGTGTTTCGTTGCGCATATCAGAAATAACCAATCCAGATCCTCCACATAAATATTTCCATGATCACCTAAATAATAATAGTATAACTCATCTATTAATTATAAATTTACCACTTCTTTTTTCTTTGACTTAAAATTTTATGAATAAAAAAAACTGACATGGATTCCAAATAAAATTTTATTATCAATTATAAATATTGGAAAAATTCTATTTTAATTTATCATACCTTCATTTATATCAAAAGCTTTCAGGCAATTTTCAAAAGGTTCATCAGTCTTAAAAATAATAGAATAATATTATAAGTTAGGAAGTATGAAGTAGAATATTTTATTGTATAAAAATTAATTCCATACCGGTGTAGCAAAAGCTTCAGCAGAACAAAGAAAAAGTAAAATTGTTACAGTTTTCATGACTAATTTTATTGATTTCATTGATTTCAAAAAAGTCGAACTTTCCGATCACTGTGACTGATTCCTGCCCCTTTACATCAATTTCATACTAAAGTCTATCACTTCTAACTAATATGAAAAACATTCAAAATACTTTTTTAATAATTGTATAACATTAAAATGTTTAGATGTCACGACTAAATCGTGCTTATTCGAATTAGTTTTATGCTGAATCTTATCAATTTTCACCATTCAATAGTAGCAATGGGTACAATTCCAATTGATTTCTATTTCTTTTTATGGAATCCGAAACCTCGTGACTCTTTGGCAAACATTTTTAGGTATGACTTCAGCGTGGTTAAAGTAAATCGGATTGAATCGTGATTTTTATTATTATTAAATCGTGATTTTTATTATTATTAAATCGTGATTTTTATTATTAAATATCAAAATAATAATTATAGTGTATAAATCAACAAAATTAGCAAATGAATAAGGAGATAAAATAATCTGATTTATTGGGCTAGTGATTATGATTTGAAGTATGGGAACTTACTGCACAACACTTTTGCTAATTTCAGAATAAAAAATTAATATTAAAGTTTATTTTATTGAAAATAAACTACAAATCATAACAGAAATCGAACTTTATGTACATAGTTTTCACGTTTTCGAGATAAAAAAGAGGTTTTATTGAAAAATACATAAATAGATCATCATACTATTTACAATAAAATTTATTTTTATTTATTTATGTAAGTAATTTAGTTTCATAATTGAATTATTAGTTTTTCCCTTTATCATGTAATAATTCTCCTTTTCAAAAGCTGTTATTTTTTAAAAATACATAACTTAAAAAACTAATTGCCGTCGAATTCTAATTACAGGAAATATGTAAACTAAAATAGAAAATATTTATTAAAATTTATGCCTTAAATCGATAGGATCAAAACACTCAAAAATATAATGGTTTAAATATTTATAATATAATGAAAATATAAAAGAAAATTTTATAATAATACCTTTTGAGATACTGTTGAATAGAATGAGGATTACGCAAATAAGCAAAGTATCGCTAAATTACAATGATTTTTAGTTCAAGGTAATAAAAGTTGAAAGCAGTGTCTTTCTTTTAAATAAAATTATAAATAAAATATAAGCAAACGAATAAAGAATAATTATAGAATCCTAATTCTAAATTACACTTTTGAATGATCAATTAAATCATAGAGTTTTTTATTTTCAAGACACTTAATATATTCAATTTCTTCTTGAAAATCGTTTTTGTTTACTGTAATAAGAAACCAAAGAATTAATTTTATTTGGTAAATTATTAAATTAACATTATTAAAAAAAATATATTACCATGAGAAGAATTGCATTCCTCTACAACGGAATTAATTTTTTCTGCAGGAACGTCTCCTTTCTTCCTCGAGATGAAGAATTCTAGATTTACAGTTCCATCATCATTCAACTGAATTGAATAAATGAGCATAATAAAATAATAGAAGCTATTTTATAAGGTATGTAAGATATTAATAATTTTGATTTAAAGATTAATATTTACCGCTCCAATGATTTTCATAGTACAAATTCCAAGTAAATACATCGAAGTTTCTGGGGCAAAATTTTCAGTTTCTTCTAAAAATTATTTAAAAAATGTTGCAAATGTTCATCGAAAAAGAAATAATAAAATGTTTAAATTTTAGTGTCAATAAGTAATAATTATTGTGAAATATTTACTATATTTTCTGTTAACTTAATATTTTATGATTAAAAAATTGAACTTGACATAAATTACAAATCAAATCAATTTCTATTTTCTGAAAATTAAGATTATTTGTTTGCATTATTTTACCTTCAGTGATATTATACTTTTTTATACATTCCCCAAATTTTTCTTCTACTTCAGAAGGATCTTTGTCGATCTAATAAAATAATATCTTAAATTAGAAAATATGAATTAGTAAAAATATATTATTCTGTAAAATTCAATATCATACGATTTCAGTAGAAGCTCCAATAATATAAACAAAAAGAATACTAATTACAATTTTCATGATTGATTTTGTTTTTTTACCAATAGTGTAATATGAAACTGTTTGAATTTTAAGACTGGTTCGTGTCTACTTAAGTTAGTTTTATACTAAATGTTATCAGTTTGTACAAATATTAAATATGTCAGAGCTGCGATATGAAATGCCACGTAAAATAATAACTTTGTATTATATTCATTTAGGTATAAGCTCCAAAAAATTTAATATTATTTTATAAAAAATTTTAGATTTTTGATTTTAGATAATTCTTACGGTTTCTACGTCAAAAACATGCATTGTTTTTTACTTTTTTCTATGAAAAAAAAGATTTTTGAAATCATTCTATATTTCGGTTTCAAATAAGAACCTACCCTAAATTAAATAAAAACAAAAAGATTAACAATAATTGTAAAAAATTTATTCAAAAACACTTTATAATGATTACATTATTTTCATAAAAAATCATTCGAAATCGTCTAAGTAAAATAGATTAAGTAAATCAGCAAATTTATCCTTTGTAAAACAGTCTAAATATTTAATTTGTTCTTTCATGTCATTTTTGTGTTCTGAAAAACAAAATTAATTTTGTTTATTAAATTATTAAATTACGTGTAGCAAATAATATATACTACCATAAAAAGAATTGCATTCTTCAATAACTGCATGAATTTTTTCGACAGAAGCATTTTCTTTCTTAAATTGCATGAAATACTCTTCATTTATAGTTCCGTCATCGTTCAACTGAATTAAATAAACAAGAAAAATTTAAAGATATATCCCAATTCGTAAAATATTAAGGTATCAGGCCTGAGTTTAAGCCTGAAAAAAAAATTTTATGTAGTGATAATTTTTTTCTTCTAATAATATTAATTAATAAAATTTTTCTTTGCCTTAAATATATATTAAATATAAGACTTTGACCCAAGAATAATTTTTAAAAACCTCATCCTATGCTTAAAATTCTTTTAATTAGTCGAAGAATTGATTTTTTTAATTTCGGTATTTGCCGCAGACTTTCTCAGACAATTTTCAATTAATTGACCTCAAAATTTCCAGAGATCTTCAGTTTACATATCTTCACAAAATAATAGTGCTAAATTTTTGATAAGATAAGTTTAAGTGAATGTTAAACGGAATTACTTACATGAAATTCACGAAAATATTTATTTTTTTTTCAACTTTTTTCAAACCAAACCTTTAAATTCTTTTTTTTTTTAATTAAAACTGTTATTTTGTGAAAAACTGAAATTTTTAGGTCAATTAATTGAAAATTGGCTGAGAAAGTCTACAGCAAGTACCAAATTAAAAAAAATAAAGTCTTCGATTAATCCTTTTGATTTAGTCTCTAAGAATTTTAAGCATGAGATGAGGTTTCTTAAAATTATTCTTGGGTCCAAGTCTTGTATTCAATATATATTGTATATTAAAGGTAAAAAGAAGCTTTATTAATTAATATTATTAGAAAAAAAATTATCATTATATTGAAATTTAATTTTTTTTAGGCTTAAACTCAGGCCTGATACCTTAAAATAATTATTATATTTAATTGAATATTATTATACTTACTCTTCCAAAGTATTTCAATTTACACATTAGAATTAGATGGAACCCAATGGTATCAGGAATATGATAAACTTGTTTTGAAAAACATTAGAATATTAGTACATTTATTAATAAGCTATAATAATCCCTGGTGGAAATTGAAACGTTTTTTTTACCATTTTTTGGCCAGTAGAAATGGAAACGCTTTTTTTTAACATTTATTGGCTATTCATTTGGTATTTTTATTACTAATAACCTCAAATTTTTATACACACCATTTTTAATGCTCACATTTCTACCAGGGATGGAATAAGTATTTTTTAAGAAGGTAAATACAGTAATTTTGGGACAAATATAAGAATAAAATGTAAGTCATAATATTAAACCGGTTTTTTTCACAATAAAAAAAATGATGTAAACAAATTTTGTTTTTATAAATTAATTCTTTAAAATATTAAGTATAGGTCGAAGCTGTTATTTTTATCATATTCATTTTTTTGCGAGTTTCAAGTTATAAAAAATACTCTAAACAGCGTTTCGAGACTGTTGTTTTTACCTTAGCAACATCAAATGAATAATATATATTTTTATGTGTTTTTTTTACTAAAGTTATTCAAATGATAGTTTTAACTTAAAATTAATTTTGAACAAAGAATATTATTTTTTAAATTGTTATACCTTCAGTTGCATTGTATCCTTTTATGCAACTTATGAAGTGTTCCATGTCTTTGGAATTAGTTTTTTCGATCTAGAAAATTATTACAAATAAAAGAATATGAAAAAGTAACATTTTTTTATTTTATAAAAATTAATTATACCGGTGAAGCAAATATTCCAGTGGTACAAACCAACAGTAAAATTCCTACAGTTTTCATTTTTTACTTTATTATTTTAACTAATTGTATAACGTTCAACTATTCAATTACTGTGATATATTTGTGTCTATTCTTGTCAGTTTTATATTAAAGCTTATCAATTTTAGTCAATATTAAAGTTATTAAAAATGTGTAAATATATTTATTTTTTTTAATCCCAAAACAAACTAAGACATTATGAACATCAATATTTTCTTTCAGTAAATATTAAACTTGGGCATTACTGAATAACAAAAAATTCAATGATACTTGGAATCTTATCTTTTCAGAATCCTAGTTTATTTATATTTGTTCATTTTAATATTTAGATAATTAATAATGAACTTGATTATTTAATAATGTTTAATTTTTAGATTTTTTTTATCTATTAATTTCTTTAAATTACTGGAAATAATCTGAAAGTCATTGGCTATAAATTTATTTCCAACTAATTTCAAAAATTATGTATTATTCTTACGCGGTGTAGTAGCAACATTTTAGTCATTTCCATTATACTAAATTAATGATTTGAAATTGATCGTATATAATTAAAACAAAAAGTCATGAAGTCAAAAATAAAAATAAAGTAAATAAAGAAATTATTTCCCTGGTAGAAAATTTCACTGTTATTTGGTCATATTTTGACCAGTTTTAGAAAAAATGACCAAGAAATGACCAATATTAATCAGAAAATAACCAATTTATCCGCTTATTGACGACGGTTAATAGTCAAAAACTGCTATAAATATGATCAATCATTTTATTATATTATTATAATAAATAATACATTAATTTTTTTTTATTATTAAATATTATACTAAATTATGAAACAATATTAATATTAAATAAAATTTGTAACCACAAATATAACTTTTATCAATTATTTTTAATGAGAAACGAGTTCGATGAAAAAATTCAATTTATGTATCCCATTTACGATATTACATCAGTTAGTGTGTTTGACAAATTTTTTCTAAATCACAGTCTTGAGAACTATATCACAGCTTTCTTCAACAGTTAATTCATTTTCACTGCAACCATTGTTTACACTGTTTTTAATAACCTCAAATTTTACACTTTCCACTCTTCTCCAATAGACTTGTTAAACTTATTGACTTGATGATACATTAGTCTATTTTCTTCCTTTTTTTTAAATTTTCTTTTCTTATTTGAAGACTCCGTACTTTTCAAAAAATGAACTACTTTATTAATTTGTGTCTGTTTTGCAGTTCTCTCAAGTTTTGGAAACTCTACCACTTTTTCTCTCTTCCTCGTTTTCTCTTTCTCTCTCACTCTCTTTTAGCATACTTGCAAGGCAAGGTTAAAACAGAGTCATGGCAGCCTGAGAACTAACCTTAAATCTCTAAAATATTTATTTAAAGTCTCTGCCATTTTTATTATGCTGTAACATAATTTTTAGGCTTTTTGTGATCTATTTTAACTTTACCGCATTAGCAAGTTAATTTTTGTAAAGAAATTCTCTTCGTTGAAGAAAAGAAATATATCTATAAATTTATTTGCATAAAGTATATATCTATATATATTAGCAATTTCACCATATTTTGGTCATTTTGTGATTAAAAAATTAGTCATAAAAAAATGACTAATAAATTACTAATGGCCATTTTTGAATGGTCTATTTTCTACCAGGGTTTAAGTATGATATTTTAGAAATAAATCGCATTAAATAGTAAAAAACTTGTAAATATAAATTCTGATAATGTTAACGTGCGTTACGAAAAGTAACATGTTTTATTTGTCTTAGGAAAAAAAGCATGTTTCGGCTTTTTAAGAAAAAAAGTGTTTCATGCACTTGACGGGGAGATATGAAAGAATCTATTATATTCTTTAAACTCTGATTAGTGTGATATAATATTTTATTAGTTCAATTATATAAAAGTAAATAAGAAAGTTATTTATCAACAAAGATTTGAAATAATATAAGAGTTACTAAGGGGCCCACAATATGATACGATCCTAGCCTATTGAGTCTCTTACAGTTTAGATATATCTGCATTAGTTTGGATTAGACCCTGTAAGAAAATTAACCATTTTTTGACCATGTTTTACTGGTCAACGCATGTTTAAATGACATCAAAAAATTTTGTTTACAGTATTTCCAGAATTGCTAGATACATGCCATTTTATCATGCGTTGACCAATATAACATGGCCAAAAATTGGTTTATTTTCTTATAGGGGAATTTTAAGATTATACATTTTCAAATAAAACTGAGATCTCAATTTGTATGGTTAACTTCGGTAATACTTCGAGCAAACATTCGAAATTAAACATTTTTAAAATTTAACATTTGTATTGTAATTTGTTTACTTGTACTTCAATTTCACTTATTAATATTTTTCATTCAGAATATTGTATGTTTTATTGTTTGTATTTATTTTATATTGCATTTAATATGTTTATATATTACATGTTTTTAATAAACAATAGTTGAATTTAATACATGAGACTTTTTATTTACACTATAATTTGAACACGTGTCATTTAACCCATCCATAGTATGTTAAAAATTAAATTATTTTTATTGGTGTTTATAATAAAATTATTTATTACTAATTAATCATAAAAAATTTATTCAGAATCACTTTTAACGATTACATTATTTTGATGAATAATCATTTAGAAAGAGTTATTGGATTTATTAAATCAGGCAATTTTTCTTTTTCAAGGCAATTTATATATTTGATTTCTTCTTGGAGATTCTTTCTGTCCACTGTAAGAAAAAATTAAGAATTAATGATATTTACTTAATTATAAAATTAATGATAGTACAAAAAATGCTTTACCAAAAACAGAATTGCATTTTTCAAGAACCGCATGAACTTTCTCGTCAGAAACGTCTTCTTTTTTGTGTGGAAGGATATATGCTTCATTTATAGTTCCATCATCATTGAACTGAGTTAATAAATAAGCAAAATTTAAATATATATATCATTTGGATAGGTATTTAAAAAAAACTGTTATTGAATTTAATATTATTACTTACTGCTCCAACGTGTCTCATCGTACATATTGTGACTAAATAAAATGCAGTTTCCAAAGGAAGTTTATCAGTTTCTTCTAAAAAATATCAGAAAAGTAATGTATTCATTGATAAAGCATAACAATTAATTGCTTAGACTCTAATTGTAATAATAAATCAATATTGTACAATTTATGCTGTTTGTTTTCTAATTAGAGATATTGAAACGAAAATTTTAATTTAACAATAATTTAAAATCAAAAATATTATTTTTTATATTATTTTACCTCTAGTTATATTATATACTTTTATGCATTTTTTAAAGCTTTCTTCCTCTTTGGAATTATCCTCGTCAATCTAATAGAACAATATCACAAATTAGAGAATATGAAGTAGTTAAAAATTGTTGTTTTATAAAAATTTCTCATACCGGTTTAGCGAAAATTCCGACCGCACAAACAAAAAGTAAAATTGCTATACTTTTCATGCTTGTCTTTATTGTATTCACTGATTGTATTATGCCCAACTGTTCAATTGCTATGACTGATTCGTGTCTATTTGCGTCAGTTTTATACTAAAGCTTATCAGTTTTGGCCAATATAACTATTGAAAATTCCACGTACAATAATGAACTTTTATTTTTTAATCACATTAATATATTAAATAAATTTATTTTCAACTCTACACCTGTTTTTTAAAATAAAAAATACATTTATTCCATTTCTTAAAATAAAAGATAATATGATTATTTGATATGAACATCTTTATCTTATTTGTTTGAATACTGGTCTGTTTAGAAATCTTTTTCTTTCTATACTTTTTAGATAATTATTAATGAATTTGATAATATAGTAATGTTTTATTCATATAACTATTCACATTAAGTATATTTTTGTTTAATGTGTATCCATTCTCTGAAATAATAAAAATTTCTTAATTTCTAAAAAAATAAAAAGCTTCTGCTTAATACCCAAGTAGATTTGTTATTGGTTTTAAATAATTTCCATTTGAAATTGATTAATGTTGATAACTTGTTGTTACATTTTTTTGGCCATTAAACAAACACTAAAATAAATTAATGACTATTATTAGCCACGATCACGCTACATGGAAGTTTTTTGTTTTCTGTATTGCGAAAACTATATCATCTTCAAATATTCCATATTTTCATATGAAAATTCAAATGATATTGTTAATAAATTCAGAAAAAATAACATTTGAAATATAGTCCAACTTCCATTAAAATATTTACTCCATCGTATAAAATAGGATTGTTTCTGTATTATTTTTAAGTAGGCACATTATTAGATCATTAATGAAATATTTAGAGTGAATTGATAAAATTTACATGAATTTTAATGTTTTAGTATAAACTTCATTGAAGTGAATATATTGTAGAAAATTTAATTATAAAATTGCATAAAATTTGATATAAATAGTATAAGTTTTAGTCTAAATGCAAATTTAGTGCAACTACTCAAGTTTTTATGTTGAAACTTGAATGATGGCTCTTTTATTACAATACCTCAAATTTTAAGCACAAGTATAGAAAGTTCTATGAAACTGTGATACCAACTAAATTTCATGTGAATATGTAAATTTTAATGCAAATAAATATTATGTCAAAATAAAAAACTCGATGTTATTTCTTTAATTTTAATCTAAATTAAATTAGCTTTTTAAATTATAGTTAAGCTTTAATCATAGATTGTCTAGCAAAAAATTACCATGTTATATAGTAAAAACACGAAACATAGAAATTTTTATTACATTTTTAGTAAATTTTACTATGTAACATGTCAATTTTTTTGCTATGATAGCAGTTTGCAACCACATTATGATTGTATCTTGTAATTTTTACCATAACAAATTTCTCAGTATAGAATAGCATAGACTAGAAGAGGTTAAGTTTTAAAATCACAAAAAAAGCAAAATTTTTACAATTTTCGTAATTAATTTTTTAAATTTTACCAATTATATAATATCAAACTATTCAATTATTAATTAATTTAATAATTCAAAGCCAGTTTTATTCTGAATTTTATTAGTATTTGTCATTATTGAGGATGAAAAATCTGCAATTATAAAATAAATTTTATAAAAAGATTCACGCTTTTTTCAGTTAAAAATAAATTTATTTTATCCCGAAATGGAAAATTATATCTAATCGTTTTGTGCAAAACTTTTTTTCCTTATATGTACATTTTTTCACAAAAATCATGCAATAACTTCGGAATAATTTAAAAATACGAATTTATGACTATACAATTTTAACATCATTAATATTGGAAAAAACTGATACGATCTAGTATAAAACTAGCTCGAATGGACACGAATCAGTCATAATATTTAAACAGCTGGACGTTATACGATCGGTAAAAATTAGAAAGTTAATCATGTATATTGCGGCAATTTTATTTTTGGTTTGTGCTGTTGGAGCTTTCGGTTCACCGGTGTGATATTAATATTTATATAATAACATATTTTTATTATTTCATAATTTCTAATTTGTAATATCCTTTTAGATTGAGCAAGATCAGTCCAAATGGGATGAAAAAGTTAAGGATTGCATGAAAGTATACAATGTAACTCCAGGTATAATATTACAAAAAATAATATTTCCTGCTATTTTTAGTCTATAAAAACATTCATTTAGAACTTTTATAATTAAAAAAAAATTAAATGATCTTGCTTACTGATCACTATTAGAAATAAAACATTTTTCTAATATTATTATTCATTTATAATAAAAAAAACTTTTTTTTTTAAATTTTATAGAAGAATTTAAAAATTTACCCCTTGGTGATTCGATATCTTTAATCTTCATATGCGGAGCGAAAATTTTAGGACAAGTAAGTAATGATATTTATAACCTGTTCAACAGTAATTATTACTTTATACTATATTATATACCTGAATAGAAAGTAAAGTAGATTATAGAAAATGAAATATTGTGATGATTTAAAAAATAAAATATTTTTTTTATTGTTATAAGTTCTAAAATAGTACATTATTCTATTAGAGAGAAAAATAGGATATTCTCTTATGAATTGTCTTGGCACCCGAGCGTAGCAAAGGTGTTACAAATGACAAGTAGCAGATCCATCTTGCTATGCCTGATTTGCGTAAACAAAATACTACATGCCCTTCGGAGAGCACTAAATAAGTATTTTGCTCACGCCAAACAGGTATAAAAAATCGAATTTTACTCACTGTGTTGAGAAAAAGTAGTTCATGGGTGTAGATACACAAAAATAAATTTTCGCTTTGTGTGATCGTCTTCCTTTTTTATTCAGACAACGTATGTGTTGCCTATCGAACAATAAACTTTGATATTTTATTTTTTTTTTACAAATGGATGATATTGAGACGCCCGCATTATCGCAACTAATTTGATAAAATTCTACATGTTTATATCAGGCATGCTCAATAGAATTATTGTCTTGAACTCTAGATTAAATCAAGTATGTAATATTGTTTTTTTCAGTTAAATGAAGATGGAACTATAAACAAGGAAAAAATTCTCTCTTTGAAGAAAGAAGAAGCATCTGCTGAAGAAGTTAGCAAAATTATTGAAAAATGCAATTCTGTTAAAGGTTCAACATTTTTTTCTCATAATTGATTCAATAATTAGAAAAAAAAATTAATCTTTGCTTTTTTTTATTTTAATTGCAGTAAACCATAATGATTTACGAGAAGAAATGAAATATCTGCAATGTTTTGAAAAAGAAGGAATATCTGATTTAATTAATCCAATAGAAATCTAAATAACTGTTTTTGAAAATAGTGTAATAATTATAAAGTGATTTAAAATAAATATGGAGATTAACTCTCAGATTAAGTATTGCCCACCCTTTTGTTATTATTTAATTTATATTTATATTCTCTCCAGCTTTATTTTCGTAAAAGCACAATTATAAGTATTCATTACATAAATCTTTTTTTTAATTAATAATAAAATAGATATTCATAAGTTACAATATGAGTAATTAAATACATAATTCTAAGCTTGATTCTTTCCAATCAATAAAAAGATTTGAAATTTTCATAGTACATCGTACAAAATACAATATTTCAAATATTTATATCGCAACATAGTTTCGATAGATTATTGTTTGATAAAAAATTAAGAAACGTGATATTGTTTTTTATCAAAGGATATTTTTGAGAATTATATTGCATTTATGGAAACTTTAGCGCCTTGGATCATACCCTGTTAAAAACCCGCAAAAAAACAACATATTACTTTTGTATTGTATGAATTTGAATCATAAATCAACAAAGAAAAACGAAAACTATAAATGAACTAAAACTAAAACTGCATGAATGATAAATCGAAAAAGAAAAAAAACTAATAATTTCAAAAATATACTTAAAATGTGTAATAATAATTAATGAATTTACTTATACGTTACCTATAAGTAGATTCATTATTATACTGTGTAAAAAAGTGCCACCTAGGTAACGGAGGGGCGTTACCTATATGCGGATTTAGGTCCCGCAATTAGTTATGAATTTGATCATATAATAATGTTTTATTCATATAACTATTCATATTATTTTTTTTGTTCAATGTGTATCCATCCACTCAAAAAATAAAAAATTTCTTAATTTTTAGTAACTGCACTGGAAAAAGAGAAGCTTCTACTTTGTACCTAAGTAGAATTTGCTTGGTAGACTAAAGGAATGCAGTTTTACAAATTTATTTAGTTTTATTTGATGTTAAAGTCACGAATCATAATTTTTATTCTTAAATTGAAAGGAAAAATACTAAAATAACAATAATAAATAAATTGTTACGTCGAAGTTATTTTCAAATTTTAATATTTATTGGTATTAAGAATTATAACCTCACTTTAATAGCATCAATTTTAAAAACTATTACTTTTAAATAATTTCGATTTGAATATGATTAATGTTGATTAATTGTTGTAAGATTTAGTTAATTAAATAATTTTTTTAAATACCTTATATTTCTCAGCATATTTGTAAAGTTTTTTCATAAATAAGTTGTTGTTATATTTTTTAGCCATTATACAAGCAATAAAATAAATTAATGACTATTAATAAACACGATCACGCTACAAGGAAGTCTTTTATGTTTTCTATATTGCAAAAATTATATCATCTACAAATATTTGATATTTTCATGTTGAAATGATAAGTATATTAATGTATTCAATCAAAATCGTAAATTAACTCAGAAAAAAATAACATTTGAAATATGGTTTACTTCTATTAAAATACTTACGCTATATTATCTTATAAAATACCATTGTTTCTGTATTAAATTTCAAGTATGCACATTATTGGATCACTAATGAAATCATAATTATAGGGAATTGGTACATGAATTTCAATGTTGCAGCATAAACTAAATTAAATTTAAAATATTATAGAAAATTTAATTATAAAATTGCATAATATTTTATATAGTTTTAGTCTCAATTTTAGTGCAGCTACTCAAGTTTTTATGTTACAACTTGAATGATGGCACATTTATTAAAATACCGCAAATTTAAAGCACTAGTGCAGAAAGTTTCCTGCAACTGTGATCCCAACTAAATTTCATGTAAATATGTAAATTTTAATGCAAATAAATACTATGTAAAAGTTAAGAACTAGATGTTATTTCTTAACTTTTGATTTTAATTAGCTTTTGAAGTAATAAATAAGCTTCTAGCTTAGTCACAGATTGTCATTATAGCAAAAAATTACATGGTAAAAATTAAAAACATAGAAACTTTTATTATATTTTTAGTAAATTTTACTATATAACATGTTAATTTTTTTTTAATAATAGCAGTTTTCAACTACATTACAATTGTACCTTGTAATTTTTATTATAACAAATTTCTCAGTATAGAATCACATAGAATAGAAAATATGAAATAAGTTTTATTATTACAAATAAAATAAAATTTTTCAACATGCTTTTTTCAGTTAATAAATTTATTTCATCCCGAAATGGAAAATTATATATTACATTTTGTGCAAAAATTTTTTTTCTTACAGATAAATTTTTTCACAAAAATTATGCAATAACTTATAAACATTTTTAAAAATACAAATTTATGATTCAACGTGAGAATTAAAATTACAATTTTAACATTATTAATATTGGTATCAGTTTTTAAAACTGATACGATCTAGTATAAAACTAGCTTGAACGGACACGAATCAGTCATAATATTTGAACCGCTGGATGTTATACGATCAGTAAAAATTATAAAGTTAATCATGTATATTGTGGCAATTTTATTTATTTGTGCTGTTGGAGTTTTCACTTCATCGGTGATATTAATTTTTATATAATAACATATTTTTATTATTTCATAATTTTAATTTATAATATTATCCTTTTAGATTGAGGAGGATCACTCTAAATGGGATGAAAAACTTAAGAATTGTGCAAAAGTATTCAATATAACTCCAGGTATAATATTATAATAAATAATATACCTGGTAATTTTAGTTTATAAAAAACATTCATTTAAATCTCTTATGATTAAAAAAAAATTAACTGATTTTGTTTACTGATTAATTTTCGATTCGTGTGACCGTCTTCCTTTTTTGTTCGGACAACAAGCGTGACATTTATCAAGTAATAAACTTTGATATTTTATTATTTTTTTTACAAATGGATGATATTGACATCCACATTGTCGCGACTAATTTGATAAAATTCCACATGTTTCTATCAGGCATGCTCGATAGAATTATTTTCTTGAACTCTAGATTAAATCAAGTATGTAATATTGTTTTTTTTCAGTTAAATGAAGATGGAACTTTAAACAACGAAAAAATTCTCTCTATGAAGAAAGAAAACGCGTCCGTTGAAAAAATTAAAGCAATTCTTGAAAAATGCAATTCTGTTAAAGGTTCAACATTTTTTTCTCATAATCAATTCAATAATTAGAAAAAAAATTAATCTTTGCTTTTTTTTATTTTAATTGCAGTAAACCATAATGATTTTCGAGAAGAAATTAAATATCTGGAATGTTTTCAAAAAGAAGGAATATCTGATTTAGTTAATCCAATAGAAATCTAAATGACTGTTTTCGAAAATAATGTAATAATTATAAAGTGATTTAAAATAAATATGGAGATTAACTCTCGGATTAAGTATGGCCCACCCTTTTGTTATTATTTAATTTATATTTATATTCTCTCCAGCTTCATTTTCGTAAAAGCACACTTATAAGTATTCATTACACAAAACTTTTTTTTTAATTATTAATAAAATAGATTTTCATAAGTTACAATATGAGTAATTAAATACATAATGCTAAGCTTGATTCTTTCCAATCAATAAAAAGATTCGAAATTTTCATAGTACATCGTATAAAATAGAATATTTCAAATATTTATATCGCAACATAGTTTCGATTGTTTATTATATTTGATAAAAAAATTAAGACACATGATATTGTTCTTTGTAAGAGGATATTTTTGATAACCATACTGCATTTATGGAAACTTTAGCACCTTGGATCATACCCTGTTAAAAACTCGCGAAAAAAAGAACACGTTACTTTTGTATTGTGTGAAAAATAAACTTCAAATTTCTTGGATGATGAGCCAAACATATATTTTAATATTTCAAATGTACAACGTTTCGAGCGCTTTGACTGTGCTCTTCTTTAGATCTGCAATCAAATTAATTCGAAAAATACGTTAATATAAAATATAAATATTGTCCAACAATTGGTGGTTACAGAAAAAAATTCTGCTGTTTCTTCTTTTAATCATTGATTTCTGTTTGGGTATTTTGTATAGATATAGGCTGACATGATAGATGGATAAATTGATTGATAATTTTCTCTGTACCTGCAATTCTTATTGTTTCTTACCTCGTGCGTCTTTTTGTTTCGATAATGTTACTTCTTAATTGTCCTGCTTTTATAATATTTCATGCAAAAGTATTGACGTATTTTAAATGTATGACAAATTGTCATTTGAAAATAAATGTTACTACATAAGCGTACCATCTCCATGAGGAGCGTTCATTTGTACATTTGCGTGTTACTATGCAGGTTCAGTGGTTAATTATTCTGGCAGTTCCATTTAATTTATTTAATTTTATTGCTGTAACGATTAAATTGTTGTGAATTATTTATTTTTTATATTTAGGAACCCACTACGTTCAAAAAACAAAATTTTTACAATTTTCATAATAAATTTTTTAATTTATAATAAGAATCATATTATCAATAAGATAATATCAAACTAATCTGAAATCCACGATTTTAAGTGTCATGTAAAATAAAAAGTTTGTATCTTAAAATAATAATTAATTATAAAATAAATTTTTTAAAAAGATCCATACTTTTTTAGTTAAAAATAAATTTATTTTATCCCAAAATTGAAAATTATAATGATTTTGTGTAAAACTTTTTTTCCTTATAGGTACATTTTTCACAAAACTTATAAATATTTTTTAAAAAAACAATTTATAATTTAACGTGAGAGTTAAAATTAACATCATTAATATTCGTAAAAACTGATACGATTTAGTATAAAACTAGCTCGAATAGACACGAATTAGTCATAATAATTAAACAGTTGGACGTAGTGCAATCGGCAAAACTTATAAAGTCAATTATGCACACAGTGGCAATTTTATTTTTTGTTTCTGCCATTGGAGCTTTTGGTTCACCGGTGTGAAATAAATTTTTATACAATAACATATTTTTATTACTTCATAACTTCTAATTTATAATAATATTTTTGTAGATTGGGAAATATCAATCCAAGTTCGATAAAAGATATAAAGAATGTTTAAAAAGATTCAACGTAAATGAAGGTGTAATGTTTCGAAAAATAATGTTCTTGCTCTTTTTTTAGTTAATAAAACAATTAATTTTGAACTCTTATTGTTAAAAGAGAAAAAAAATAAATAATTCTGGCTACTTATTACTATTAAAACTTGAACATTTTTTTATCATTATTCTTTCATAATAAAAAAACATTATTTCTTTTTATATTTTATAGAAGAACTCAAGAATTTTCCTCCTAATGATACAACATCTTCAATATTTGCATGCATAGAAGGACATTCGGGAGAAGTAAGTAATGATATTTATAACCGGTTAAATATTAATTACTTTAAAGACCAACTAAGAGTAAGTCTTTTTTTCTAATTTGAGAAACTAAAATACCACTTTATTTCATCTAGAGTAGAAAGTAACGTAGATCATCGAAAATAAAGTATGCTGATGATTTAAAAAATAAAATAATTTTTGTTTCTTATTAAAAGCTCTAAAATAGTACTTTACTCTACTATTGAAAAAAATAGGGCAATTTCTTATGAGTCGTTTTATCGTTAGAGGGTAGCGAGAATGACAAAAATGACAAATAGGGAACCTATTTTGTTACTAGCGAGGTAAAGAATTTTTCTTATCAAAATGAGTGGAAGTTGATTTTATATGTTTGTTTCTATGCGTAACAAAATCAGTATGTTGCTCAGTATTAGAAGAATATGGTATTTTTCTTATGCGAAGCAGGTATCGAAAATCGAATTTGCTTACTGGTTTGGAAAAAAGTTTTTCATGGGTATGAATATATACATATATAAAAATTATTGGTGAGGTAATACTTAACCTCTCCATGATTTCTTTTAACCCATGAAGCCAGTTCCTAAATAAGAACATGGGTACTAATTTGATAAAATTAAGTGATATTAATTTTTATTTTTTATTACTTCATAATTACTGATTTATAATATTATTCTTTTAGTTCAAGAGAGATAAAAAATTCAAGTTTGCTAAAAGATATGAAGAATGCTTAAAAAAATTCAACGTAACAGAAGGTATAATATTTTCAAAAATAATATTCTTGCTCTTTTTTTAGTTGATAAAAAAAAAATTTTGAACCCTTATAGTTAATAGAAGAAAAATTAAATAATTCTAGATACTTATAACTATTAGAAATCAAACATTTTTTTTATTATTGTTCTTTTATAATAAAAAGATATATTATTTTTTTGATATTTGATAGAAGAACTCAAGGATCGGTCTCCTGATGAGATAACAACTGGAATTTTTGCATGCATAGAAGGACATTCGTGAAAAGTAAGTAATAAAATTTATAGCCAGTTGAATAGTAATTACTAAATTTAAAATCAACCAAAAGTAAGCCTTTTTTTTTAATTTGAAGAACTAAAATACCACTTTATTCATCCTATAGCAAGAAATAAAGTGGGTTATAGAAAATGAAATACTTTGATAATTTGAAAAATATATATAATTTTTGTTTATTGTCAAAAGTTGTAAAATGGTACATTTGTCTACTATTAAGGAGAATCGGTCATTCTTTTATGAGTCTTTTGAAAAATAGTAAGTGGAGGACTTATTTTGCCACGAGTAGGGTATAGAATTTTTGTCAAAAAGGTATATAATAGGCATAGTGTGACAGTATTCCTTTTTCTTCGGACAGCAAACGTGACTCCTATCAAATAACAGACTTTATATGCACTATTATCAAATGATAATATTTTCTTATTTTTCTTTTACAAATGGATGTTATTGCCACCCGTGGTATCATGACAAATTTGATAAAACTTTACATTATTCTATCAGGACCGCTCAATAGTATTATTGTCTTAAACTCTATATTTAATCGAATGTATGATTTTTCTTTATTTATTTAAATTATTTAAATAAAGATGAAACTACAAATAAAGAAAAAATGTTCTCTTTGCAGGAAGAAGACTGAATCTGTTGAAGAAATTGGTGCGATTTCGAAAATAAATTGAACAACAAAAGTGTTTAAAAAAGGAGGATTATTTTATTTAATTAATCCAATAGACGTCTGATTGTTCATTAAAATAATGTAAAAATTATAAAATGATTTAAAATAAATATATAAAATGAATATAATTTTTATTAATATTTAATTTATATTTATATTTAAGCATAATTATTTAATTCCAGTTACTTAAAATTTTTTTCTAATTTAATAATATTATCATTCCGTTTGGTAAATATTTTAGAAAATTTTGTTCACGTAAAACTGAAATTTTTGTTTTAATCCTACTAAAAATTCTGCATTCAATTCTTTAACCCACGAGACAACGTCAACGACACTCCGGAAAACCACTATCGTTAATACACAAGACTCAAAAAACTATTTTCCAGAGCATTCGTTCATTTCCATTTACACAACATATATATACAGCCCACTGGTATATAAGCGATATACGCCTCAACCAACTACACAGCACATAACTCAGTCGAGCTTTTTCATTCTCGTGAAATTTCTCTATTCTCTCTTCTCGCTGTATAACGTATACACAAAACTTATCCGTACACGTGTATGCGTATACACACGCTCCACATATACAAAAGCCAACCAAAATTGAGCCACAGCGTCCTCCCTAACCAACATCCACGCACGGCATTTCAAGTAGTCAAGAGAGAGAGAGAGAGAAAGAGAAAAAGCAAAAACGTTTGCTCATGAATTCATGTGTGCATTCTCTTAATTTTATACTTCAATTTATTTTCCATGCATCCTTTTCTTCTTTTCTATTATCTCTTTGCCCTTTTTCTCCCATTTTTACGTACATATATATATGTACATTCTACATCCGCAGCGAATGTGCCAGTAGAAAGCAGCTTTTCAGCTGGTTTTATTTTTTGTTCACGCTGCAATATGAAAATAAAGTAATTACGACAAAAGCGAGTCAGAGAGAGGGCTAACGTTATATACGCGCAGAGCCTTTTCTGCATATACGGGATGTACAGCTTTAGCGCGTCTTTATTCAAAACGTGTACGCGTGCAACAGCTAGCTTCAACGGTAGGGGTGTACGCAATTAAATTCGGCTTTATGTGCATCTGTCCTTTTCTCATACACACATTTGAGCTTTCTTTGTCTCTTTTTTGAGGGAGGCTTGGTCGACGTTATAATCTAAACTTTCTATCCTACCCCCCCTTTTTACCTTTTTCTATTCTATTTTTCTTTTTTTTTTTATTTCTCGTTTTATTGCTCGTATATTCCCTACTTTTATGGAGCTTTATTTTTCAAGTGAACTCGTCTGCTTCGACGACTTTGCTGCGAAACGAATTCCTTTATTGTAAGCGTCAACGAGCAGGAAAAAAGCTGTGCTTTCAGTCGGATGCTTTGATTGAGTCTCGGGGAATATTGCGTTGAGTGTATGAATGCGCATTTGGGAAATTTTCGTACCTTGTATTATTTTAGATTTATATGGAATATAATAAGAAATCTTTATCCAATATATTCTTGAAAGCTTCAGTATTGAATGACATTTCCGGTTGAACTTTCGTCCTGTGACAGGGAAAAAAGGCTTGATTAAAAGTATTTTTACGTATATTTGAATTTGAAAACAAATGTTAGAAAACTTTTAATTCTAGTTAAAAAAAGTAAGCAACTTTCGTACGTTAGGTTAAAAATTTTGATTCAGTGACGTTATGGTGAGCAACTTTATAAATTTAATTCAGTTTATTCTAAAACTTGTTTTGCAACTAGGTATGCACGCAGTGTACGTTTTTAAAAAAAAGATTTTGGAAATACAACTTTCAATATAAAAAATGTATTGTTCATTTTCAGAAAAATGATTGAAAGAAATTCTAGATGTAAAAATTACAAAAAGAATATTAACTCTACATAGTTTTACTGCTAATTTTTTTTTTCAATTTCCAAACAACTGAAGTTAACCTTTTTCATTTCAAACTACTTTGAATTGCAAAGCTAGTTTTCAACAAATTGTATAAATTAATTCGCTCTACAATGTTATAATTTAAATAATAATTCATCATCATTGAAAAAATAATTACGTTTCAATAAAGTTTAATACTATGTAAATTATTTATTTCGTCTCGCGCGCAGAACTGTATTACTTATTTAGTACGTTGCTTTGTAAATTTAAATTTGAATATTTCGTATTTTATTTTTGCAAAAGAAGAAAAAGAAAATTTTATTTTGTTTATCGTACATTGCAAATGAATTTATGCATTACGTATATTTTTGTTTTCCAGGAAAAAAATCAGTATGCATTCATTTTACACTGGATTTAAAAAAAAAATAATTTTGTAAAATACATTTTGATTAATAATAATATACATTTTTCATAAAAAATTGGAATACTTTCCATTATTAAACAAATGATAAAAACAATAATAATTATAATTCTTTTTTTTACATAATCCATAGTAACCTGATACGGCTACTTAAAATCGTTTGTGTATTTTATAACGAGATACTGTAAAAGAAACATTAATTACAAGAGGTATCCCGGGCGCAACAAGTATTTGCCACAAAGCATATTTTAAACTAATCTAAAATTTTTCGCATTCATTTTATAGCCGACGTGCTCGATAATACCTTTCTTCGGTATTTTTTTTTGTTTTTTTTTTGTTTTTTAATATCCGATGAACCCACTGCTCTTTCGTTTCGTAGAACAAACAGGTTTGTTCACTGTCAGATAGTCCCAGTTTAAATGTCACATGCACGACCGAAGCTTTGGTTTTATATACGTATATATGTTGGTATGTATGGAAAACGAAAGAGAAAAAGCTTGCCTTCTGTATGTATATACATATATAGAGAGGAACAAAGCGTTATTAAAATGCAAAACGCGCAAGCGCTACTGGATCAAAGGCCTATATGCCAAGGATCAAACAAAAGTGCATTTTATGCTCTTTCGCTCACTCTGTCTCGTCCTTCTATACAACTAACTCTTGAATACGTATATAGAAGATAAAGCTTTAAACTATACGTACAATGTTTGCAGATGTATATGTATGTATTATATCTATGTGTTTTGTCGAATAAATATATACAGTGTATATAGGCTTATATGTAGTGGTTGGTTATAGGCAGAAAATTGATATGGGTAATTTTACTGGGGAGAGAGACAGGGAAATTAGATTAATTAATAATTGCGAGTTTTGCCAGCCAGAAACTTGCTGATAGGAAAGAGAGAGAAGGGAAGAAAAATGGTATGTATATACGAATATGAAAAACGTCATTAATTAACAATTGCTTGTGTACTCTATGAACAAAGTACGCGAGAGAGGATTTTACAACGTGATGGAAGCGAGAGGGTGATGTGTTTTTACGATAAGGACTTGTTTACGGTAACACGAATCTTTTCTTTTCAAATATTTTGACGTTATCTAAAGTAAACAGAGTTTTATATTTCTGTATTTAGTATAAGCTCGCTGTAATCTGCTTATTAATTATTCTTAAAATGATGAAGCAATAAAATTATTGAACGTTACTACTGAAATTTATGTTTTAGTGATACATCCGAATAATATTTTTAATGATTATGAATAATATATTGATCAAAAACTTAACATAAATGAAAGTATTAGCTTGCTATATTCATTTATCAGGTATAAAAAAAATTTTTCAAAAATATGAAAAACAAAAATTTTTTTTAGCTGTTAAACTAATTGAACATTTGTTTAAACAATCTAAACTAGAAGAATCGATCTAGAAATGAGCTTTCACATTTCACGTCATTTCACAATCCATTTATCGTCCATGACATTACGTCTGTGAAACTTGCACATTCTCTAAATGTATTTCTTATTCTCTATCTTTCGCTCGCACTTTGGTGTTCAAATTTTCCTACGTTATATATATATAGAAAGGCTTTAACATTTCAGAGCACGGAGTTGCTGGCGTTGCAAAGGGACGAATAAAAGCGCTCTCCCTGGTCCTTTCCTAACACACGAAAAACACATCATTTAGACGCGTCGTAGCTCTTTCTGTCCTGCTTACTCTTGGAATGACAGGAAGTAGAAGGATATTAGCTTGGATGTCACTTGGTTTAATGGAGGATTCGAGTGAAAGTGAGAGAAAGAGAAGAAAACGAAATTTACGCGTTTCTTATAACGGAACGATGGTTTATATGTGGCTATGTCTTTTACTATAACTTTCTTACATGGAACCATTTGTCTCGTTTGTTTTGTTTTACTCGAAACTTTTTTTCTACTGCTTTTTTTCCCAGTTTTTTCACTTTTCTCGTACAAGTGCATTTGGTTTATTTTTGTTTGGAAAGAGAAAAGAGAGTGTTGAGTTTTCGATCAGTGACTTTTCGCCTTGTAATGTGCGATTTCAATTTAACGTGCAAAAGACAAACGATCCTTTTTCGGCGTATATATGTATGTATGGACCTTAGTCGCGTAAGAAGAAGATTTTTCTTGCGACAACAGATGGGCTAAAAAAGAGACGGGAAATATATAAGAATATTTTTTTGTTTGACTGCTTTCTTTTGCGTCCGAAATTACTTGGAAAGCTTAAATTCATTCTTAAATTTTCCGAGACATAAACTTTCTTTCGTTTTTATGATTATTGCAAAAATTCAATAATAAAGTATTGATTATTTTTATTCGTGGAATCAAAAATTAGTTATTTACAAAAGTTCGAAACGATAAACGAAATTGAAT
Source organism: Anastatus disparis (assembly GCA_017163975.1). Classification (NCBI taxonomy): domain Eukaryota; kingdom Metazoa; phylum Arthropoda; class Insecta; order Hymenoptera; family Eupelmidae; genus Anastatus; species Anastatus disparis. The sequence continues at coordinate 8,781,593 of JAFFSR010000227.1, forward strand.
CATTTATCTCTTTTTTTATCTCCTTTACATTGATTTATCTCGTATTACAATTATTGTTTTCAATTTGCGCGCATCGATAACGTATTACCATTCGATATTAATTACTCCAAATTGCTGAAATATCAAATCAAATAATGAGCGTATAATGTTTACGTATTTTCTCAATTAGTTGCTATCAATCACTTGAGAAAACACATTTTTCTACTAAAAGTTAGTCATTTCAGAAACTATTCAGAGAATTATTCTACATAATATTTTTAGTGAAAAAATGCAAAGCTATACAACACTTAGATATTTTCATTTTTTTACTTATTTTATAAATTTTTTTTTGTTTACTATTTAAAAATAATTGTATTAACTAAATATAATTATGTATTATATCATCTAAAAATTGTTTAAATATAGGTATATTTGTTATTATTTATTTTATATTAGTTTCCATACAGTTTTTGTATATTCTTTATATAGGCTATATTAACGACTACTGTTTAGATCGAAGAATATTCAACAATCGCGTGATAAAATTATTTTGTTATTATTATTATTATGAAATTCACTTATCATACGTTCGTCTAATGTAAGCTGTTTTTTTGTTGTTGTTATAAGCAACGATGATGCGAACACACGTGTGCACACAAACGCGTATGTAAAAGCATATATCGATGCACACGCACGAATAAATGTTTTTAACAACATATGCAAGTTTTATTTAGTATTAAAATAAATAAAGTTTTATATAAAAAACTGAAAATTCCATTAAAATATTGTTATTAAGTCTTTTCAAATTTGATTGTAAAGCATGCAATAATTTTTCTTGTAATTATTCAAAATAATATTGTCATAGATTGTCATTGTGATTAAGAATTAATATAATTTATTGTCAAATTCACTAAAACTATAAGATACTTTGTTGTATTTCTACCAAAGTTTTATAAAAAAATTCATATATTATCATAACGCCAGTCTTCAATTTATAATCTCATCATCAAAACGTTTCTTGCCCGAAGAAAACCCTAAGCTTTTTATGATTCCCATACATCTATATTTACCCTTTAATGCCCCGTATTACGTACGGGGGCATTGTTTCATCAAAGAACAATACATCCCCGATATTTCTTAGACAAGGGAATGCAAGTACGCAATCTAAGATGAGATTGATGAAGCCCACTACCACCCGTCGCGGGATCGCTAAACTATATACCATTACCTACAATGCCCGTCAGCTTTTACCGTCCAAAGATCATTAACTCTGCATTGTAACTAAACTATGGAGAAAGAATGCTTTTTTAGTTTTTATTATTTCGGCAAATTTAGAGCTGTCTTTTGCACAATAACTTCTTGTCGTGCTGAATTTGATGGATAAGTTTTAGGATTGTTTCAATTTTTTTGCAAACTTGCTAATTATACGATGCAATTACGATAGAATTAATTTTCATCATCATTAATTTATAATGCAAGTCTATTCAGAATATTAGAAGATTTCTTAATAAAGTACTTACATAAAGTAACTATTAGAATTAAAAAAAGTTTTATTTTAAAAAGCATATTCTAAACAATTTATATTTTACGTTACGAGTAACTCATCACAGACTACACAAGCCAAAAAGTTTTCTAAGATACAGTCAATCTTCGTCTTTCTCAAAATTGGGGTGATGATGGTTTGCATCTTATACACTCACTCCATCCAGGGAAGTATACGATGAGAGTTTCTTAAGTTCGTCTCTCATCATCTCATTATGCTCTTCCTTGAATGGAGTACATTTTCTTAATATTAAGAAAGACTGAAATTTACTGTATCCCAAAATATTTTCTTAATATTATGATACAGCTCGACCGTAATATTAGTTGAAAATATACAAAAATCCAAAAATTAACGTTCCATATGTACGTAAAAACTTATTATCAAATTTTTTTCAAATTGGTACTTTCTATCTTGCTTTTAATCAGTACTCTAAGCGCAACTATTATGAAAATGACTTTGGTAATCATTGCGATTAAAATTTTTCATTAAATTTATCAGTCAGTTTTGTCAAGAATATTTAAGCCCCGCAAACACGAAAACCACATACCATAAAGTTTAAAGTACCTTTTCGTAAAATAACACACCTGGGTTTCATCGCCGCGCAGCACTATACAGCGAACTTAAACGAGATCTCCCTCCCGCCCCTCATATCGCGCAACAAAACATGACTCTGTATATTCATAAATATTATACGTATAACTATATGTGCATTGTATACCAGCCCACCACTAACCTGAAATCTGTCGAAAACATCACTTGCACGTCACATGCAGACTAGAATTGTTATTATAACGTAACTATATTAATCAAATTGTTCATGAAGTAGAAAATCTTAAATTTATTTTAAATATAGGGAAAATTTAGATTTTTTTGGTTTGAAGATTAAAAATTTTATGATGTTGATGAAGTTATGATTAATTAATGATCTTCTTTATTTTTTTTTGATAGATTATAAAAATCAAATATTTTGAAAAAATTAATCCTTGATGTGCTCAAAAATAAATAATATGAAAAAATTAATCATTTTTTGTCAAAGTAATTAAAAATAATTTGATGCCAATTGAGGTTTAGTCTGATAATTTTTTTTAATAAAAATACATAGATCAAATTTTAATAATAATAACAATAATAATATTTTTTAAATTCACATCACGAATCGATGATAAAATCATAAAGCCACGCGTACAAAAATTTAAAACAAAGTTACAAACGTTAACAACTCAATCGCAAGAAAATAATCAATTAGTGTAAGAAAAAGCCGAGGGTGATATTTATCGAAAACAATAAATTAAATCGGCCGCATGAAAAATAAACCTATTAACTTAATGGAATAAAAGGTAAAAAAGAATATCACATCGCAAGATCATAAAAGCATTGATTATATCGTACAGCCCCTTAAACCAAAATCCACATAATGTACGTTATAGTTGCAGGTCAAGTGGCGCCAAAGGTTCGCAGCGTCAAAATTACAATCTCGTTAGCCGAAGCGCTTTTTCCGAGGCTTCTAAATCTTAAAGGGAAGAAAACTAGAAAGAGAAAATGGTATAGTATATACAGGAGGTTAAAGATAATAAAGGAAAGAGAAGATCAGCGACTGGTTTGGAGGAAATTGTTCAACTTTAGTATTTATCGTCTTGGCGACTTTAGAATTAGAGAGAAGAGAAGAGAGAGAAGAGAGAAGACTTGAGAGAACTTCATTTTACGTATACACATAGACGATTAGAAAGTTCGTATAGCTTATGGAGGAGAGTAAAAGCTTGGGGTATGGAGCTTTCCTCGTCCTTAGCTTATATACAAGGGAAGAGGTCTGGGCTTTGTCGAATAATTACGAGATAACGTAATCACGCGCAATAAGGTTTGCTGTATACCTTGTAAACTTTAATCCTTTAACAGTCATGTTTATTGTCTCAACATGACTTGGATACTTTTTTTCCATTACTATCTTACTCATGCGTTATTTTTTTTTATTTTGTTTGTTTCGATCCGACGAAGTAAGCAACGTTGAATTAACATACTTCGGAAACATTAAATTTTAATGAGCTTTTTTTCCGGTATACAAACGCGCATGTTGAAATGTTGAAAATTCAATTTTAGGCGACAAGTCCAAAATGTTCATTTTGGTTAAGGAATAAAAAAAAAGGCGAACAAGGAACGGGCGTAAACGCAAATGTCGTTAGTTGTATGGATACTCGGATAACGATAGTTTGGCTTTCGGTGGGAAATAACTGAAAAGTACTGTTTATATATGTATCGCGGTTATTCGGCGTTGTTTGTTATACTTTTTGATCGTCTGTTTTTACGCTACCAATTTTCAATGAAAAATAGTATTTATTCCAATTTAAATGACAAAATCTATGCAAAGCGGAAGTAATTTCTTAATTTATAAACAATAACGTAATGTTTTGCAGGTTATTCAACTTCAAATATTGTTGTAATCAATTTTTTGATTTATTTATTTTTACTTCGGCATAAAGTTTACAGCATTGAAAATGGTGTTATGAATATGCAAAATGCATAAATTGAAAAGTAACATTGATAAAAGTATAAAGTTTATTGATTTACACCAAACAAACAAAAAATTTTAATAGAAAAGTATTTTTAGATACTGCAAAATAATTACACTGAAAGACTCATCTCACAAAGATCCAAGATCCACGTTAGAAAAAGCGTCTTCGGAGTACAAAAATACCCTTGAACATATTTACATTTATAGCTCTCATTTTTTACGTGTCATATTTCAATTAGATACGTCACGCATGTATTACGCGTTTCAAAGAACATCGTAAATAAGATACATTTACTTAGACTCAAAGCTAACGGAGAAAAAAAAGTCTCGCACATGTCAAAGGCGAGAGACACGCAGCGGATAGAAAATATTTCTATAAGTAGAAAGTACAAAATGAAAGAATTGAAAAGGAAGAGAAGCGTACTGTGACGAAAAAAAAGAGGAGTTAAAATTGTCGAATGGCTGTACTTTTTTATTCTTTGTTCATCCCCTTATATTTTTACAATACAAACGTGACACCGTTGCGTTACAGAATTTTCATTCTTTTTTTTCTCTCCTTCTTTTTTTTGTTCATCGTAATGCGTAGCTTGCGAATCATACTTTTCCATCTTTCATTTTTTTCGTTCCTCTGTATTTTTTGTTGCCTTTAACATGAAATAAATTTAAAATAGAAGAAGAAAGCTACTTGGATGCATCGGAAAATCTTTCATTGGATTGACATTTTCTTCGTATAAATTTGAGACATAAGGAAATATATGAGTAAGAAACGCAGGAGAAGAATATAGAAGCTGCTTATGAAAGGTTGTAGAACTTTTGATTTTATTGAAATTGCTATATGCACTACCGTGTGCTATATAGAAGAGATAAGAATACGGAGAAATATGAAATATTTCAAGAAATATTGAAGTTAATGATGCCGAGATCATATTGAAGGTTTTTAGTAGCGTCTGAAAATTTGAAGAACCCAAAGTTTTAAGCAGCTTTACCGCAAAATGTTTATAAAAATTTTCATTTATCGTACAACCATTAAAATTTTTACAGTAACATTGATTGCGTAAAATTAGAAAAATGAAAAAAAAATGAATAAAAAAAAACGCAAAACTGTCGTTGTAAATCATGCGAAGCGAGAATTATTATGATAGAGATATAAAAGCAGTAGCTTCGTTTTTTTTTTTACGAGCTGCCACTGCTAAAAAATATCGCTTACATTATAACTGTCCGATAATACGTCGGTGTGTGTAGTATATATTAGAAAGATGCTAAAATGTTTGCATTTATTTTTATTACGCTGAAATTCAGGTAATAAAATTTTATCGACATTTTAAAACGTTTGGTAAATATACGCCCGTTACAGTGTTTTTATTATCATTTTTTTTTCTACATTGTGACTGCATATTGACATTTTAAAAATGTTGATTCGTTTATTTTCAATGTAAAGGACGTTCATTGAATTATTCATCAATCGCGAAGCCATTTGTTTAGCCTCTGAATTAAATGTCAATGGTAATTAATAATAAATAAAAACGTAAAAGAATTATGAAAAAATTTTCTTCGTTAATGTAAAAATAATAATGAATATATTATCGACACTTCGTTCAAAGAATTTTAAATAAATTAAATATTCGATATACGTTGGGCTTAAAATTTATGGGAATTATAAATTTTTACCAAAAATAAAACGCTTAACGCAGAATTAAAATAGAATTATTTAATCTTTTTTTTTTAACAAGGACTTTTATTTTTAATTCGAACGAAAGTTTATCTGCTTGTATTTTGCATTTTATACATGAAAACATTAAACAAATTCAGGCAATGCGCCTAGGGGAATCGATAAATTATCTGATTTCGCTAGGGATTTATTGCCCAGCTGTAAACTCAGTTTCATAACGAGTTAAAATCTTTCGTTTATCCAAAGCTTTTTTTGTAAAAGTACAAATTAATCAAAAAGTTCGAATGTTTGCTGTCTTTTGTTTATATATTTAGTAAAAATTAAAATAATCTATTTAGAATATTATACGAATTTCAAAAACCTTAAAAAAAGACCAATTTGCAAAATAACATTTCTTTTTTAATTTTATGAGCATAAATTTAAAGTTTAACATTTTATTGTTGTAGTAGTTGTAAGATATCCAGGAATAAAAGAGATATATAATTGCAGATTGCTTTAATACACAGAATTTATATTCGATTAATCACATTCTTCATCTTTTTTTTATAAATTAAATACAATTTCAAATTGATGAAATTATTAATTATTAATTAATTAAAATTGAATATTTTAATAATCATTATTAAATTTATAGTATTTTATTTTACGAGAATGTAATTCATCAAGAAAAGAAATATTCCAAAAAATATTTTAATTAAAATCATAAAAAATTTTATCGTAACATACATATGTAAAAAATATTCTTTGGTGATAAAAAAACATTTACATTTGAATAAAGTGGGATCAACTTACTAATAAATAAATATCGACTAATAAAAAAAATTAATCATTATTTTAAAAATTTTAGTTTTACAACTGGCCAGACCTCTACATGTGCACCAATTAATGTATGTTAAAAAATATTTACATAGTAAATATTACAATATTAATTAATCTGACAAAATTTGAAAAAATTTTCATCTATAAGTTTGAGGTGTTCATTTACTAGTCGGTTAACCATACATAAAAAGTTACTTAACGATCAAATCAACGCTAGAGGAACAGAAAGAGAGAGAAGAAAGAAAGGTAAACATTGGTGGACTCACAAAATCCAGCATTACAACTTCCCTGATTACAGTTTCAGGCGTAACCAGAGTTGCAAAACAGGGCTCTAAGACAAACGTAAAGCGATATAAGAGCAATAGTTAGTAACAATGCCACACCACAGGCAGCAATCGACATAGGACACCCTCCCTCTCTCTTTGACGTTCAAGCGAGCCATAATACAATTGTATAGTTCAAGTGTTGCCAAATAGTAATAAAACAGTTTTAACGATTGTAAGTATACGTAACTACGAGCTCAACTGCAAAGTTTTACAGTATAACTGCTGCACTTTGCAGTTGAAATGGTTAGGATGAAATAATCAAAATGGACCAAGAATTTTTATCTTTAGTTTGTAATTTTTTAATTGAATGATTCGGAAAATTGTAATGTTGGTATTTTACATTCTGCTTGATTTTTATCATCGAAATAATGTAAATATTTACCTGAATTCAACTAGTACGCTGAACTAGTATTAAAATTAAATACGCCAACAAACTTTGGTTTATATTTTAATTAATTAATTTGGATGTACACCTTATACTGTTTATTTTTCATTTAATAGGGATTTGAAGGTATTTATAATGTGCATCGAAGCGTGTGTATTTATTAATTATTATTTTATTTTATAAATCAGTTCATACTATTTACACAGATTTTTATTTATTGTAATTTAACTTTTGTAAAATACTGAAATTCTGTAATATTGATTATATTGAATTTTTGATGGTACATCAACGATTGGAATATCAAATTTGTATGCAGCATGTATATAAATACTTTTTTAACGATTTATTTAAACAAATTTTTATTTATTTTACATCTTTTTGATTCCTATTAATAGGATTATACTTAAAGTTTTATTAAATGTGATGCACATTAGTAAGGGATGAATGGATGATTTTTAAAATCTTACCAATCTGCTTAACATCACGTAAATTATTCTTTTAGTTATTAATTGCAAATTTTTTAACCAGCTAGCCTCTAACCCAATTCTTCGTTATACACATGCTCTCTCGAAATACCACAAGAACAATCTCAAACTGCCTCAATCCCATTAAAACGAGCTAAAACGTAACCACAGAGGCACTTGCCTTCATCTTTGGAACAATACATCCGGCATTAAATAAAAATCCTTACGATCAACCACATGCCACGGTATCACCACCTCTGCCAATGCCAAAACAATTTCACGCTTCATGTTCACTCCTAGCACTGAAATTCCCAAGCCTTCGTATTTCCGTTTTGCATATCTCATTCTCAAAGGGCCATTTCGTCTATATTTCGTCTATATAAATAGGATATATAAGCATCAAAAGGTTAAACACAACAAGCTTATATACGTCGCATAAACCGCAGATGACAGAAACAAGAAGAGTGTATATATATATGGCAGAGCAAAAGCCTGCCACCCTTGCCGTATAACCCTTGATCGAGCAGTAAATGGTTAAACTATCCAAGAGGTTACGCGCAACCTATCTTTCTCTCGCTATAGGTTTATAGCTATTTCTATAGCTACATGGAACGAGTAAAGTACATCGATCCCATATATATATATATATATATATATATATATATATATACAAGTGCGCGTATGTACGTGTGTACGAGAGAGAAGGAGAACTTAGTGCTGTAACCACTAAACCTTTGTCAAGATCCGTCGGATATCCGTCGAAGAGCATCTCTCTCTTTCTCTCTTTTTGTCACTTGGTTGCAATGTTGCTGCTTCGAGTCGACTCTTCTCGTATTCGCTTGAACGCGGAGTACAACGCTGTACTCCCTTTGCCCTCTGGTACAAGTATAGCCCTCAAGAGTGCTGTTACTAAACGCGTGTCGAGCTCCACTTGCTTCTCTCGTTTTAGCTTTCTCTCTTACTCTATTGCTAACGGAGTTGTATTCGTATTAACTTCTTGTGTTTCTAGTTCAATGCACTTTTCTTATTCTTCTTCTTTTTCTGATTTTCTTTTCTTTATTTACCTTACTCTTTTACTAGCTTTATTTAGTTTCTATATTTTTGCTTCTGTAGTTTTAAATTGGAAATGAAATTTAGCAAAAGCTGTCGATAAAAGTCTTTGTTAAATATACATTTTTTGTGAATTTGAATATTTAAGAAAATTATTTGTCAAATAATTTTATGAATATTTTTTATAAGAGTTGATTTAAATTAATATAATTTGAAAACGTTCCTTTTTTTAACAGTGAGCAGATTTTCAAGAGAGTATTTGAAAAATTTAGTGATTCTATCATAAATTAAACTAGATTCATCAATAACAAAAGTGCAATAATTTAAGCTTTTGAATTAAACAATTCATTTTGAACATTTCAAAATCATTTCTATGCTATGTTCTACATTAGATTAAATAAACAAATAGCAAAGAAATATTTTGAATTATTTTGAAACAAGATTCGAATATTTGGAAAATCTCAATCCACTTTATTTCTTCTTTTATTAACAGAATTTCAGGAAATATTATCAATTTACCAGCTTAAATTTCATCATTTCTATAATTTCCATTGTTTCTTTTTTAATAAATATCCATCGGTAAGATTAACAATCACCGAACTGCACTTTTGATATTTTCTAATTTCTTTCTATTCCTTTAGTGTCTCTAGCCAAGTCCTCTTTCAATTCTGAGAACCTCGCAACAAAAGCTATATTCTGCGCCAACTTGGAAAAATTACTTTGCTCTCAGATTCTCAATAATGTAGGATATCTACGTTACAAGAAGAGAGAAAGAGAGCGAGAGAGCCATAGATACAATATATATTAGTGTTTCGTTTTCTAGTGGTAGAAATTTATTGCAACTGCAACACAAAGGATTCGCTTTATTTGAGCGTAAAATTGCGTTATATTGGATTCAATTTTATTTAGTTTCCTTTCCCCTCTTTTTTTTTGCTCCCGATGTTGAATTATATCGAATTTTTTCGTATCAAAGAAATCCTAATATACCTCAACGTATAAGTCTGAATTTTACTCCCGGAGCTTGGGAAAAGTTTACGTTCACTGTTTATGTTTGTATTGCGTTACGTAGTAATGCTAAAATATGTAACTATTTTACAATGCAGATGTTTGTTCCTTTCGTTAGATTGTTTGCTTTATCTGTACAAACATTATTCTGTTTAACAATACGCCTCTGTTATTGTTTGCGAATAATTTTTATAATTAAGAATTTTTTCAGTACTATTTTTACTACAGTACGCGTTTTCCATTATTAATCATAAATGTAGATTTACAATACTGTCTATTTTTATTTGTTATAGTAACTGTACTTTAAGACTTATTGTTTGAATTAATATTCAATATAAGAGGTCTCAGTGGCTCAATCGGTAGAACGATGGACTCGTAATCTCGAGGTCCTGAGTTCGAATCCCGCTCTCGGCGACCGATTGATACAAGCATCACTGTATACGATACACGTGCTTTTTTCACAAACACACTGATGATCTCCGTCGCTAATTAGCATCGCAATGATAGCTGAAACACAGCGACGTTAAATAAAATTAATAAATATTTAGTGTATCATAATTTCCTACTGTTTTATAATCTCAATTGCTTTTTTTTTTAATTGCGTAAAAGTAACTTCGAATTTTTTGCAATAAATACATGGATTAGCTCAAAATATACTGTTGAAATTGAGAAAATTCGAATAAAAAATTTACCAAAAAAGTTATTAGAGCATTTTCTAAAGAAATAAAAATTCAGGTTTGAAAAAGTTAAATATTCTTCAAATAAAAATATTAAATATTATAATTCCTACAACTTTTTTTAAAAATTTTCAAATCATCATTATTTAAAAAACAAAAATATCGATGACTGTATGAAATGACAAATAATCTAAATCAGCGTCTCGTTTATCCGTACGTATTAATCAATCCATCGATATACGTTTCTACAACTCTATTTGGTATTATTCGTCATCGATCTCGATTCTTTCTTGGTTGACAGAGCGTTAAGAGCTCTGTTTTCACGTGGCTTGCTATTGCCACAAGGATTGAGTTTATGTACCAGGGCGTCGAAGTGTATCGTACATATATATACGCCGGATTTCACTTCTACTCTATACGTACATAGCTTACGCCTTACACACTCTCTTTCATCCGATTTCTTCGCAGACGAGAGGATTTCATTTTTTTTTTCCTTTACTTTTTTTTTATTGACGTGCACACACACACGTGTAGAGTATGAATGAAAAAAAAAACTAAATAAAAGTTGAGAAAAAAGGACATAGTATAGCGAAAAAAAAGTGGAAGAAGAGAAAAAAATGTCGCAGTTAGCGTTTAAAGTGCGGTAAGCTAAAAACAAACTCGACGAAAATATCGCATGCGTGCTTCAAAGAACACAGGAGAGAAGCATAAAGTTCTATACGCGTCTCTGATTTTGCAGTCGCAACGATGCATGCTTAATCAATTATGCGAAGTGCTCTTTTTTTCTTCTTCTTCTTTCCTTCTTCCTTTTTTTTTTAGTTTTCAAGTGCTACAGCATCGATGCGCATATGTTGTTGGGAAAAAAAGGATGTATTTTGAATTTCGCTTTTCTTAGACTTCTTAAATATGCATCGCGTTAATGTTGCTCGATGTAATGTTAAAGCGGCGTGTCTTAAAATAACAGACTTTTAGTGACTTTTTGAAATGATTATTATTGCAATGTACGTCGTTTGTGTGAATCTTTTTCCTGCTAAATAAATTTATTTTTGAAATAGAATATAAACTGGATTATTATAAAAGACGATATTCCATTCGCTTTTGGATTTCATTGATTAATTATGAATAATACTTGATTGACTTATACGTCACTTGGAATATTTTTTAAAATTCTATTTTTAATTTTAATTTTATCATTATTATATTTTCAATGCGTTATTTTTTTAGCTACTCTATCGTAGGCTTTTGTACTAATTAAACAGCAATTATGAAGTATAATCAGTAACGAATGCCTTGCTAGTTAGAAATTAATCGGGGAATTCCTTTAAAATATTTGCTTCACTTGAATACCCTAAATTCTTCGCTAAATTAATCTAAACGAATCAACATCGTTCGATTCACCGTCAAACAATTAATTTAAAAAAGAAAATATTCCAATGGCAACGCAAAATAGACGCGGCATTAGTTCAATCATTAGATCACATAATAACCGTTAAACCGAAATGTTCTTTATGCCCTCAAGAGCTCTGGCACTGGGTTCTCTCGACAAAATAAATTATCCTAAAAGAGATAAAGAGAGAAATAGGCAAAGAATACACGCGTAGAATCAAAAGAGAATGCAAGCTCGTTTTGTTGCTAAAACTGTATCGCTGTACTGCTCGAACAAATGAATCGAGTATTAATAGGGCGCAGGTATACACGGCTAACAGAGTACTTAATATAATCAATTATTTTGATTAGCCCTCGCTACATCGAAATCGAAGTGCATTAATGCTTTTGCAAATAATATCCTCCCGCGTAGTGCAAGGGATATTAATCGCTTAATTAATGGTTATAGAAATTCCAGCGTATGGATTATCGAATGTCCTTTTATGTTACGCATACTTTCCTTCTTTTTTCAATCCTTTATATTCATGCATCTAATTTTGTTACAGATGGCATATTCCATTGGGATAGATGTTTGGTTAATACGCATGTATGCACGATCGCAGCGTGCTTTGTGTAATTTCAGCATTGGCTTTTTGCTTCGACATTGTTGAGAGAGGATTTTCGATACTTTTTATCTGACGGCATTTTGTACGAGAGAGAACTTTTTTTTTCTATACCAATCCCGCGTCTCTTTTTCAAACTGGGAAATAAACCAGTTTCGAAAAGCCTCTAATTTTCACTCGCTCTCTCGGTTTTTGTTGGTACCCTTTTGCACTATTGGGAGAGAGGAAACTAGGGAAAAAGTGAGAGAGAAAAAGAGTAGCAAAGCGCATCGGGTATAGCTCTGTATTGACCATTAACCTGGTTTTCATTCGAATAGCTGCATCTGGTTTCATTTCTTTAGAGAGTTGCCTTACTTTTTTTTTTTCATCTCCTATTTTGAAATATTCTTTTGTGCGCATTTCAACGATGTGTTACTGTGCTATATGAATAAGTTCTAAATCTGTTCAAAAGTCGTTTTTTTTTTTTAAATTTTTATTATTTTTCGTTTGTAAAATGAAAAATTTTTGGAATAAAAGTTATTAATTTTGAAATTAAAATAATTTAATATCTTAATGGATTATTACAAAATATTTATTAATAACGAAAAGTGTAATAATTTTTTGTTTAAAAAAAAAGGGCACACTTAATTAAATTATCAGGGTAAAATCATTATTTTGAGAGCATTCGAGATTAATTCCTTTACAATCCTTGGGAGTTTCGATTTAATTAATTAAATTGAAATCCAGCAGTTTCACGTGAACGAATCGCTTATCCCCCCAGCTTCAACTACGTCAAAATTTATCTCTATTTAAATGCCTTCAACTCTTTGATATAAAAAGCCTTTCGATGCGAGGCCTTTGTGAATAATTGGTTTAAGTGAATTCATGATTAATTAAGATTATTAGGAAAATTTCAGTTTTTAAACGAAATTTTCATAAAGTAGGAACATAGCTAGTGAATTAAATTCAAACCGGCTAGGAGTGTATATCAGATTTTTTTTTTTTTTAATTTTAATGAAAACTACGAGGAAATATTTTGTTTCATGTACGTAAATATTGAAAAAGTTAAAGTTATAGATTATAATTTTCAATAGTTTTTAAATTAACGAGCATAATAAAGATAACTTTGCACAATGTTATTAAAATTTGCATCGTTTTATATATCGACCTAATTTAACACATATTTACTTTGCATGTTCTACAGGTAAACTGTTGTGGAAAAAGTTTTAATTTAAATATTGGAAAATATTAATTAATTTCAAAGTTATTGATAACTAAAAACGAAGAGTGAACATTTAATAAAATTTACAGTAATTAAAAAGACAATATAACATATCTTTTTCAATAGTATTCCGCCCTTGTTTATGATAACTTGAAAATCTGTTACATGATTTATCTGAATTGTAAAATGCGATAATGTACTAAATTATGACATTGTGATAAAACTAAAACAGTGGCGCTTAGTCTCCTAATATTTTATGAAATCATTACTATTATACTTAAAAGACCTAAAACTATCTATAATTAAGATTCATAGATTTTATTGTTCTTCATAATTATCGTTTGATAAAGTATTTCTTATAATTTCAACGATATTTAAGATTTTAAATTGTCCATGATTCAAAGTTCTAATTATCACTTTGTAAGTTTTAAAAATATTCTATACTTGCAGGTCATCGATGGCTCATTCGGCAGAACGATGGATTCATAATCTCGAGGTCCCGAGTTCGAATCCCGCTCTCGGCGGTCGATTGATACAAGCACCACTGTATACGATACATGTGCTTTGTTCACAAACACACTGATGATCTCCGTCGCTAATTAGCATCGAGATTATAACATAAATACAGCGACGTTAAATAAAATTTTAAAAATTTCAGACTTGTTATATGTTATTTTGTTATTTAAATTTAATTTATTAATTAAAAAGTTTCAAAAATTTAATCAAAATAATTAAATAAAATTTTTTTAAATTCAAAAATATCGATGACTTTTCGATGAATTAAAAAATAAATAATTTTTATATTCTCATGATGATTTTGTAATTCCAAGTACCGTGATGTTTTAATTAAAAGCTTTGAAAAAATTTATTTTCAAGTTGTATACCAAAACAAACGTTTAACTTAACGTAACGAATAGAAAATTCAATTTAACCTTTGTTCTATTTCTAAACTCGTTGGTATTCCTCTCTTCAAAAATAACAACCTTCCAAAGCATTCTCTCGAAAGAACAATGCAAAAAAACAACAACATTACAAAGTCTGCTGTATCCCTTTCCCTTTCGAAAACCCGTACAACCTTATCTAAACGTTGTTGCGTGAGCTTTAAGCGTTTTATTCTCTTCACGTGTATTTTCTCATTATAAAATACCTAACTCAACATCGAAAATGAACGTATACATATAATACCAAGTAATACCTTGTGCTCGTTCATGTGTATGTAGCTGCAAGTCTTTATCGTATTATACACTTCAAAAGGGCTTTCCTTTTTGCCTCTCAAAAAAAAAAACAGAAGAATCACAATCTACCTTTGCTTGGCAAAACCACTGAACGTATAATGCTATGACAGACCAAGTCCAACGTAAAAGAGATGGAAGGAAGCAAAGTGAAAAAATTTTTAAAAGTGGAATAAAAAAGAGATAGTATTAGATGAATAGGATGAAAGAAACAGAGGAAAATATACTAAAAGAGATGCGCGACGAATATATATATATATATATATATAGAAAATGAGTGACAGATAGTGTAGTCAGAGAAGATGTCTGTTACTGAATTTTTCAAATGGTAGTAAAAGTTTTATATACTTGACTGACGATTTTGAAAAAAAAAATTATATATTTTTAGAAATTATTATGTTTGTATAATATTATTATACGATTTAGCAAATCAAAATGTATAAACGCTATTTAATCTTAGTGGATCTAAAAATAATAAATTAACACAATTCATTTTTATAAAAAAGTAATCATTTTTCCTGATAAACACTTTCCATTTATACAATACTAAATCGCACGGTCGTTTTGCATCTGCAAATTGTAAAAACTAAAAAAGAATTAAAAAATCGATACTTTTCAATTTTATTTAACAATCACAACTCGAATAAAGTGGCAACAATAAAAATACCGTCAACTACAAAAGCGCTTGGAAAATCGAGATACCTATTTTTATTAAAAATTGATAAGATAATCGAATACTGCATTCTTTTACAAAAAGTGGTAATAGAAAGAGGTAAAATACTTAAATAAATTTAAATATGAAATTTTATAAGTGTGTTAAATTAAAATACAAAATGAATGTAAATAATTATGAACAATTAAATGTATATTTTCATTTGTATAAAAAATAGTCATCATTTATTTACATTGGTATTATTGTAATATCATGCACTATTGAATCAAGAATTGTTTTATTCATTGCATTCAATAAATTAAACAAATCCAATAAAAATATAAAAGTAAAATTTTAATTGACATTGAATTTTACAAAGAAAAAAATGTAGACTATACATTTTGTCGATCCATAAGTTACACTAAATTTACGATACACGATGAATAGATTTTTATACGTACAATTACACATGTCAATCTCGAGCGAAATTAGCTTGTCCAACTCAATTACTGAAATTTCTTTTTCGTAATTGGATAGACATGCAATCATCTATCAAATAAAAAAAAGGAGAGACGTTCGAGTTTGAATTCAGAGGCGTAACAACTAAAACTAAAAGGGTAAATTGTGGCGTTTCAATAATACAGCAAGGGCTATAAGATTTAACTCGCTTTAGATTTTCGGATGGGTCTACTGACATTTGTAATGGAGTTTTCAATTACAGTGTAGGTTCGTTAATTTTTCAAGCTACATTAATGGGAATTTAATGATTTTTTAATTATATTAGGGATTTTATCATGGAGTTGATAAGTCAAATTAGCAAGCATTTTTAAAAATCAGTTTCATTTAGTGAAATGCGCAGAACAGATTTCTGAAAGTAAATTTTTAGATCAATTTGGATAGTTATAAAACTTAAAATATAGTTTTTGAAAATTCATAAAAATTAAATAACATACCATCGAATGAATTTTCAACTACCTGTTCCTTCGATACTAAAATAAATGAAGTAGGATAAAAGTTTAAAAATTGATTAAAATCCATCCATGTTATTTAAAAAAAGGAATTTTTTTTCAAAGGTCCAATTTTCCGTTTTTCATATTTTAAATTTTCAATGAATGTTAAAATTTTAATATTCTATGGCTTTCTCAAAAAGAAAGCTTCGTGATAGCGAAAAAAATATTTTTTGAAATAACATTTTAAAAGTATGCTGTGAGTAACTATGAACCAAAATAAATTTTTCTTTTTTTTAGCGAGATGACAGCTAACTCAGTTTTTTTTATTTCATATTGATTAATCTATTTTTTTAAATCAAACATTTTGGCTTTTTTAGACTTTAACGTCGATTAGTGTCAATAGGCAACAATTTTTTTCAAAGTAGGCACTGTTCAACTTCATTGTCAAATTTTTCTGAAATAAAAATAACATAATTTTTAAAAAATAATATTATAACGTTTATGAATAATAAAAAGTTATATATAATTTTTCATTCTTTCTAGCAATTTTAATACGTTTAATATGATCTATATAAATTATACTCATGAAAGTTAAAATATATCTATAATAATTAACATTAGTTAAAAGAGGTATCAGTGGCTCAGTCGGTAGAGCAATGGATTCATAGTCTCGAGGTCCTGAGTTCGAATCCCGCTCTCAGCCGATTGATAGAAGTACCAATGTACGTTACATGTGCTTTGTTCACAAATACACTGACAACCTCCGTCGCTAATTGGTATTGTAATAATAGCATAATACAGCGACGTTAAATAGAATAAAACATTAGTTATTATCCGAAAAACGTGGTGTTGATAATAATTTTTTATTGCTAAAATTTTATTCATGATTATTTGTCTCGTTAGCCCCAAATAACTATAACTAGTACGCATGAACCTATATAAATATCTCTTTATGCGAGTAATGAGCCATATGCATGTGGATTCGTGCGTGCATAAATTACTACGGTTATGAATATTTCAAAAAAGTTTTCGTTGAAATTTCAATTCTAAAATTAAGTAATTTAAATTAATAACAAAAAAATAAAATGTGTGAGTATTTTAAAATTTTTGCATAAGACATTATTTTGCTTAGATAGGAAAACCCAATATTTTTTATTTGCACGTAAAAAACAATACGTTATACATCTAGCTTAGAGTATCGAAATATACAGTTAATGGATACAAGATAAGTTCATGCGACGAAAAAAAGCTCAAATGGGACTTTTTATAGATTTAGATAAAGTAAATAAAGTCTTTATTATAAATGTACATAAGATTACGCTTAGCTTAAAAAAATCTTGTTTTCAGTTTATCTTAAGTGATTTTTTCAACCATATAAATAATAAGCATTAATATTCAGTGCCGCAGTGATAAAAAAATTTAAAGACAAATATTAAAATTTTCGTAACTATTTAAATTTTTTGTGCTTAACAAAAAATATACTGCTATAATTTTTCACTTATACCACGTACTTTTTATTTCGATTATAAGCATGAAAGCTAATACATATTATACAGAAATCTTACAACAATTCAATTTTGAAATAATTATAAATTTTTTTTAATTATTTAGTAAAGGAACTCAATCATTTCAAATATTAAAATTTTATATTCGTAGTTCTAATTATACAGATTTATTTATCTATTTAAAGATAATAATGCAAATGAATAATATTTCATTAAATAATAATAATATTATTCAGAAGGCAACAAAAGATCTACAACATTTTTTTATACAAAAGAAATATAGAAACAAATATTTTAAAACTCGTTAAGCTTAAAAGTTTTTGTTTGATAATCCACAATAGCTTTCTGGACAAAGTCTCGTTCTTCAAAGCTAAAAATCGCTGTCCGTTGAGAGAATCTTAATCATTTTTAAAAGGATTAGATTGAAACTCGCTGAGTATCTTTTTCATACAGTCATGGATTTGTCGAATAAAACTTTCAAGAAATTAATTTTAAAATTCTTATTTAACTTTAAGTTGAAAAAATTATCCGTTCTTTTTAAGTTTTCTTCGATGAAACCATTAATGTTTATTTAAAAAAAAAGGTACTCAGAAAGTTTCAGTTCGATCCATTGAAAATTAGTTGGAAATTCTTACGGTCAGTGATTTTTGGCTATGAAGAATGAGCTTTGATTTACAAAGTTCTTACATACCATAAAATAAATATTTTTGAGATTATCAGTTCCTATAGGATTTGCTTTTAAATATACTTTATACTATAAAAAAAGTCATTATTTCAGCTTTTAAACCTTCTGATAGTAATTGTTCTGATTTTGTTGAATGTCACATATCTCTAAACAAATTATTCAATCAATATTTTTTATTTTATTTAACGTCGCTGTATTTATGCTTTTATTGCGATGCTAATTAGCGACGAAAATTGTCAGTTTGTGAAAAAAGCACATATAACATACAGTGGTGCTTGTATCAATCGGCCATAAGCGGGATTCGAACTCGGAACCTCGAGAATATAAATCCATCGCTCTACCGAGTGAGCCACTGACGACCTCAAATATTAAAATATTTGATTTGAATATTATTATGTACAAAAACTTTTTCAGTGAATTTTCACATAATATATTGTTTAAAAACAATATATGTGAAAATTTTCTGAAAAAATCTTTGCACATAATAAATTTCTGAAAATTTAAACGAACAATCAGAAACGTAAAGTTTGGAGTACAACAATAAGCAGTAGACTGCATATAAGATTTAGTGAAATCCTTTCATAAAGGGATGAATTACAATTCTGGTCGCGCTTCGTGCAGTTTTATAACCAGTCGGACAGTCAGCGAATTTTCACTATAAGCATTTCTCATTGTGAAGGAGATGGAGAGAGAGAGAGAGGAAGAGGAGGATAAAGCAAAAGAGTGTGTTTCTGCGCGGCACGTTAGCGACAAATTAAATAAATATGTATATATACATATTTTCTAACGAAGAGCAAAACTCGAATACAAAGGGCCCCAGGACTTTGCGTTGATCATTTGCATATTATATGTATATACATGCATACACACATATATACGACGACATATATATGTAGGTTAGAGTAAGGTGGCTTGCTTTTGTATAACAAATAGGGAAGCAGAAAGAAGAGAAACGAGAGCGGAGAAGAGGAGAGTGGTGGTGGCGATGGGGTGGGTGGTAGAAGAGGGATGAGCGTGAAATGTACAAGCGTATATTTGGATGAACTGTGGCTGAAGTAGGTTTGCGCATAATGAATCATTTTACGCGGAAGCGCAGCTGCATTTGCATTTTCAAAACACTGCTCTCTCACTCTCTCTCTCTGGGTAGAGTTTTGAATGCAAGCTCTACCGGACGCTACTCGGTATTCGTTGATGATAATTTTCTTTTTCTTTTTTTTTTTCATTCATTTTAAAAGATCTTTTTTAGGACTTATGTTATGGAGTCTTAATTTTGTGAAAGAAATTTAAATTAATTGTAATTAAATTCTGCGAAAAATTCAAATAGAAATTTCAAATTTTTATCTAATTTGTATGGTCTTGAATAAATGCTTTTCCTTACGAATAATTTTTTAAACGCATTCGTTCATAAATAATTTAAATAAGAATGTTATTAAATACAAACTATCAATTAATCATCTTAAAATTTTATTTAAATTATCATATGATGAGAAAATCTAATTATTTTTTCATTCTATACCCAAAATTATAATAATTTTTGTAATTACTTATATCTATATTCGGATAATCCATACTCATTAGTAAAAAGTATTCTTTGCTTTCATATCGAGTTCGTATTACAAATTTTATAATATTCAGCAATAAGATATTTACGAATGTTAATTTTATCATGTAGTACAGTATAGAATTAAAAACGTTGTCCTGCTTTTTTTAGACTGTCAGTTGATGCATTGATGATATTATATTTCGTAAACATTATTCATTATTAAAATATATTCTGCATTAACGCTATTGTTTTAAAAGAGCTTCTGAAGTTTCGAAACTGTAAGCGCACAAAAGTAATAAACAAATATTTTTATTAAAAAAAAATTATCGATAATGTTGAAATTCATTAAAGTATTTATACGCAATTACGTATTTGTACAATATTTTATTATGAAACAAATAACTGGGATGAAAAAATAGAGCGTTGCGAAGATTCTGCATTCGATATTCCGGATATTGGATATTTCACCTATCCGAGTATCATGGTATTTAATAACCGAAGGTATTCGACCATCGAAGCTTGGAACTGATCGCGTTAGACTTTTTCAATTCTTTGATGCATTCATTATTATTATAAGCGCCAATAGTTTCATTTGCTCTTTAATTGAATTTTCGTTTCTGATTGGCTTTTAAAGAATTGTTCCATTGTTATGACTTTGAAAATTATTTTAATTTACTTTTTGTCTTGCATCAATATTTGAAAAATAGTTAAGTGATAGCTAGTTTATGTTTAAGTGATAATTTAGTAATCTATTTTCTATTCAATAAATGAAAACTTAATGAATCTACTTATTGTACAATAAGGTTTAAAAAATTTGAACGATTATATCATTAAAAGATCGATACATTTTTCAAAAAAGGTAAATCAATCGAATCAATTAGTTCTGAAATCCATTTCACTTCAACTTGAAGTTTAATAAAAAATTCTAATAACTTCACATAAAAGTAGCTATATTACCATACCCACAGTTTAAAAAATGCAGTCTCGTCAAAATTTTTCTTATCCTGAGAACCGCAATGAGAACATTTCTACGACTCTCTTTTTTCTCATAATATCCGTTATTATCGTTGATCTGAAATAGCAGGTAGCTAACTTAGCAGTTTCCTTCTTTTTCATTTCCTTTATATCTGCCTTCCTCGGCCATGAGTCTAACTTGACAAGGATGATAACCATTAAACTTGAAATTACCAGATAATTAATATGCAACCTGAACCAGTAGTCGCGCGTACAGTAACTTTAGCAAAACTGTATCCACCCCTCTGTCAGCCTCTCTTACTAGCAAAACTAAGTCAATATATAACGTAATTACTTGCGACAAGTGGATGGAGGCATGCTGCCCGTGTGTCTCTCTATTGCGCACACCGTTTGCGTTCAAGTACATCAATATCCGTTTCTATCTAACTAGCGAACCTGTCACTAACCGACTAGTATACACACGTACACATTTACACGTATGCACTCACACACCCACATATACAAAAGGTAAATACCATCTTTCTCTCTTTATCATTCACTTAAAGCTACGTACTTAACAGACCATAGCTTTATACTTATATAGTATGTATGAGCTTTGCAAGCTGTTGGTGTATGTGTATGTAATTCTCTCATATACCACTTTGTTTGTAAACGCGTATATATTAATTCCTGCGCTTCTAGAATGACGGCAAACGTGTACGTGTTTATATGCATTTGTAGTCTGATTATTCAGGTGAATTGCTAAGCTGCTTTAAGTCAAAACTTTACTGGTAAAATCGATTTATTCGTGATTATTAGTAATGTTGCGTTGTTTCTAATAAGGATTATTTAGTTACGATGTAATGGGTGCCAGGAGCATCATTATATAATTATGAATCATGTTGGCTATTTAACGAATTTTAATAAAATTCAGGTTGTTAGAGGATTTTTTTAAAGATTTTGTATGGTAGTGATGAAATTAACCAAGACAGTTTTCGCATTTTTAATTAAATGAAGAAAAAAAATTTTCAAATTTAATAGGCTATTAAAAATTGCGAATTAAGCTACTTCAAAGGAAAGTTAAGAAAATGATACCATCCTATATTATTTTCGAAACTTCAATCTCATTATCTCAAATTTTCCTTTTCATATTTTCATTCTTTTTTTTCGTATTTTCATTTTTTTTTATTTTTATTTTTATGAAAAGCAAATGAAAATATACAAAGAAAAGGAAATACAAATTTTGAGATTTTTTATTTCTTTCCATAATTTCATTTTCGTTATATTTATATTTTCGTTGCTTTTCATAAAAATAAAAATTATGAAAAGGATACAAAAAATTAAAATTTTTATATTTTAATTTTTTTATTTTTATTTTCTTAAGAAAATGAAAATACAGAAAGAATATAAAAACAAAATAAAACTATAAAAAAAAAATAAAAATATAAAAATTTTAATTTTTTGTATCCTTTTCATAATTTTTATTTTTATGAAAAGCAAAGAAAATATAAATATAACGAAAATGAAATTATGGAAAGAAATCAAAAATCTCAAAATTTGTATTTCCTTTTCTTTGTATATATTTTCATTTGCTTTTCATAAAAATAAAAATTAAAAAAATGAAAATAGGAAAAAAAAGAATGAAAATATGAAAAGGAAAATTTCATTTTCTTTCCGAATTTTCATTTCCTTTCCGTATTTTTATTTTCTTTTCGGATTTTCATTTTTGTTTTGATATTTTCATTTTTCTTTTCATATTTTCATTTTCTTTTTATATTTTTCTTTTCTTTTCAGATTTTCATTTTCGTTCTGTATATTCATTTTCTTTTTATATTTTTCTTTCCTTTTCCGATTTTCATTTTCTTTCCGTAGTTTCATTTCCTTTCCGTATTTTCATTTTCTTTCCGGATTTTCAGTTTCATTCCGAATTTTCATGTTCTTTCCGTATTTTCATTTCCTTTCCATATTTTCATTTTCTTTCCGTACTTTCATTTCCTTTCCGTAGTTTCATTTTCTTTCCGGATTTTCATTTTCTTTCCGTATTTTCATTTTCTTTCCGTACTTTCATTTCCTTTCCGTATTTTCATTTTCTTTCCGTACTTTCATTTCCCTTCCGTATATTCATTTTCTTTCCGTATTTTCATTTTCTTTCCGGATTTTCATCTTCCTTCCGTAGTTTCATTTTCATTCCGAATTTTCATTTTCTTTCCGTAGTTTCATTTTTTTTCCGTACTTTTATTTCCATTTCGTATTTTTATTTTCTTTCCGGATTTTCATTTTCATTCCGGATTTTCATTTTCATTCCGAATTTTCATTTCCTTTCCATATTTTCATTTTCTTTCCGGATTTTCTTTTTCTTTTCGGATTTTCATTTTCGTTTTGAAATTTTCATTTTTCTTCCCGTATTTTCATTTCCTTTCCATAATTTCATTTTGTTTCCGGATTTTCATTTTCATTCCAAATTATTATTTTCTTTTCGAATTTTCATTTTCGTTTTGAAATTTTCATTTTTCTTTTCGTATTTTCATTTTCTTTTTATATTTTCATTTCCTTTTCATATTTTCATTTTCTTTTTCTTTTTATATTTTTCTTTCCTTTTCAGATTTTCATTTTCTTTTTCTTTCCATATTTTCATTTTCTTTCCGTACTTTCATTTCCTTTCCGTGTATTCATTTTCTTTCCGGATTTTCATTTTCATTCCGAATTTTCATTTTCTTTTCGTAGTTTCATTTTCTCCCCGTACTTTCATTTCCTTTCCGTATTTTTATTTTCTTTCCGGATTTTCATTTTCATTCCGAATTTTCATGTTCTTTCCGTATTTTCATTTCCTTTCCATATTTTCATTTTCTTTCCGGATTTTCTTTTTCTTTCCGTACTTTCATTTTCGTTTTGAAATTTTCATTTCTCTTTTTGTATTTTCATTTTCTTTTTATATTTTCATTTCATTTAGAATTAGAAGCTATTATCGAGTTTATAAAAACTAAAATAAACCTGAAATAAATAAAGCACACATTTGAAAATAACTTGGCAACAATACAAATGATGAAAGAAATATCAAAGATACTGTGCGGAAGAAATCAAAGACATCACGCTATTTTGTTTCGGAAGTAGATTATTATTATATTACAGTGTTATAAAATTCAGAACGAAAAGTAATGTAAATAATGGATAGTGCATACTAGAATACTGACCTTCCAAAATAATTAACTTTTCACTTTCAGAACTTTAGCATAACAATACAAGTCTAAACTTTTGGTAAACATTGTTAAAACTAACATAGTAAAGCATTTACGAAGATATCAAAAAGTATAACTCTCATAAAGATATTTATTTGTAATGTCTGACTTAAACATAGGTTGAACTACTGAATAGGAAATATGAACACACTGAAAGCGCTTAAATAATAAAAATGTTTTATGAACATTTAATAACTTTCTTTTTATCATTTAAAAATAATTAATCTAAATGAAATTTATGAGCAACGTGAAAAGTAGACTAATTAACATATTAGAAAAATATATTACTGAATCATTTATTATTATATGTGATTAATTTTCATCTTCTATTGCATCCTGTATAATGATCTTCTACTTTCTGTTGTACTGCATAAAGTAATTTTATATCCATTAAAGACATAACTCATAATCTTAAAATTTCCAAAATACTGATTTCATAACAAAATTATAAATAGGTAATTCAAATCATCGACGCTACCCAAAATTTACTCTCTTAAAAATTTCAAAGATTCATTATTACGACGTAACCATGCATATGTGTGATACTCACATTTAACGGTATTCTAGATTAACTCATAATTGACGTTAATACATTAAAATATCATATGTACATATAATACACATATGTACGCGCATGCACACGTACACGTACATGCATATACATGTAAATTAACCGGGGTTTTAAGCACACATCATTTAGTACGTATTAGTTTAGTATACATAGCATAAGCCATATCGTTGGTTAACTTACATGTTGTAATACACAACACACATACACGCCATTATTATGCGAGGCTTGCTTTCAAGTTTAATTAAAAGCATCGTCAAATAATATTGATGCATCGCTGTTCATACACATTATATTTGTAAATATAGAATTTTAATATTCGACGATGAAAAAGGTAAACAATAACAAAGATAGAAAAGGAAATTACATCAAAACGAGGGATATAGACGTAATGTAAAAGATCGTTTGAAATACTTCGATAAACTTGGATATTTCAGATTATATGGTTGAATGGTACGGAAATTGAAGATCGCTTTGTCGCTACACGAAACTTATATAAGCACACAGGGGGAGGAGAGAAGGGAGCTTATAGCTCAAGCCAATCGATAACGACGTGGTTTAATTCTGTAAAATAGTTTTGGTTTGAGGTCGAGCATATATACATATACGTAAACTATCCCTATGGATTTCATAGGGGAAATATCTGATATAATGATTTAGCTTAATGAGACTAGCCTATATTAATGAAGTGGTTAATAATGATATTGATTGAGGTAACTCGATAATATTCGAGGTAAATTTTGATGATTCCATCAAGCGAAAAGATAATGATTTATTTAGATTTATTTTTTTGTATTAAACATGAAATTTTAGCTAATTTAATGCAGCAGCAGCAGCAGCGCTGTTATGCTCAATGAGTTGGTCCTTTCGTGTTTCATAGTTGATGTTCGTTTTAGATTATTTAACAACAACTGCAGTTGAGCTTCACGACAACTTGAGTAACTGTCGAGAAACTCGTGTTAACAACGTTTAATTAATTATTCAAGGACATGTAAATCAGGATCGAGTTCCATAGTCACGAATACTATTTGAAATTTAATTTATATTTAACACGCGACAAGCTCAAATGCATAATTTATTATTATGGCTATACAATTGAAAAATTTATATTGATGGAGGTACATAACGAGTTTTAAAAAGCTTTTGAAATGTGGATGCACAATGTTTATTCATTTATAAATTAATAATGTATTAATTGTCAAGTCTCAGTTACTAGAACTCATTCAATTTTATAACGACTCATACACAATTAAAAGTTGACATCCCTAAAAATCGTACCATTTCCAGCGTCATCATGAGATAGCTTGCCCATTCTTTGGTTTCTCGTGCCTCCTCGACTTTTTTAGATTTTAACAGTTCGTTTTGATGTGTTTGCAGCATAATACGCGCCTAGTGGTCCAATTAAAGTGACTCTAACTCATGTTTTAAATCAATATAATATTTTTTCATGTCATATGTATTAATCCAAATAAATAATCTGAAGTTTGAAATATTTTTATTTTTATGAAAAGAAAACAGTCATAAATTATTTTATTTTTATTTTTTATAAAAATCAGTATGCACTTTTTAGGCACGATCGCTACATAGGAGTGACTTATATTTTTTTTTAAATCGAAAAAAATTCATAGCGTAAAGAAAATAATTTTTCACTCACATTTTTCTAAAAAACAATGTAATAGTACATTTTTTTTTGTTGCGAAAATATTCCTTATTATCATATTTAGAGTACTCCAGTCTTAGTTTACAGTTACAACAATTAATATTGGAGTAAAAAGCAAAAAACTGAATCAGAAAAGAATAGCGAAACCGATCTATCTATAATAATAGAAAATATTCATCATTTCTTTATACTTTATTCAATTTTTTTGTTGAAATCGTTCGATACAGTACATAGATACGTTATTTTAACTAAGCTTTATTATGATATTTAACTTTTTAACTTTTGTTATAGAGAGGTCTCAGTAGTTCAGTAGGTAGAGCGATAGATTCGTAATCTAGGGGTCCCGAGTTCGAATCCCGCTTTCGGCCGATTTATACAAGCACCACAGTATATTACATGTGCTTTGTTCACAAACACACTGAAACGACCTCCGTCGCCAATTAACGTCGCAATGATAGTTGAAATACAGCAACGTTAAATAAATAAAAAAAACATTTTTATAATGCGTATTCCAAAATAAATTTTTTTTTTTTAATGTCATTCAATAATCAAACTTCAAAAATATTGAAATTTAATAATTTAATAATTTTGGAAAACAAAGTCTTGGCGGTGAAAATTTATCGACGTCTCGTATATATTCACCAAGCTTGAAAATCGAAAATCAGAGAATGCAACGCACTCACGTGTATATTTGCCACAAGATTTGAAATACTCTCTCTCTCTCTTTCTCTCTCCAGTAATAGAAGACTGGCCGCAAAGCTCTGCTGCTGGGAAAGGTATATAAGTCACGTTCGACAAGCTATGCGGTTGACTGCGATATTTGTGAAAATGGGGTGGACAACGTGTCGCAAACATTATCAGAACAGTAGCAGCAGTCCGCAATAGCTAGAGTATAAGGTAGGTAACATTGAGTTGCTGTATACAAAGTATCTAATAGCTTGCAAGATACGACTTTTGATATACCGAGCTTTTATACAAAAAATTAAACTTTTTTTCTATTTGCTAATAAAACTATTATCTTTTTCTTTTTTTTTTTATTTAATGTAGCTTAATTTATGTTATCATTTTGATACTGATTAGCGACGGAGATCGTCAATGTGTTTATGAACAAAGCACATATATCGTACAGCGGTGCTTGTATAAATTGGTAGAGAGCGGGATTCGAACTCGGATCCTCGATAATACGAATCCATCGCTCCTACTGATTGAGTCACTGACGACCTCTTACTTATATAATTAAATTATTAAATAATATGGTGAAAGCATGATTAAATTATATTAAGAAAAAGATTTTATTTAGTATTATGACGTTGTGGATGACTTCAATTTTATTATTAAATAATAATAACATTTGTTTCTATGCAATATAATACTGTGCCTATACATGGAAAATTATTAAAAGGTTACGTTACTTACGTAACTGGAGCATTAGATCGAAACGAAAATGTTAAAAGTTTTCAAGTTTTGATAGTATTGTGAATTTCAAAGACAAAGTCAAATTAGTTTTAGACATATTAAATATGAAATTTTATATTAAAAAAGTTATTATCATATATTTAAAAATATAAATTTCTAAAAAAATTTATCTAAAATTTTTTATTAATAAACTTTTATTAAAATATAAAAGTTATTTACAAATATAAAAGTAACTATTGTCTGCTGTTATTATTTACTCTTCTTTTTAGCTTATTTAAATACTAATATGTACAGCTTGTACAGAGATTGCTTTTTGAGAACAATGAAACTATGTTTCGAGAGCAATCTCTTTTATTGCATTTGAATGAAACTTTTCATGGAATATTGGCTGCATGAATAACTGACCCAATATCGAGGTAACTTTTATAGTTCATAAAGTTAAGACTATACGCGTTGAATGCAAATATAATTCCTA
This sequence comes from Anastatus disparis, assembly GCA_017163975.1. NCBI lineage: Eukaryota > Metazoa > Arthropoda > Insecta > Hymenoptera > Eupelmidae > Anastatus > Anastatus disparis. The sequence continues at coordinate 8,810,081 of JAFFSR010000227.1, forward strand.
CATGCCTATTACTGTTGTTATTATTTAAATTTATCTATTTTACGTTCTTTTTTGATTACTGCATTAAAGTGATTTTTTGGATTTTATTTAAAATGTATGACAATATAAAAATATATTTATGAAAAATTATTAAAAGAACTGTGAAAAATGTATTATTCTTTATATTATATTAGTATATTTTCACTGTATAAGGACGTTTTTAATTTATAACGATAGGTGGCGTATATTATAAAACTTTGATTATGGCCATCTATAATTTTTGAATATACTTTTCTGTACTACTATAAAATCCTTTTTTCTAAGTTAGATAACGGAGAGACCCGCTCGAAGTCGGACGTATCTCTCACTTTGTTTAGTCGTCACTTTCTTACAATAAAGTTTTGTTACTTAAATATTAGATTAAGAATATATACAGAGTTTCTTTTATTATCTTCCTTTTCCTAACAAGAACTATAAGGGAGTAAGCTTGATCGAATTTTTATTTTCTATTGTAAATTTATTTTATCATATACACCTATGCATGTATAATATTAAATTTATTTAATTAACCGTTAAATCGATTGTCTCTTTTTATAAATCGATAAATTTATTGCACATTTTAAATTTCACCCTCAATTTTTATTTAATTTTATTTAAAAATAATTAATCAATATCTTAATAAAAAATAAATTTCTGTGTATACAATTTTCGACTAAAACTTACTATTTAATTCATCAGAATAAACTGCTTATAGTTAGATATGGAGTATCAAAAGAAAAAATAATATGTGTGTTCTAAAATTGAAACTGTACGTTATCAAAGCTCTATAAAGATCGTTTGTGCTTGCTTTTGGCTTAATTTGAATTTTTCGCATAGAATCTTTTCTACCGTTTGCTAGTTTGCTCAGCCAAAGATTTGCTTATGCAAGATTTTAAAATTTGCTGAGCCAAGCAGAAAACTCAAAAAGCAGTAGTAAAACTGGTAATCTCATCCTTAACTGACCAGATGAACTTTGCTGCTTTCAAAAGCAAAAATATTTAATTTTCCTAGTATATTTTCATATAGTGTCAAAACTAAATATTTTATAATGAAACTTACGGTTCAATTTTAAACACCAAAATTATGACCATAACTTTTTTATTAAAGAAAAAAAAAATAACATTTTATCAATATTTCGTATGAAATTCTATAAAATAAGATAAATCTTAAATGAGTAAATTTAAAAAAAAAGAATAGAATTAAAAATTGTCTTCTATCGATGATAAATCAATAATTTCTATTTCTATACTAATGCTATTGATAAATGTATGCAAGCAATACAAATGATAGGTCATACACTGCCGGCGCAATATCATTGTCACATGACACGCAATCTCAAAATCTGAATTGCGTGAATTTTCCGAAGGATTGTCAATAAGCATTGTGTGTATACATACCAAACGCATATCCGCTTTATATGTGTAAACGCGGGCTCGAAGTACGCGCTTTGGGACTGTCTACGAAACTGTCTGTTCAATAAAGCTCATCTATTGTCTGTCATTCGCATTGCTCAGAGAATAAGAGAGAAAGAAAGAGAGAGAGAGAGAGGAAGTTTGACCGAACTGTAAAAGCCATTTTGTAGTTTTGGAGAATTTGAAGGTTGTGAGGATTTTTCGTTTTGTGTTTGGGAGACACCGGATGATTGGAACAAAATTTTTTTTTTGTTTCGTTTAAAATTTTAGCATAGGATTCTAGACTAATTTGCATCGTGCAAATAAAAAACACAAGTGATGAAACCAAGTCGTTTATAGGACTATATATTTTCAAAAGCAGATGTACTTTTTCACTGGTTCTCATCAATATTGTGTTGGAATTGAATAGAAAAAAAAATTGCAGCAAGAGACAATCTTAATGAAAAACTGACAGATATATTTTTGGTGAAAGTGCGTAACAACAAATGAACATTCGAGATAAAATTTTTAAAGAAAAGAGTTTAAAATGAAATCAGATCTGAATCTAAATTATTTTTATGCAGGATAAAATTATATTTACCTAGAAAATTTTATCTGTGGTTATGAATTTTTTAGAAAAATGTAATATGCTATCTAATTATTAGTACAAAATCAGATAGCTAAAAGCTGTATCAATATTATTTTTATCAGCTCTTAAAATATAAACTTTTTTAAACAAACAGTACCTTTAGATGCTTATCAAATTTTTAAAAATTCATGTTGATAGGGATGGAAATTTTTTGGTTAGCAAAAAATGATATTCCCCAAAAAATTCAATTTGAAAAAAAAATGAAAACCGATATTGTGCAAAAAATAATGCATGAATTCTTATAAATATTTTCTTCTATATTTATTTTTAATAAATTGTAAATTAATTAAATTTGATGAAATTTTTGATAGCAAAAAACTTTGTCAAGCCATCTTCATATGATAATTGCAAAATTTTATGATTTCTTATTAAGAAATTATGAATAATTATATTTTTAATTTTTAAATAAATTTAATATGGAACCATATTTCTTCCAATGAAACAAACAAGATTCTTTCCTGCTAAAATGATATTTTCAATTGATCAAAAATTTAAATTTCATTCGCATTTAAAAATATTCATTATATTAAAAATAGATTAATAATTTTATCGACATTTTAATTATGAACAAGCATCCCATATAAAGAAGAACAGGTATAAAGTGAAGCCTCTAAACGTTTTGATCATTGAGTTATGTATTCGATGCAAGTGTATCTGATTAGTTCGAGTATGATATTTCGCAGATGTTATAATACGTTACGAGAATTTGTAACGTATTATTACAAATTACAAACGTTTGAATTTGGATATGTGCAGAAAGCGCCTATAATGCCTAGTCTTATAAAAATAAACCCAAAATTTGCATATAAAATTTTTCATTAACATATGATAAAATCGATCTGAATTCATAATTTCAAATTAACCAGAATTGAAATTAAGTTACTATTGTTAGTGGTTTACAATTGAAATTATAAAAGCCAAATAATCACATTAAAATATTTAAAATTTCATATCGACCGCAAATTATTTTTCCTAACCCTCCATTCTTCATCGCTCAAAAATTACAGTAGCAAAGCCCAAAAAGAAATTAATAAAAGATCTTCAATCAGCTAGGACCATTCATCTCAACCATGAGCGGACGCAATTAGCTTGGAAAACGAGGCGAGCTCGTAAAGCCCGAAGCGCGCATGAATCAACTTTATAGAACCCCGCAGCAGTAGCAGTAGGAATAAAAAAAAGAAGAAAGAAAAGAAGAAAAAAAGCTAAAAAAAAAAGACGTAGCATGAACGTACACGGAAAAGCTCGCATAATTCACGTCTTCGTTACAAGCCAATGTATACCCAAAAGAAGAGAGCAGGAGATATAAAATCGATATGCGCCACTACCCACATCGTAATCATTTGCAAAATTCGTTTGTACACATAGCACCCCTTCGCCGTACGTATACGCGGTCACAAATCGCGTATACGATATGATAAAAAAAGAATTTTTGGTTGATGAATAGTTTACATTTCCCGCACGGTATCATATATACACGATTGAAATTGAATGCAGCGGTGCGAATTATTATAATATACCTATAACCCATATTACGCTTCGGGCTACTAAAAATATATATATGCATATACATGTCATGGATATGTATATACTTAATATACCCCATATATTACGCTCGATTTACTTCTCGATCTTGACGTGAGCTGAATTTTTTTCGAAAAAATACTACCGGAGGATTCTACATACGTTCAACGTCTCTGCACATTAGCTCAAGGGACTTTGGTTTATTCTTTATTCTTTTTTTTTCTATTCAAAGTTTCGAGTCTAAAACGTAAACTTTCGCAAGCGGAAAATTATATTGGTTCTAGATTTCAGATGGCAGACAAGAGATTTCAAGATATGTTATTTTTATTTAAAAATTCACTTCTTTTATATTCATTCTTTTACCATTCCGGATCTTATCATTTTTTTTTATATTGGAAAAAAATTTTGAGTGTTGAACTACAACGAATAATATTTCACAATAAATTAAATCATATAAATTTAAGTTTATAATAAAATTTAAAAATATACTTTAATAAGTATTTACTAAAAACAATTATAAACCCAGAATATTCTGTTGAATATAAAATCCCGAAATTGTAGCAATTGTACAAACGCATCGATATCAAATAAGCAAAAAAAAAGAGCCCATGAATAAAAAAATCTCTTTTCAATTGGCGCCCAGATATTTCATTGAACAGAAATGCGTGCGCGTATTTGCTTGCATTGATAGCTTGTATGCGGGCTCGTGAAATACACGCATGTGGGCAATATCGGTTTAAAGCGTAAATATCATAAGGTGAGTGACAACCAGTGTCAAATACTCATCTATTGATGTTTAAAAAAAAATGGAAAAAAAAAGAAACGATGATCGAGGTAGTTGATGGTATCTTTTTTTTTAAATATAAAGATTATTTTTTATTTGGAATATGTACATTCGAAAGATTAAAAAAAGGACTAGGTAAGCGTATGATCGAACGAGTGTGTTGGAGATTCATTGTAAAATTTTTTGATTCTGTGTTTTTTCAACTAGATATTATCGGTCTCTGTGGATTTATGATGTTGCTTGCTTTTTTGTGTTATTCTTGTTATAATAAATCCATGACTTTTAATTACTGCTTGCAATTGAGTTTCAATGGCCTGAAAAAGTTTGGGAAAAATGTATTCAGGATTTGAATTGAATTGTAAATGCGTTCATTTGGTAAGTAAAAACGAATTTTTAGATGGTTATAGAAATTAATAATATTCTATGATAATTAATTTGGTTTCAATTATTAAATTATCCCGACTAGAAACGAATTTCGGGTGAAAATGAGGTCCCTATAAGGTACCTTAAGATTATTATAAGGTCCCTGTAGGGTGCCCTAAAGGGTTCCTAGATGGCGTGTAATGGGGCGATTTTAAGGTCCCGATAGGGCAGACTCATTTTCAGATGTGCCCTATTGTTACCCGTTTATCACCTGACAATTGCCTGACAATCGATGTTGAAAAAATTTGAAGTGATAACATAACCTCATCTGATGCACGTGTTTATTTGGTGTGAAAAAAACTATTTTTCTTGTAAATTTAACTCTAAAATAGTTTTAATATAAATAATATTCAACACGAAAAAAAAGAATTATTTTGACAATCGATGTTGAAAAAATTCGAAGTGATAACATAACCTCATCTGATGCACGTGTTTATTTGGTGTGAAAAAAACTATTTTTTTTGTAAATTTAACTCTAAAATAGTTTCAATATAAATAATATTCAACACGAAAAGAAGAATTATTTTAATTTTAGATACAGCCATGTTCTTATTTACTAGTGTGGTATATGTGTGTGTGTTTTAATAGCAATCAACATTGAATTTTCGTAGAACAAAATAAATGCATAATATATAAAATTGAGTTGAAGAATGATTCATTCATATTATTTTATAAAAATATCAATACATTTATCTTTTGCAAACTAATTCGTATCTTATAAGAAAAATAAAATTTAATTTACTGGCGAGAATGTCAGAAGAGGTTATGTTTTACTTTAAAAGGTTTTGAATATCAATAGTCAGGCAATTATCGGGCAGTGGACGGGTAATAATAGAATATTTAGGAAAATGAGGCTGCCCTATCGGGACCTCAGAAGCGCCCCATTACATGCCAAGTAGCGCCCCTGTCAGGATGCCCTGTGGGGTCCTTACAATTTTGTAGGGCATCCTTAATATTTTTCTTGTCGGGATTGAAAGAGGTTGTCAGTGGCTCAGTCGGTAGAGCGATGGATTGATTCATAATTGGAACCTCGGGATGAAAGCGTCGTGCGGTGTGCTGCTGTCTTTCAAGGGGATTTTGTCACATAAAAGGTGCAAAAGTCCGAATAAATTAAATTAAATTAATTAGAAAGTGAAAGTTATTAAGGAGTGTAGTGCGTGAGCATCACGGAAAAAAGTTTTCACCGGTAAAACTAATGCTAAATTCGATTAGATGTTTAAATTCCAATGCTAGTGTGTTCTAAAGTAATGAATGGCATTAATTTTTTTCGCTCTATTGACAGCACAAATAAAATTCATACCAGTGTAGTATTTTTTAGTGCTATAAATATTTATTTTCGATAACTGACGCGTGAATTTACAGTGCCACCTTTGGCACGGTTTTTTCGGGTGCCAAGCACGTTAAATAACAGCGCTGGTGTATGTTTGTGTATACGAATTTTCGATTGTAGCAGTGTGCACGATTGTGAAGTTTTACACAAAAGTTTTTCTATTTATTGCATAGGAAATAAGGGCCAAATGGATAATTTTATACGAAAAATATTAAATGAGTGGAATCTCACTGAATTAACAAATCTTTTCAAGTGTAAGTATAAATTACCTTAAATAAATGATACTTTATTTTCGTTGATATATATACATAAAAAGTTTCTAACCTAAAAATATTAGGCTACTGGAATTTATTATTAAAAAAACCGTGCTAGTCGTTAGAGTTTCTCTGCTGATGCGCAGAACTTAAATTTTGATGTTGGCACTGGAAAAAACCGTGCTAGTCATTGAAAATCAATGTGCTGGACCTTAGAAGGTAAAATAGTAAAACTAGCATTGATTAAAATGATACTGTCATGGTTTTTTTCATTATAAATCACGCAATTTTAACCTTTTATTATCTAGCACTAGTTTTTAAGGTGAAAACTTTTTTCCGTGATCATGTTTGCGGCTTTTTGTTCGTTGTTTACAGGACATAAATTGAGTAAAAGTTAAAAGCAAATTGGCGTAACCTATAATATCAAAGATGGCGGCTCCTAGCCAAGCGCGTCTAACGTCAAGTACTAAGAGAAAGCAACCAACGCAAAACAACATGGCAGAACACGACGAATCATATAAATCGAAGGTTTTTATCAGATCCACACCAATGACAAGCTTAGTGGAACAACAATATAAAAGGGCGCTCAAAGAATTCGGTCAAAGAAAGCAATGCGCCGTACAACCTAACATTCTGGCCAGAAGATCTTTTCATTTATCCGACACGAATCTTAAACAGTTGGAAAGAGACAGAGATATTGATGATGGCGCTATGTCTCTCACCTCGAGTACAGATTTGCTAGAGGCGAACAACAGTAATAATAATAATAATGCGGACACTAATAACAGCACCAAAACTGACGATGATTGGGGTTTCCCCAGAAAACACGTTAAAATAAACAAAATAGCTAATGAATTTCATAATACACAGCTCAATTCGACGTTACAACCCAACAAGTTTAGCGTATTAGACAAGGACAGCACGATGCCTGATAATAAAGAAGAAACGCACATTGTGCACACTATAAACGAACGTAACAAACCGATAAAACCTCCACCAATTTACTGTAAACACACATCGACTAAATCTTTAATCAATGGAATCACTCAAGAAATTGACAAAAAGAAATTTTACCTAAAAGACTTTCAAGATGGAAACCAAACTATTATCACCGCAGATATGGAAACTTTCACAAAGCTTAAAGAACATCTGAAAAAAATACAAATACAGTTCTTTACATATACCGCCCAAAATGAAAAAAACAAGCTCATCGTATTAAAAGGTATAAACGACATATACACACCTGAAGAAATAAAAACTGAACTCAAGAGCATGAACATACCAAATATAGAAATAAAAAAAGTAGAAAAACTCAGTGTTAGCACTAACTGCCCGCAAAAAAACACATATACTAATACAGATCAGCCACGACAGCATCCAAAAAAATATAACATCCATTAAAAACCTGCTTAATATCAAAGTTAAATGGGAAATCTACAGAAAGAAAAACGTTTATCAGTGCCACAAATGCCAGCGAGTTGGGCACGCTAGCATAAACTGTAACCTGAACTACCGCTGCGTTAAGTGTAATGAGGATCACGCTCCTGGAAGCTGTAAAAGAACCAACAAAGAAGACTCAATACCACCCTACTGTGTCAATTGTAGTCAAAACGGGCACACGGCCAATTACAGAGGCTGCCCATATCTTAAACTCGCTCAGTCTATATCACAAGATATTAAAGTAAAACTAGCTAAAAACAGCACGGCAAACAGATATAAAACAACCACACCGAGCATATCTTACGCCAGCGCCACCTCACGAAACGACACACATCACAACACGCTCCTGCCTCAACCTAACCCAACTGTACGCAATACAGCTGAAAACCTCATCTCATCGCAAGCTTACATAATCAAGAATGTAGAAAGCTTGTTTAATAACTTCAAAAACGAACTTCTAGAATCAATGAACACCCACAACACTAATCTACAAAATCAAGTCAGCGAACAAAACCGTAAGCTAAAAATAGTTTTTAATAAGTTAAATTTACAATGGGAGTAACACCAAAAAACTATTAATAATTTCAATTAATGTAAATTCTATAATAACAAATGTAAGGAGATATTTTCTTCTCCAATTTATTGAAAAACATAACCCTTCAATCTTACTAATAAATGAAACAAAACTTAACAGTAAACATAACATGACTTTTAAAAACTACCATATGATTAGGAATGACAGACCTAATTCAACCCAAGGAGGCGAAATAGCCATACTAATAAAAAAAGACATACCTTTTATTAATGTAAACATTGTACCTCTCCATAAAAATTATTCATTAGAAACTACAGCAATCCAAATCAACTGTGATAACAACAAAACATTAACTATAGTCTAAATCAGAAAAAGATCGAGAAAGAAAGAATAAACATTAAAAACATAAAAAACAATAAATGTAAAGTTAAGTTTTAAATACTTAGCTCATCACTTACTGTAACACTTTTGTAAAATACGATATGTAATAATATTATTTTTTTTTATATATCTCTTTGGTGTGAAAACCATGTAAAGCGTCGCACACCAAACATGTAAATATTGTAAATAGCGCAAGGAGTTGTGTACCCTCAAATCTTAGCATTAAGTTAGCCATAGGTAAATTACCAGTCAAAGCTTAAAGCATAACATCTTTGTATTATATATTTTTTTTTATCTCCTTAAGTCATAGAAACTCTGGTTTATTTTTTTTTACAGATACATCTATTTTTGTCAAAGTTGCCTAAAATGTCTTAAAAGATTAGGCTGATTTACTTTTAATTAATAAAAACTAACACCAAACACTTTAAATCCATGAGACCTAACCAATTTAGGCAATGCGATTCATAAAACAATTCATAATGTATTGTAAGCCACCTCTGTATCTTTTTTTGGTTATTTGTTTAAGATGAAATGTATCTGCGCATACAAAACAATGTAAAAAAATGTTATCAATAAATAATTAAAAAAAAAAAAAAAAAAAAAAAGTAGAGCGATGGATTCGTAATCTCGAGGTCCCGAGTTCGAATCCCACTCTCGGCGGCCGATTGGTACAAGCACCACTGTACTTTACATGTGCTTTGTAAAAACACACTGACAATCTCCGTCGCTAATTAGCATCGCAACGATAGCACAAATACAGCGCTGTTAAATAAAAAAAATTAATTTATTAATTTTACGATTTCCTCTGGAAAAATGGACAATCAGAAATTTTTTTTACAAAAATAAACAAAAATGTAATATTTAAATATTTTTTCTTAAATTAATTTGTTTAAACAGATATGTATTTAAATTGAAATTCACATTTGACATAAATCAAAAATAACATTTAATTTTCATGAAATCAATTAAAATTTTCTCGAAAAAGGATTTCTCAATTGCTTCGTAAAATATGAACAGCGATAAATTTAACGTGAGCATAAACTTTGTAAATAGCAAAAATAAAAAATGAAAAAGGAAAAGAAAGGAGTTGGTAAAAATGGATGAAACGTGCTTAATAGTAATGAAAGATTGTAAGTTTCAGTGCAACATCGGCATTTCCCAATTCGCAAAAAAAAAGAATGCCGATGTCTACTCTCATTTAGCTCTCTGTAACCAATACCTACAGATACATAAAGATTTTCGCGTATATAGACTCGAAAAAACATTAGTTTCTCCTAGCAGGCAAAAGAATAAAAAGACATCGAAAATTGTTATTTCCTCTCAGGCACACAGCCAGAAAATCGATCCTTAGTCATACGCGTACGTATATGTCTGCATCTGTTGTTTAAGTATGCAAGCTTATACGTATAAACTTGTCTGTATATGAATAACGTACATTCTTATGCATATTTGTAGTGGTAATATAAATATATAAACATATGTATATACGTGTATGTGTTGTATTGCGCTACTAAATACACTTGCCAAATCCGAGAGACTCGAGTTTGTACTTTGCCGTGATTTTGGTGGAAATCGATGCGTCCATAGATATACGCTACTGGTATAGCTTGCTGGTGTTGGCCGGGGCTATATATACGGCGTTGTTCCTCGAAAGCCATGATTACGCTTGGCAACGACGACCTGCAGCAGCAGTAACAGCAGCGGCGCAGCCAAACCGGACCACTGTGCCTCGATTAACAAATTTTAACGTTGCACGAAACTTTAATTAAAACCGAATACACACGGTCCTTTAACGGTATAAGTTAATTTGAAATTCGTCAGCAGCTAAATACACTATGACCCTTTTTGGATTGCTGATAATTGCTTTTGAAACAGCCGGTGACTTGGTTACGTTTAAGCAGCCACGTTTATTATTATTTTTTTATCATTTTACATTCTTCGATTGCGGTTGCACTATTTTCGAGATATCGAGTATTGACATTAATGTGTTTTTTTTTAAACAATAATAAATTTTTTTGTTGATTTACTTTTTTATGGATAATAGAAATCTTTTTAACCTAGGAAAATTTTTTATTATATTACCAAAATTTAATGTTCCAAAGTACTTTATCTATAAAAATATTGGAATTATAGAACTGTAACGGAAAATATTATTTAAATTTTACTATATAAATTTTAAATTAAAATGGACATTCTTTATACAAAGTAAATAATTGTAAAAGCACGAACGGATCAAATTTCAAAATTATTCACAAAAATTAAAAAAACAAGCATTTGAAAGTAAACGGGAAAAGTTAAAATTATGTGGATTTTACAAATTAAAACAAATTCTCATTTTATAATTTCTGCACTATTTTAAATATTGCATAACTTTATAAAATTTCCAATTTTCTTCAATAATTTCCATTTTTTTGAAAAATTTAAAACAAATCTCTACTCATCATTTGAAAGATTTTTAAAAAAGTTTTCGTTGTTTTTGTAAAGTATTTCGAATATTTTGTTTCTTTTCTTGCCAAGTTATGGTTAATAGAACCTTCGTTCTATTAAATTCAAGAAAACAGTCAAAGCTCTATTGACCATGAATTGAAAAAAGAAAAATTGAAAAATAGAAACCAGACTTCTTCCAAATACTTACAAACGATAAGTTGAGAATTTTCTTTTTTAATATTTCTTTGAAGAGATAAAAGCGAAGAAACTTGAAAAATTTTTAAAAGCTATCATATTTAAAACTGCGCAAGAATCATAAAAAATTTTTCTTTTAATTCATTACAACTCCTCCCATCTACGTTAAAATAATTATTTTAAATTTTTTATGCGACCAAAATTTACAGAATAATTGCTACTTTTCTTTTAACAAAAATTTAAAAAATTTATTTCAAATTCACGGATGACACTGTTCGTCTTTGTATCTTCTTTTCACAAAAGTATCAAAAACGCATAGAAAATGTACTTGTATTTTCTAACGGAAAGAAAAAGAGACAGATAAGCTTTTGTTTTACTTTGTCCTTACAATATTCTATTTTTTTTTCTTCTTACTTAAAGAATGAAAAAGTCAAGACAGAAGGTAAGAGAGGGACAAAAAAAAGTATATGTGGTATGTGATAGAAGAAAAGAGAAATATAGCCGAGCCTTAAACGATAAATTCTGTTCACGATCTCTGTATATTGCTCGCACGAATGGCGCACATATAAACTTTTCCTCTCTGTATCATTCCTTTCAAATTATTAGAATCTTTCCGCAAGACCTTGTATACCTTTAAAGACGACGATATAGGGCTACTGGTATGCGGTTTTCTTAAAAGCTCTCTACCACCCCCCGTCAACCCCCTCCTTCTTCCTGCAAACAATATAGTTAACAGGCTTTTCTCGTCTGCTACCAATTTTCTTGCTATTTCCTTTTTTCTCTCTTTCTTCTATACCTTTTACCTTTTATCTCTTCATGAACTTTTTCTTTTTTATATTCCCTTCTTTTTTTACTGAACGTAAAAAATCTTTCATTGTACCAACATTTCTTTTTTTTTTTTTATTTAGTATATTTTTTCGTTGCTAAATTTTAATAGTATAATGGCTTTACTGTCGCAAACGTTCAAAATGGGTAAACGAATTTGAAATACTGTTTACTTGAGCAAAATTAATTATACAACACTTTAAGAATCTCTTTCCCTTTTATCAGAAATTTGATCAGTTTAGTTTTACATAAACACATAAATAAGTAAACTAATTAATTTCATAGGATTTAACTAATAGTACCGCTCTGATTTAATATCAGACTAATGAATATTAATATTCTTTATAAAAAGTCATACTCATGAGTATTTGAAAAGAAAAGTTGTGTAATCGTATTAGTAACGGTTTCTTAGATACTCCTAAAAATACTGCGAAACACGCAACATGATCGAATAAATAATATTTTTCTTCAATTTCTCATGTCCTTATTTCCTTGTAGCTTTAAGCAAGGCTTTTCTTCTGCATTTCTTTAGCATCGTGACACCTTTCTTCCTCATTCTCTCCTTCTTCTTATTCTCCGTGAAAATTTACGATATGCAAGCCATTTATATTTCCTCCAGTGTATCAGTGTACAACCACGTCATAAATTTAACTTTACGCACACGTAAGTGCCTCCACTTTTGTTCATAGATTCCCATACCCAGTGGCTGTCAGATTTATATACGTGCTCTGAAAATTTTCCGTGTGTAGAACGAAAAGACATGAAGAGAGAAACAGAGAGACAGAAAAGAGGGAAAGTTACGTCTTTAGCAATGAATTTTATCAGTTAACCTGCCTCCAGGATTCAGTTAAATAACAAAAGGATGATGAAACAAAATGTAAAGCTTTATTAAAAAGTTGATATCTTATACTTTTTATGACCTCTATGATCTTAATTCTTGTCAAGGAAAATTGATCAAGTAAACGAGTAGTGAATTAAAATGCATATTATTTACTGTTTATTGATTATTTCAAGCGATATTAAATTTTTAGAAATTTTTTTAATAGAATGAGTTTATTTATAAAGATCTTTTGTAAAAAAAACTTTCTTTAAATTTACGTAGTTAAACATTTGAGAGCTAAAAATATGAATAATTAAAGCTGAATTTTCACTGATATAAATAAAATAGAAAAATATTTTAAATAAAATTCAATTGAATTAGTTATTTTCATACAAAAGAAAATTCTATTTTATTCCATCAAGAAATTTAAAATTATATTTTTTAAATTATCACATATTTCATAAAATTGGTGTACTGAGTTTCAATAACGAATTGTATTGTGATAAAATTATATTATTTTTTTGTTGCATTTTACTCATTAATTTTTTAGTCCATTTTATAGAACAGATACGTGCAACATGTACCGACAAACTCCTGTCAAATAAAATCGGTTTGACTCAAAAAGCAAATTTTGGATTAGTTTTTTTTACTCTTTAATAAGATGAAAATTGAAAAAATCTTTTTGATTTTTTAGTTTGAACTTTTAAAAATTCTTTTGTGAACGATGACGTTAATCGAAACTGTCAGGAGCAGAGATGGAACTGCAGATTAAAAAAGAGCATCTGCTTATGAAATATTCAGTCACTTGGATGCGTTACAACGCCCAATTGCAAGATTATCCTTTTGCAGAATTATTTTCTTTGGAATATACAGCAAGAACCACCGAGCTTTTTACATAAAAAAATTTTAGTCGCCTTAAAAAAATTCCTAGCACAATAATATTATACCTAAGTATTTTTTTATAAAAAATTTTTAACATAAATATTATACAAAAGGAGATGAAATTAAAAAAGAAATCATAGCATAAAAAAACTATTTGATTAAATTTACATGAAAATAGCCAAAGATTCCAAAGCTTTTAAATTACTTTTATCTATTTCTTATTATAATATTGTGAAAGATTCCGTAAATGGGCAGCTCAGAAATCAATATTTAAATAATTTTAACATCGATCACAAAAAAATATAGCATTTTTATCCCAATCAAGTATTAAAAAAAATGTATTATGAATTTTTAAATCGTTAATTTTAATAATTTCCAATTTGTAAGTTTTAAAATAAATATTATAAATCATTTTTAATTGAAATATATATGGTCCTCAACAAATATATGAAAACAATTTTATCATTTCTGCTGTTAGTTTGTGAAAGAGCTTCTATAGTTTCCTTCGAGTACTAATTTCATGAACCTGATAATTTGACAATTGTCTTATCATTAAAATAAGGTACAACCGAAAATATAAATCCTATTTAAATAGTATAAAAAGGTAAAAGATTTTTAAAATTGAAAAGATGAGCAAGTATTGAGCGACAAAATAAAAGCCATAAACACTAACACTTTTAATAAAGTTTTTAAGCCATGTGCAATTGATGGTTTTGATAATTATTGCATTCTTACATATACATATTATAGTTATACAAATTGTAAGTATAAATCGAATATATACACATATAAAATCACTAAGAGCATGTGGAGACACTAGATTTCAGATCAGTGTACTTCAATAAAGAAACGAAGGTTTGGATCGATAACTTACCAACAGAGGTGAATTCAGCAATATAGAATTAAAGTTTCGTTGGGAGTAAAAACTCGAACGAAAACAGAACTACTGCTGGTATATTAAGTAAGTTCTAGCCATTCGGCAGAAGTTGCAAGTTATTTTATTGATTTGATAGATGTCACTTTTTGCATTACAGTAATTTTAATTATAAAAAAAATCTTTGTGTTACATCTTTTATAAATTATTCACTATTGTTGAAAGAGACGTAAAGAATTTATTAATTTAATATTTCATTAATTGAAGTGTTGAAAAAAATTTCAATTATTAGTCTTCAGTTAACATTTTTGCTGAAATATAAAAAATATAGTGTCATTCTAAATGATTTTTATAATGATAAAATCTTTAGACGGATAAATCTATATTACAATAGAATAAAACGGAATTTAAAATTTATTAAATAAATTACAAAAAACATTGTCTTTAATTATGTATATATACATACAGTGTTATTTATAAGAAAATTAATGAAAATAGGAATATATTAGTTAATTTCAAAAACGCCATAGAATGCCACCAACTTTTGCAAAAACAAATTAAAAATAAAATTAGGAATATTCTTAAAAAAAGCGTCAATTGTTATAATTTTATGAAAAAAATTAACAAAAATAAAACACCCAATTGTAGGACAGTTACGGCAGTATAAGTATATATACTTGATTTTTATTGATATGCCATGGGTTGTTTGCAAAATAAAATTATCTCAATTGGATAATTAGATATTTTAAAGTATGTAAAAAGAAAAATGAACCGATTTACATTAAAAAATTTTAAATTATCGTCTTATTTTCACATGAGTAAGAATCCCTAATTGTAGGACAGCAAATTTTACTAAACCCAAAACTAAGACAGCACTTAGACCAAAAGTAGGACTATATAAATTCGTTTACACATAACCTTAAACAATATAATTTATTGGACAGTTACAAAGTTCTAAACATTCTAACAATATCAAAATTTTTTATAATTAATATAAGAAAGCAAAGTTAATAAAAATGAATGTAAGTTCAATTGCATGCTCTAAAATTTATTACTGATTATAATTTTTCTTGTTTAATTTTTTTCTTTATTTGTAAAGCATTAATTTTTTCTTCAAAAATTGTAATATACACATTTTTAATAATATTTTATAAATTTTAGTAACATATAAAAAGTTGCCTTAGGTTAATAACAATACGAGACAGTTAAATATTTAGTTTTAAGGTTACCTCCGAAAATCGTATTTCTTGAATGTTTAAAGTCACAATCGATATCGATTTACACACAGAGAAACATTTTATCTCTGTTGGCACTTAAACGATATAAACTTTTTTCAATAATGGCTTTTATTTTCAATAATAAATGATTAAATAAACTACATCCTACTTCTCGGTCACTTAGTCAGCTGTTGTTGGACAGATATTGCGCTCTGTCTTACTTTCGGGAACTCTAATAAAAATTTGAAGGTATACTAAGACGAATGAAATAATAAAAAAAAGAATTATTTAAACCATAATAAAATATAAAATAATACTCATAAATGTAATCAGATTCGATACAACTAGTTATTTTATGTAGGTTACATATGAGTTATATCTATAATTAAGCAAAAACGACATTGCAATTTTACATAAAAATTAGAAAATTTAAGAAGTAATTTACAACCGGAATACACGCTTTGCATAATCATTTTTTTTTATTTTTCAGTAAAACGGTGTTTAAAAATGACTCAAACATTCGTTTTAATGAGAGTACGTAGAATCTATAAATATTTAAATGAATATTTTTTGGTATTATTTTACTGTTAAAAATTACTGCTTTTCTTTCATGTCCTACTATTAGTATCATTTTTTGCAATGTCTTACTTTTGGGTGTTTTACTAATAATTTAAATAATTCAATTATTAATTTACTGAATATCCCTTTGCCTGCCGGTTCCTTTCGTTTTAGATTTATGCAGCAAATTTAATTACACTAAAAATTTAATGACTGATTCCGTCTACCTTAACATGAATTAACAGTTAAATATGATATAACAAAAACATAAAAAAATCATAATATTCTAAGGACTGATTGTTATTATATTTGATTAAAACTATTGGCAATGAAAAACAATTAACGTAATCAAACGAGTTATTGATGATTTAATTTCTGTCACCAAAAACTTTTTACTCGATAATGAAGATTCACTCATAATCAGAACTGACGAAAAAGGTGCTAATTGTTGTAAAAATTCAACATATAAATAAAGTTAAAGATGTTCTAAATAATAATAATAAATATTGTAAAAGATCAAAGCCAAATCCATCAAATAAACTAGAAAATATAGAGAGCTGATGAGTGGTTCAGTCAGTAGAGCGTTGGATTCATAATCTCGCGGTCCCGAGTTCGAATCCCGCTCTCGGCAGCCGATTGATAGAAGCACCACTGTACGTTACATGTGCTTTCTTCACAAACACTTACGAGCTCCGTCGCTGATTAGCATTAAAAATAGCATAAATATAGTGACGTTAAAAAAATTTTTAAAAAGAACTTGAAAATCGCACTGTGACAAATTAACTGATAAGCTCAAAGAATATTTTTTTTAATTTTTATATTTTTAATAAAACCAATGTAACAAACATGAAAAAATACACAATTCTCGAGAGCCTAGAATCTAATCAAAATACATAAAGCCTAGTATTGTCTTCCATTAATAGCAACAGTATACGTAATTTTTAATTTTATTAATGAATGTAATATTTATAGAAAATATGTATATAATAAGTATATATTCTGATATTCATCAAGTCAACTACATCAACAAGCTCTAAAACTTTACCATATTTTTACAGAAAATAATCCTTAAAGTTGGAAGCAATTTATTAGTATTTATTTAGCATTTATTTAATTATATTTTATAAATTTTTTCAATTTACTGATTGTTTAATGACGTTTGACATTTTTAAATTCAAGGTTAACCGAGCTCACTTTTACAAGCACGAAATTGTAAATTCTGGTCCGCTTTTTGCGGTCGAGAATAATACATTTTGGCAAAATTGGTTGTTTTCTTTTCTCAGTGTAAGTACAATACAACGCATGAAATCTACATAAATAGACCAGTCAAAATAGGGCTTTTATGTGACAAAAATCCTAGTAAGAAACGACCCCTGCGATCATTTAAAATATAATTCATAGATATTTACTCATATTTTTTGGATTAGCAACTCTCATTAATTAAGTTTTTTTCATTTTTTGCTTATAAAACGAAAATTATTTGAAGAATTGTAATACCGTCAATAGAAAAGTTATAGAGAATTAAAGTATATAGAAAATGAAAGGTCAAACGATTCGATTGGCTTATTACAATCGAAAAAAAAATGGAAAAACGGAGAGATTTTGCGTTTTTTTTAAATTTATAACTTTGTTACGCTCTGTTATTTATAAAGATAAGAGCTGAAATTTTACATAGCAAAGCTCTAGAAATTATTTTGTACATTTTACTAAAAAAATTTAGTTGTATTGATATACCACTATATTTTATGGTTATTTTGTAAATTTTACTAAAAATATTAATTGTATTGATATAGCACTATATTTCATGGTAATTTTTTTGTAATGATTACTATGTTTTTTCTCGGTCTAAGTAACCATAATCATATACGCACATAATAATTAACTAAAAATATTTATCGAAATTAATGATAACTATTGAGTAACTCGAAAGGCCATTAACGTCAAATGTACGCAGTAAATTCAAACTAGATTTAACGAGGGTCTAGCGTATGGGGAGTCCATACGGCGCGAATAATTACTCTCGCGAACACCTAGACAAGAGCAACCCCTTCTCCTTCTTCCCTCTCTCTCTCTCTCTCTTTAGTGTTACGCCGATGTTGCGAAGATATGCATATGTATTTGCGCGACGGAATTTCAGCACCGAAACGTTTGTACTAATATGCATGCGTGTGCTCTTGGTAATTAATGAATACAAATTTACGATATGCATGTATGCACAAGCACAAGAATCTTGTGCAAAAAAAAGAGTACGTATCGATCAGAAATACTTACGAATTTAAATCACTGCAGAATATGTATACATGTGATACGAATACTTTAAGAGTAGAAAATTAAGGAAAAATTTTTACTTTATTTTACATTGATGAATTTTGAATATATTTAACTTATGAACTCATATGGTAAATAATAATTAGATCTTAAAGAAATTTTTTTTTATTCCACGCTCAGCTGAAAATTAAAATTATTTCGTTTCTACTTTATAAATATATAGTTTAATAAGTGCACCTGTCTTCGTCCTCAAAATTTAAAGATTCATCTCCAGTTAAATAAGATATAAAGTTTTAGGTGAATCCTAAAGTTCTGCATTACTTATAAAGATAAGTAGATAATAAACTTTAATACAGAGGAGCAAAGAAAATGTTTATGGAGAAAATTTTTAAATAAAAAATTATTATGACTATGATGATAATTATAATCCAGGAGTGTAGTGATATCGTTGGAAATTTTATACATACTTTCTATGATTTATATCTAAAAACGCTATAGAATTTATTAAGATAAATTAATCACCGAAACATGATGTCTCCAGTTTAAATTACTGTCTATTTTCACGAAATAATGACTTGCTCGACGAATGGTTAATTTGCAATAGACTGTGAACGGTTAAATAAGGAGTAGAAATTCATAATTTTTTCGGTATTTTGTTCTTTTTCATTCTTCATCTTAATTAATTGCCAATAAAAATTAACTTTTTACTATCGTTAAAAATATATTTATATAGGAAAATCGAATAAAAGTTCCTATTTACGAATTTTTAAATAATAAATAATGAAGGATCAAGTTTAACTTAATAATCTCAGAACAAAAAAAAATTTGCAACAGCTTATGTTTAGATTATGAAATAGTGGAAAATCTCAATTTATTCACTGATACATAAATTAAAAGCACAAGATATATAACATCGTACAAATTCCTGATCAAAGTCTTTTTCATTGATCGATCTATTACTTTTTATGATTGATTTCTAAGTATACACGTGCACATTTGTATTTATAGTATTTTAAAGTACACGTCAACGTGCACAAGGATACTATATGCGAACAGAATTTCGATTAATGCGGATTGTGCTAAAATTATAATTGTGTTAGCACGCTTATATATCGTGTTGTATACACTGAGAAAAAAAAATCATTGAATCAATGAAATGATATAATTAAAAAAAAATTTAATTGATTCAAATAATTATTTAATCGATCTAATAAAGAAATTAATTAATACAACAAAATATTTAATTGGAACATAAATAATAAAATATTTGATTGTTAAAAATAATAATTAATTCAATTAATCACTGATTTCATAGACGCAATATAATTAAATGATCAAAGTAATAAAATAATTTTATAAAACAAAATAAATCAAATATTTAAATCAATTAAAAATTTAATTGCTTCAAATGCATCCAATTAATTATAATATCGCAATGAAATTATTTAATTAAAAGACAATGAGATATTTCATAGAATCAATCATATATTTCATAAAGAGAAAAAACGCATTCATCAAAGCAACTAAATATTGAATTAAAATGATTAGGTATTTCATTGATCAGTGACATAATTTAATATAAGTCATACAATATTTAATTGAAACAATGAAATATTTTTTTGTTACTATTCAAAATTTATTGAAAGAATAAAACAAAAATTTTGACATTATTAAATATTTCATTAATGTAATTAAATATATTATTGAACACTAAAGTAATTTAATAGAGGTGATATAATAATTACTTGAATCAATGTAATATATTCTTCTTTTAATCAAAACTTGATAGAAATAATAGAATAAATATATTCGGTTTAATAAATATTTCATTGAGATAATCAAATATATTATTAAACATCAAAGTAATTTAGTAGACGTATTATAATATTTAATTGAATTAATGAAATGTATTCTTATGTCAATCAAAACTTGATAGAAATAATAGAATAAATATATTCGGTTTAATAAATATTTCATTAAGATAATCAAATATATTATTAAACATTAAAGTAATTTAATGAAAGTGGTAATATAATATTTAATTAAATCAGTGAAATATATTCTTGTTTCAATAACAATTTCATAAAAATAATAGAATAAATATATTTGGTTTAATAAATATTTCATTGAGATAATCAAATATATTATTGAACATTAAAGTAATTTAATGGAAGTGTTAATACAATATTTAATTAAATCAGTGAAATATATTCTTGTTTCAATAACAACTTGATAGAAATAATAGAATAAATATATCTGGTTTAAGAGCAGGCCGGATTCGCTGTCCTTGTCTAATTGAGATTTTCGTTATTTACTCAAGTATTAATCGGTGTATCTGGAAATTGAAGGTTAAGCGCAATAGATATTATTATTACAAATATGTATGCACAAGAAAACAAAAATCTACCGATTTGTTTTTAAGAAAAGTAAGGAACGCGAAAATATTATAAACATAAACTTTCACCTCGGCGTTCCTTACTTTTCTCAAAAACAAAGCAGTAGTAATTTTTTTTCTTGTGCATAAATGTTTATTATAATAATATCTATTGCGCTTAACCTTTAATTTGAAGATACACTGATTAATAGTTGAGTAAATAACAAAAAACTCAATTGCTACTCGGTCGGTATCAGGTTCTACTCCGGCCTGCTGTTAATAAATATTTCATCAAGATAATCAAATATATTATTAAACATTAAGGTAATTTAAGGGAAGTATTGATATAATATTTAATTAAATCAGTGAAATATATTCTTGTTTCAATAATAACTTGATAGAAATAATAGAATAAATATATTCGGTTTAATAAATATTTCATTAAAATAATCAAATATATTATTGAACATTAAAGTAATTTAATGAAAGTGTTAATATAATATTTAATTAAATTAGTTAAATATATTCTTGTTTTAATAACAACTTGATAGAAATAATAGAATAAATATATTCGGTTTAATAAATATTTCTTAAAAGAAATTTAATATCTGATTTTACGTTGCAGTGATTTAATTTAACGAATATGATATTTTCTTGATTCAATGAAATGCTTTTTTATATCCCTCAAAAAATAATTGGAATAATAAAATTTGAAATCAGGTCTTTAAAATATTTTGAATTTCCGCGCCATCTAATTCATATTTTATTCAAGAGGTGGCTACTACCTTAGTGGCGTTATCCGCAAGTGCAGAGACTTCCAATCATTTTGTATATAAGGCCGACGAAAAGATTACTTATTAATTGTAATTTATGCGAGCGAGTAGGGAAGCGGATACATGCGTATTATGTAGCGATGTTAGAAATAGGAAAATTAGTTGTGTATCAAAACATCTTTCACTATAATTATATCGTAGGAACAAAAATTGTTGTATAAGTGCCAAAAAATGTCTATAAGAATAAAAAAACGTAAATGGTAAGTAAGAGTATCAGTAATATTAAAATGAATTAATTAATGAAATATAGAAATAAACTTTTAGTTTTGAATTATTATCAACTAAATAATTCATTGGGATAATTTAATATTTCATTAATATAAAAAATTATTATATTAATATAATGAAATGTTTAATAAAAAAATCTAATAAAGTAATTACAACAAATATAATTTTGTTTATCTAATTAAATATTTAATTGATCTAATTAAATATTCCATTGATATAATTAAATAAATATTATAATCTGAACATTTAATAAAATATTTAATTAAAATTAATAAATCTTTTATCAAGTCAGTTGCTTATTTCATTAATAACATCTAACATTTTGTTCAGCTAACGAAATATTTTATTAATTCGATTAATTATTTTATTTATACCATTAATTCCTTCAATAATTAATAAAACATTTCATTGAAATAATCTAATATTTAATTATGGTCATAAAATATGAAATTAATATTATTTAACATTTTATGAAATTAATAAAATATTCTATTAATTTAATTACTTATTTTATTAATTCTATCTGATTATTTTAATGTTCAATGAAATGTTTCATTGAATCAATCAAATTTTTAATAATAACAATGAAATATTTCAT
This sequence comes from Anastatus disparis, assembly GCA_017163975.1. Taxonomy (NCBI): domain Eukaryota; kingdom Metazoa; phylum Arthropoda; class Insecta; order Hymenoptera; family Eupelmidae; genus Anastatus; species Anastatus disparis. The sequence goes on from JAFFSR010000227.1 coordinate 8,832,906, forward strand.
TACTATGAATAAAAATGTAATTGAATGAACAAATTATCGCATTGATTCAATGAAAAATTCTTTTGATCCAATATTTTGATTTCAGATTTCAATTGAATATTTAATTAATTTAATAACTTTTTTGATTACTTCAATACAAATCGTAACTTAATCCACTCAAATATTACATAAAGTCAATTACATTTTTAATTAATATTCATAAAATATTTAATTGCGATATTATGATTAAATTATTTAATTGTTTTAATTAAATTTTCATTGATTCAATAAAATATTTTTCTCAGTGTATGCATTGATGCAAGAACTTGCAGATCACGTACGTTTAAACTATTGCATTCAAATTTTTGGTAAAGGATAGATTTATATAATCTACAAAAGTTTTTGTTTTGGGATATTACGGTTCGATTAGCCTTTTAATTTGTACCTATTTTTTTACAATTTATGTTTTCCAGTTTTGGTTTCATTATTATTAAAATATCAAAGTCAGTGACTTACAATTGTCTTTATGATCGATATTGAATATTTGTTTATTTAAAAATATTTAAAAACTCAGTTAAAGATTTGTGATAACAAGTGATGCTCATAATAATGAAACATTTTTAAATTTTGGAATTTCTATTGAAAGCAAAAAATTATTTATTTTTATAAAGAAGAAAACTGATTTATGAAAACAAAAACTTTCTATGAATATTTAAAAAAAATGTTTAAAAATTATGTGAAAACTAATTCTGAAACATAACAGAAATAATTAAACAAAAGTAAAATAAAAGTAAAATATTGTAAGTCTCATAGAGACAGCGATAACGCATGCAAGCATCTGATTGGAGTTCTATATATGGTATAAGAAATAAAATAAGTCATTTTTTAATGGTAACATAGAAAAATTTTATATTATAATCTGAAACTATTTTTATTTCCTAGTAAGTAACAAATTCTATAAATTTACATTTGATTCTATCGTAGGCACTGTTTTATATTAACATTCAGCAAAAAATATTACAAACTTCAAGTAATTAACGTATTATATTCAATTTTATTAAATCATTTTAATAAAAATTATTTTTTATTTAGAAAATTTTATGGAAGGTATTATTGATAATTTCAAATATAATTTAAATAATGAAAAATCGAATGTATATTTTTTATAAATTGAAACTTGATGCTCTTATTACGCGCATAAATATATAAAAAATATATTTATCATTACAGCGGTGGTTTATTGCATACGAATTGATTAGCTGGTACTCCTTTAACGCCAAGACCTTTAACAGCAAAAAGAGCTCCAGAATCTGGTGCTTTTTTCAAATCCGTAGGAGTCATATAATCCCGGGCAGATGTTACATATAAAATATCTAATTGTGGTCCGCCGAAAGTAACACTAGTCGCCTTTTCAATAGGTAATTTAACAGTTCGAAGTAACTTGCCACTTTTAGGATCCACTTGAATCACCTAATGAATAAATAAGAATTTTATTAATTTTAATCTAAATTTCAAAATTTAAATTGAACTTTTTTTTGAAAAGGTACTATTTATCTTTTGTATGATATTGATGCCTCTATTTCTGTTTAAGTTATTATTTCTAACCATTTCTATAATTTTTGCCAATCACATAACAAACAAAAGTATCAGTCTGTTTACTTAAATTGAAAATTTTTTAATGAAGTAGAAAATTTATCTTTCGTGTTAAGGTTACATTTAACTATATAACTATATTTTGAAATTTCAAACACTGAATAACCAAAATGTTTTTTCTTACCGCTCCTCCTTCATGTAAAGCAATCCACAAATTGCCGTCGGCATCTATTGTCATTCCATCAGGCAAGCCAGTAACATTATTTTTCTTTAAATCAAAAAGAATTTGTAAATTACCTGCAAATGTAAAAAAGGTAAATTAAATCATTCAAATTATACAAGTTTGTTAAAAGAAAATAGTAATTCAAATTTCGTCGACCGAATAAGGAAAAATATTGTTTTATACTCACTTATGCTTCCCTCCGGGTGGTTATAATCGAAACACCAAATTTGATAGGATACTGAGTCAATGTAGTAAAAAACGTCATTGTGTAAATTCCACGTTAATCCATTGCTAATGGATACGGGTGATAACACTTTTTTTAGGCTTAAATCATGATCCAAAACGTACAAAGAACCTTTATAAGAATCTACTGCATTATCGATTTTTTTAGCCATAGTTCCTTTAAAGTTAATAAAGAAAATTATTCCCATAATAGAATAAATAATCATTAAATAAAATTTTTATTTTCATAAATTATATCCCTGGTGGAAATTGAAACGTTTTTTTTTACCATTTTATGACCATTAGAAATAGAAACGCTTTTTTTAAACATTTTATGGCCATTTCTTTGGCATTATTATTACTAATAACCTTAAATTTTTATATACACCATTTTTTATGTTCACATTTCTACCAGGGATTCTTCTATTTTAATACAAGTATTTATGTACGTCCTAAAGAGCTTTGTTTTACAAAAAAAAGATATACTAACCGACCCAAAGTCGTCCTGAACTATCGCATTTTCCATCATTAATTCGCGTGTCATTGTTACGATCAATATCTAACGTAGCAATCTTTTGAGACGGTGGATCCACAACATCCTTTTCACCGTCCCAAGTAACGAAATATATACCTGTGCCGCATGCAACAACGAGTTTGTCTTTCATACCTTGATGCGGAACGACTACCTCTACTGGGCCAGCCGCTGTAAAAAGTTAATTTTTAAATTCAAATAAGAAACAGATATATATTATGTAACTCAATACGGTAATCCTATAGCCTTATATACTAGCCAAGTGTTCCATCCTGAATCGCAAATACTCTGAATTACCAATTAAGGTTCTATATTTATTCCACGAAAAAACAATACATTCGTTTGGTATCAGTCGTACCTTACAGGTTTCTTTTCTCTCTTTTACACTTTATAGAATATATTTTTCAAATGAAAAATTATTTTACAATAAATCGTAGTGCTTTATTTTTCAAAAAATATTATAGTTGTGAAATTAAATTACTCTGTGTGCAGAAAAGTAGTATGTGCAACAGAGGAGCATGTTTGCCGACTTGTGCGACTTTGTCACCCAAGTAGACATTAATTTTACTCTCTTGCTGCATAATGTACTATTTCGATATTTTATTTTTTACGACATCGTTTTTTTTATTTAACTAATGCCCTACAAAAAGGGTATATAATTTAAAATATATTAAAAATTATAATAGTATTAACTCAAGAATCTCAAGCATAGCGATAGTTAACAATAAGTTTTTCTTAACTTTATTCTCTCTATAAACCTAATTCTTACAAGGAAATTATTCAAGATTAGAAAAAATTAACTGGTATTCCATCATGTTTTAAGTAAAAATGTAGATTAGTAACATAAATTTCTTTTTGTAAATTCAGTTATCTGAAAGTTAGCCTGACTATTATTTCACTTATATAAGTTTTTTGTAATTAGCTATTTTATTAAAAAATTTTAAATAATTCAAAAAAGTGATTGGATTATTATTATTATCCGATGGCACTAGATTACAAGCAATAGACTAGAATAGAATATTTATCAGACGATAAGTTTCATTATGATTTTTTAGATTGTTTATTTTCATTTATTATTACGCTTATCTACGATATAATTTATGATATAATTATCAATTAAAAATATTAATAAATCATAACAAACTTACGCAACTTAATAAATATATAAACAAAAGTTATTTTAACTTACTGAATGTAGCCGAAGTGACTTTTCCAGTTGCTGGATCTAGTCTTAATACTTTTTGACCATCTATATCTACGTAGAATAGTTTTTGATTTGTAGCATCCCAATGGGGACCTTCGCCAAGCTCAACCGCTGGAGCAACTTTTTCTACTGTCTCCGACATAACCAGCTTCCTAAATTTTATAATGTAAACAGTAAATAAAAGAAATAAGGGGTTTTATAATTATTTTATTTCAATTTTTATGGTGCAAAAGTTTAAACAAGAATATTTGCGTAAAGTCTCTGCTTTAACTTATTTTTAATCAAAGTTTTATTTAATTAAATATAAATAATATTTATAACAAGATTTCAATAATAATAGATATTTTTCAAATTATTTTAATGATTTTGCTACTTCGTATACACGTTCTTCTCTGCTTTAAAATATACACATTTTTCAAAACCTGATGTTTTAGTTATAAATTTTAATACATTACTTAATGTTTTTTTTATTAAATAATTAGAACAAGTAATAATTTAGTATTATAAGTCATTCTATTTATTTTTAGCTAAGGTGTAAATTTATTCGAATTTCATTCTAAAGTGTTTTTTCTATGATTCAATACAAAAGCTTAAACTTTATTTAGTTTTAATTTTATTTAAATGCAAACACATATATTATTGAAATTATATTTTGTATTATTTACATAGAAAAGTTAACAAGTATAAAAGATCACAGAATCTAGGATTTAGAAGCAGTTATGGACCTTAAAATTTTTCGAATTATTAAAACTCATTAAAAAATTAATGAAAATCTAATAAAAAATTGAAATATACTATAAGACTAAAAAAAATAAAATTCAAAACTACATTTTTTAAAATAAAGATACTTTTAAAAAAATATCAAGATGTAAAATCTTTGTTATTATGCACTTTTGAAGGATTGATGTTATGTTATCAATGCGATAATCTTGTAACAACTGATCGCATTATTAAGATCAAGGCTTATCTCAATTGTTGATAACACAAATGTAACTCAAGGATTGTTCCAGTAATACACTATTACTTTTTTAACTTGTTCTATATTTGTATGGTTAAGATAATCGATTATTTTTCAAAGTTGGCAAATTTATCGAAGGTCACTTGATTACAGATAAGAACAACTAAAATCTACAGATTTAAAATGAATAAATTGGATGTATACTTCTTTAAGGGCATGCAAAATCCGGACATTACAGTATTCAAATTTTTGTATTTTTAGTCATAAAGTATTAAATACATTTCTATGTGATACCTTTTCATATTAACTAATGAAAAACATGACATAGAGATATTTCGAAAAATTTTCAAATAAGGATAAAAAAATAAGATAACAAGTCAAAATATTGTAATGTAAAAATCTCTGCACCCAAAATCTGATCAATATTCCCTGAAAAGTTTGAAAAAAACTATATTAATATGTACATACTAATAAAAAATTTTACTGTATTTAAATACAAATATTAAAAGTGATTAAATATAATTACTAATAAATTCAATAATAAATTTACAATTTTATGTATAACAATAAAAAAATTTATATTTCACATAGCTCAAAATTTTTAGTATAAAAAATTTTGAAAAATGCAGCTTAGTTTATACTCGGACGTTAGTTATTAAATCTATTACATAAAATAGAGCAATGAAAGTATGTTGCAGTGTGAGTACATTCGTAGAAACTATATATATTTAATGAATCTTAGTGTTGGTACAGCTCATGCGCGCCAAATGCATGAAGTAATACAACTTCTGTATTATACTATATTTGTGGAGTTGGTTGAACGTTAGTAAACGAACTGTACATTTGAATGTAATTTTTGTTTATTAGATGAAATTATAGTAATGAATAAAAAATTAAAGTAAACAAGTAGAAATACTAAATAAAAATGAACTAAATTTTTTAGATAATACAGTGCATTAATCATATGGTAAATGGAAATTCAGTTGAAAAAGAGTGAAAACGTTAGAATTATTTGAAAGTTGGCAAACGTACGTGCTTGAATCTTTCGTTTCGTACTAATCAATGCTTTCTTTGAAAAAGAAGGGCATCCCCACAAGTTCATTTACTCTAGTTATACTTGACACTACACTAACACGACGAAACAGATGCACTTTGGTATGCACCACTTCCAACAAACTTAACCTAAAAATTATACTGTCGGAAACAACTATACACGCAGCACGTCATAACTCTACAATAGTTGAAGGTCTTCTGACGAGTTTGCGCGTCTATTGCCTCTTGTTTGTTGCGCAACATTTAAAATATGATTTTTACACGACTACAGTCAAATTAAATTTAAAATTTTGTTTTAATTTTTAATTAATAGTAACAAAATATTTGTCATAATTTCTTTTTTTTTAAATTTTAAACTTAAACAAAATTTTGATTTGTGATTTTCTTCTATTTATTTTATTACGTTCCCTTTCTAAATTATATCCATTTTTTAATTAAAATTTTTTAGCATTCACTATTTTTTTTATTTTGATTTTTTATTTAATATCTTAATATCATTACATAGTTTCTATTGTATTTATAATTATATTTTTAATTTTAATTTCAGAAACCTTAAAGTTAAATATCAGTACTGTATAATTATTTTATAATATATTTAACTTTGTAAATTAAAAAATAAAGTTAAAACATACCCTGTACACAGGATCATTAGCCACAAAAACCTCATGGTTGATATTCTGTAGTCCCAAAAAAATTCTGAAAAACAAGACATAATTAATTGACGTATGTGCATGGAGTTGTGCAAAAGTATTAACATTCATATGAGATAATTTACTTAATATCGTAATGATCAGTATTTAATTAGCAATCCTTGATAAGGGATATGATGGAGAAAAATCTTTTTTGTGAATTTTCATTTTAATCCATGGTAATTATTTTAAAAATTAAACTTTTCTATACCTTTGTTCATGTATAATAAAATTAGATGAAAACACGATTACATCTAATATGTAAAGCTTACGTGTATTGATATTTCAATATAATTATTCTTAATATAATTATTAATATAAATAACACAGCTGGTCAAATTAAAGAGGAAATATTCCATAAAAAATTTCAGAAATTTTTTTTATATATATTTCATTAAATTTTTATTTTTTTTAAATAGACCGAGATTATTAATAAGATAACATCAAGCTGTTAAATGGACTTCCTTTTAAAAATATGATGACCAGAAGAACCAGCTTATTTAAAATTTTAACTCGATTTGTCATCAAGTTTAAACATAAAAACAGAAATTAAAATTCATATGAAAATTTATATGATATGTTGAACTTATTGATATTTAAATTTTAATACATAATTTTATTCAAATTGATAAGTGCAAATACAATAAGCAACCCCTTTTTCAATATGTATGATTAATGTAAAATACAAAAAAAAATGAATTAATATTTGAAAAGAAAAAAATTGTTATCAGCGCAATGCATGAAATTGCACCAAATAACAATGCAATACCTTAAATAAGGAAAAAGAAAATCAACTTGTATCGAAATCGTTAGCTCGATAAAACATTTTCCTCAAACCGAAAGACCGTCGTTATTCATTAATAACTTTAAAGGTTTTACTCTGAAAATGTGGAAAAAATTTGAAGAACAAAGTCGAGGAAATCGTGTTGTGCTCATAAACTGCTTAGAAATGTTATGGAAACCAAAAATTATTGTTCACTTGTGACGACTATACTGAAATAATATTTACGTATAATGACTAATGATAATAGTTATTATAGGAAATAAATTTCGTTAAAAATTTTTTATATAGGTGATTAAGATGACTTAGGAGATTAGATTTCATTTTTTGGTTTACAAATCATGCTTTTAATATGTGAAATTTTTCATATTCTTTAATTTTCCACCCTTTTTTGAAATCCGTAAAATGGTAAAAAAACTTGAAAATCCAAAATTTTCATAAATTAAAAGAGTAATTTGTAAACTACGAAATGAAATTTAACCCAACATCCGTAGTCGCCTTAAGATGAATAAAACGAACCAAATATTCTTCAGAAATAATTTATTATTCACCTGAGGTTGAAAAGCTGGATTTACGGAACGAGAGGTTTTCAGTTTTGTTACGAATTTCGTAAAAAAGCCTTTACATCTGACATGGATAATGTGATTTTTCTAATGAAAGCTGAAGAAGAAAAAAAAATTTGCGATTTTGAAGTTAAAATGAAAAAAATATCATTTTCGCCATACCCTGCCTGAAACTACGACTTTCGTCCCGGTGCTGAAAAACAAAAGTCATAGTTTCGGCCCGGGTATGGCGAAAAATAGTATACACTCCACAGAGGTAAAATGGTGATCCCACTGCACATATTTGCCACTCTCGCCTTCAGCTCGAGTTGGAAATTATATGTGCTATAGACTCGCCAATACTTTACTTCTCGTGGTGTGTAATATACTATATTCTGAATTTTCCTGTTATCCGCTGATGCTTGTTTCTATCTTTATACATAGATATCATTGGTTTTTCATTTCTTTTTTAAATGAGAGAGGAATGCATTTAAACATTGTTATTTGAAAATTAATCTATCGTCAATCGATCTATGATAACTGATAAAATTTAATATGGTTATGAAGGATAATAATATTAGTTTATTATGTAATTAAAATAATAGATGAATTTCAAGACTTTTTTTATTTATTGATTTAGCATTTTACATTCTCGTTAGAAGCAACACATGAACGAGGTGTAAATGAAACTCTTCACGACCGGAAATCATGGTGATTGAAAAATTTTTAATCATAAAAAATATTTTTCGTATGATGTATTTTTGCTTGAATTCTACACGAATAAAGTACGCTATTCGTAATTACACGGAATGTTAATCATTTAATAATATTGATGTGTTTTATGGCAATTTCGTATACATTAAGATAAAAGAAAATTGTATGCAAAGGCGAATGAAATCTACAATTTTACCATAAATGATTAATGACGTTATTTGTTGAAATTAGATTAAGATTAAATATTGTAAAGTTTAGTTCAAGGTTTTAAGTGGTCGAGTTAATTTTTAACTGCCTATTATGTTTACGATTATAATGCTCCATAACAAAGAATATTTGAAAAAGTGGAATGATTATAATTCTCCATACCAAAAAAAAATTAAAAAAGTTAAAAAATTTCCTACGCAAGATTTGTAATTTTAAAAAACTATTAGTCCTGCTAATATCATTATACAAAAAAAAATTTGTTATATTGAAATAATCTTTAATTGCAATAAAAAGAATTTGATTAAAAGCAATTAATCATCTGCGATGAATAAATGAAGTTGTAAAATAAATCAATTTGGTTTAATACATACCAGGTATATAAACTTTTTAACTAAAGAGTATACGACAATTTTTTCAAACCGTACTTGTAGTTATACTAATATGTCTGTTGTTAAATATTTACTGACTTGACAATAACAGCGTTTCCATGCGGGGCTCATAAATTTCATTTGTTAAGTCATACTACTGCAATTAAACTAAACATTACGTTTTTTTATTATTGAAATAAAATTATTATATGAGTTTCATTTGTTCAGACTTAAAATATAAAGAATTTAAAAAAATAAAGTAAAATATAAAAATGATAAAGAAACATCTGAACAAGCTTTATATGCGTGAAAAGTTCTTTGATCCGAATGATAATTTATATTGAGGAAATAAATTGTAAAATTTTATAGTTATTTAAACTTTACTATTGAAAAATAAATGAATGAAATTGTAAACAAAAGTATTTGACGATTATTCAATTGATTTATTTCCTTTTGTTAGCTCAAGCTCTATATATTTAATGATTACTCAATTGATTTTAGTATTACAAACTGGAAATATAGATAAAATAATAAAATGGTATTTATCAATGTAAAAGAAAACTAAATATACTATAGATACATAATATTAAAATCATTTTTATGAATGATATTTTTTACGCACAAATATACTTCTTAAATAATTTTTCTTTCACTTAAAAATTTTATTAATTATTAATCAAATAATATTAATTTTTTGGCAAATAATCTAAAGAAATATATAAAATTAATATTGAAAACTAACCAGGAGAGTACCAAGCTTTTATATCACCAATTTTACTGAAATTACAGGAGATGATTTCTAATATAAAAGTATGAAAAGAGCTAGAGTTATATACTCCAATGCTCAATGAATTCGAAGAAAGGTGGTGTAATAGTAATTATTTTATGAAAGATAATAAAAATTAGCATTGTTTCAAAGAATCATAAATGAGCACGTTTTTATCTTACATAATTCATCAAAATGATACAGGAAATTCATGAAAAATTCTTTAATTTAAGCTCAAATGTGTCAAAATATATCCATTTGTTTCAAAGTTATCAGCAATAAAATATGAAAATCGACTATATATTGAAATTAATCGTAATTGCATAACTTATAATATATGCAATTGTTGAAGATTTGGTATTCTTTTTATTTCACACGTAGTTTTAAATTTGGAAATTATGTTCAGAATATTTATATTCTAATATTGACATAAGTCGCAATTTATTGCAGCGTTAAAAATAATTTTACTTATTTTTTTATGCATTTTATAAATTATATAATGCTCGCCTTTAAACAAAGCGAGCAGGTTTATGTTTTTTTATTTGAGCAACACTTGTTTATACATATTGTTCATTAATCATTTTTGTCATACTTAATCTATAATTTACTGAATTTTCTAAGCTTTATATCTTTGTCAGGAATTATCGTAGTTTTGAAAAACGATTATAGGTTTTTAGATGATTAAAAATGTTTTTATTTGAAACAATAACAAATAAAACAAACGAAAATTGCTTGGTTGATGTATGAAAATGAATAGGAAATATTAATTTTTTTTACTTTTATTCATTTCCACGTAAATTTAGAAATTATGAATGTATGATTAAAAATCTAACAGGTTTTTGAAGGTATAACTTTCTGTTCAAATATGAAGTATAGAATAAATTTTAAAGGCAAAAAAGTTTTTTAAAATATAAAAATAAAAGCAAAATAAAAAAATGTTGTGTTTGAAATTCTTTTTTCATTTTGACATTAAAAAAAATTTCTCCATTTCGTTATTTCAACTTTAAATAAATTTACAATACATTGGTTTAATTAAGTAAATACAAAATACCGACATGAAAGTTTTTCAAATTTTTAATTTTGATTTCTTAATTTAAAAGTTTTAAAAATATCTATATATTATACTCTTTCACTTAAACTTATAAAAAGTATAATATATAGTGGGATGTTAGGAAAAATTTTTTCAATAAGAATAAAAAATACAATGGCTGTAACTGTGTAAAAGTTGTATACCGTATCACATCACCTTAACAAAATATTCAAGTTTCAAAGAATAAAATTAAGAAAAAAAATTTAATTTTAGCTTAAATTTCGATTAATGAATAATTTAACACCGACGCTTAGATCATGAGTTACGATCTTAATTTATTTCTTCCATTTCTGATGCATCAACTTTGCGAATACTCTTTTCACTTAAACGCTAAATTTCGATTTATCTCAAAGATTTTATTTTTTCTCCAAGACATTTATTATTTATTTGCTAACAATCAATTTTATAAGACGTCGAGAAAATTTTTAAGTTCTTATACTTCATATTAAAATATGATGCAGTTTATCGAATAGACGAGAACCAAAGCTTCTTTATAAAATCAACAACCTGTTGCGCATCACGTTTGCATTCTATTAAATTTATATAATTTTCTAAAAGTTAGTTTTATTTTCCTTATTTCGTCACTACGTGCTAGCTTTCATTGCAGTTCAGAATCTAAAATAAATGGTTAAAGAAAAGATATGTAGAGAAATAGCCCATGCATCTTAATAACTTAAGAAATTCATCTTCTGATCGAAAAAAAGTTTCCTAATAATTGAATCTCACCACGATACAAAACACTAATGCAAACAGTTAATTTTGATCGCAGTAATAAAAATAATGGTCAAAAGGTAAATCTTATGATTTGCAGTATCATACATAATACACTGAATTAAACAGTAGTATAATACAGAGAGAATAATTGGATATGTATACGTTTGTATATGCAAGTAATAGCATCTGGTAAGATAGCATGACTATTATAACTCAAGGGCTTATGTGCATAGCTTTGATGTATGCATCAAGTTCTGATTATGTGCAATGTTGTGTACGCGTGTATGCCCGCTCAATAGGTATTTGCTCTTAGAAACTGAAGCTCGTTAGCGTGAACCAATTGAGCTTTACTTGGATTGATTAGATCGTCATCAACATTGACTAGTCAACAAAATTGCTACCTAATGATATTCGATATAAAGTTTTAATGGTCAGCAAGTGAGAATTCATTGAAATTTTAAAGTTTGACATGTACTTTAATAAAATGCAAGAATTTATCATCGAAATGGATTCCTTTGTGTAGAAAATTGACTTGTAAATGTACAAAGTCAAAAAATAGTGTTTGTTTTTTAAATCTTTTCCAAAATAGTTCAAAAGTAATTACCTTATTTGTTTTTTAATAAGAAAAAATTTTTGCAAAATCTTTTATTTTTTTGAAAAAAATGTTTTCGTACACGAAATTACGTCAAATTAAAAAGGTTAATTATATTTTTCAATTTCAAAATTTTCAAAGAAATCATAATTCTGAAATGAGTTATAAATTTGTGATTTTTGTTTGAAAAAAATAAAAAATGTTAATAAAGTAAATTTTTAAGATCACAAAATGCGCAACGACATGTTTGACTATGCGCATCTGTTTCTACTTATTGAACATAAATAGACTATTATTATACTACTCACTTATTTTTTTAACAGGGATACTACTGATATCTCTTTTGTTACTTTTAACTTACTTTAATCTTCAACAATGATATTATACCAAATACTAGAATAATATTATCACATTCCTCTTTTAAAAAAGTGATGGATAAATTCCGTCATCACGATAAGACAGTTTTGATTGGTTAAAATAAAACAAGTGACGAAAATTTGAAATTTAGAATAAAATTTTGAAATTTCAATAAATTATGTTAAATAATAAACAAATAAAACATGGCGCGCGCAGCGCGCTTAAAATTGCTAGTAATATAAAAAATCGCTGGTTAAAGCAAATGTGATCTTCTATTAATATTATATTATTATTGAAATAATAGTTAAAAGTTTTCTTCATGCATGGTTATTAGAAAAAAAAAATATTATTTAAAAAAGCTTAAAGATAATCTAACAACTAAATATTGCAAAATATTTTGTTAAATTAAAATCAGTAAAATGAATAATTAAAAAATTTCATAAAAATATCTATAGAAATCTATAAGATTTGCTATATTAAAAAAAAATGTTTTGCATATGAGAAACTCATGAAAATTCATGCATACTATCTAATGAACATTATTACAAGCAAAAATTTTACAAAATCGAAAAATTTATTTCAGAATTTCTTAAAAGTTTTTGTATGATTTCTCTAGATATTTTAACTAAAATTTTTATTAAAATTAAGTTTTTCACATTTTAATAAAAAAAAATTTTTGCAAGCAAACCCGTCATAATTTTGCGTGTTTAAGTAAATTTTTAAATATGCAAATTTTCGAAAAATACATTATTTTGAAACATTCCTGAATAATTTTTTAATGTGAAAAATAAATAAAAGTATAAAAGAAAGTAGTAAATTGAACTATATAAAAATTACAAAGCTCTATAATTACCCAAACAGCAAATTTTGGAATACTTGATAAAGATGAAAATTTCAGCAAACTCGATGGCTGCTTCACTATATGATTGCTCGAGTCGATGTCAATAATTAACAGTTATTTGGCCTGTGCGCTTGGTTTCTGCACTGCTCGATTTTCGAAAACCCAATGCCGCAAGGTTGAACGTCCGTTAATTGCAGCTGTATGTAAAGGCAGTTACTATATTACCTGCTACAAACCAAAAGCAATTCGATTATATTATTGGCTAATTACTGCTGTTGTATGATATCGAGCCGTGTGTATAAACTTGATATGAAAAAAATTTTCATTCAAAGCTCGGGAAAGCTTAGTCATTAAAATTATTCTTAAACAAAATTTTTTAATACGATTCTAACTCATTTGTTTTTAGACTTTTAGACAATTACTTGGCTTCAAGATATACTTTTTTGTATTATATTATTTTTTAATTTTTATGAAAAAACGTAATCCATTTACAAATAAGAAAACTAAAAACACAAAAAACACAAAGATGTTAGCTATATTATGAAAAATTAGAATATAAAAGTGATTAATTTTTAAACCTTTAAAATTGTTAATATTCTAATTAGTAATTAATTAGAAATAGAATATATTGAAATTTAAAAGGAATCGTTTCTTCTTCACAAATGTTCAAATTCATATTTTGCAGTAATACAGGCGCTTGTATCCAAATAAATGATGCCAGAATAGGAGAAATTACCAAGTTCAATGTAAAAAGTTTAGCAATTAAGGCTACTATAATTACTCTTATTTTCTATCATTAATGAATAAATGTAATTCTTTTTTTTAGTATTTTCAACATTTGCATTAGATTATAAAAAAAGAAATTATACTTTTAAATTTTTATTTTTATTCCTTTTTCTGTTTAAAAAAAAAAAATAGTTTTTATATTTTAATTCTTAATCTAGTTTTCTTGACATGGTATTTAGATTCGCATTACATCATCACATCATAATCTACTTAATATCATATAATTTTTAATTTCATGGATAAAAACATATACCATTAAAACTCATATAAAAAAAGAAACGCAATGACGTGTTGGCTCTTAAGGTTAAATCGTTTTTATGAATATAAATGGGTACAAATCATGCTAAAAACCATTCATACATTTATTTTGTTAACATTTCTCTATTAATCACCAATGCGATGTATGAGTTAAGCGTGTTGCAAAGAAGTATTAAACAAATGAAAAGTTGTATTTATTTGGGAATTAAGCAATCGTGCACATATGATAGCTGTAAGCATGGCCATAGCTGATTTCATTTCAGTTTTTGTGGTTACTTAATTTTAGAATGTTTGAATATAATAGCACTCTTGTTTACTATACATGTGGTGAGAAAATTGTAATTTTTTGGATTAATTTAACATTTTATCAATTTAATGCTTATTGCATAAATTTTCAGTATTTTGATGATCAAAATCAACATTTGATATTTTAATATTAAATATTTTAGTTAATTAGATTAATGTTCAATCGAATATGTCAACTAATAAATAATGGATATCTCAATTAAATAAATTCAATTAAAAATTTGAATGAAGTTTCGATTCTCATTTTAGTAGCATCTATTTGCATTCGTAATTATTAATAGCTAATTGAGTTCATAACAGTTACAATACAATTTTTATTTAAAAAATGATCGAATCAACCATTCTTCAATAAGCAAATTAAAAAAATTAAATTATATATGTTTATGTATTTATATATGCTTGTTGTCAAAAGAATTTAAATTATACAAATAACTTAAACCATACATATTAAGCAATATTAATTTATTATGATTTTTTTCAAATATTTACATTAGGAAAAAAATTATTACACATGACTAAATTAAACAACCAATCGCACTTTGGGATTATAATGTAATTTCAGGGATTTAGATGTAATCATGCGGAATTTCCTAGGGTTAACACTTGTGATCACTGAGTGCAAATGTATGCAACAACGCTAGGGTAAGAAAAATATACGTGTAATTAGAATACACGGAAAGGCATATACTCAATAAATAATTGAAAATAGTAAGACTATTGAAAATGATAAACGACCATTAGAAATTATTACGAGTCATGAAAATCTACAATGCAACTACTTTAAAAAGAATAAATGATTGAATGAAATTTAATAACGGTAATAAATATTAATATTCAAATTTTATGTATTTGCGCAAAGCTATCCATCATTAATCCATGGATGAATTTAAATTCAAACGTTAAATAATACTATCACGTAATTTCCAGTTGAATTGAGAATTTCTATTTTGAAAACTATTGACTTTTTCAGTGCAATATTTTAATTCTTATGAACTAAAATTATAAAATTTGTATACTAAAGTTTCTAATTAAAACAATGTGAAATTTTTATAAATAAGCTAAAATTAGATACTATAATCAAGCTCAAATTAATGACAATGAAAACGATAGCTTTATCAAAAGTTGTTTTCTTCTTTTCATGTAGAGTCAATCAGTTAGTAGATGAATAAGTTTTTCAAGTCTTGTCATATTAATTATAGTGATTACACATATTATATGCATTTTTTAAATATAATGTCAAGATGCGCGGCAGCGCCTTGGTGGCGAGTTTTTAGTATATTTTTCTCAATTTCTTTTTTATCCTATTCACTATTCTTTTGTGCTAAATAAGAAATTTATGTATTATTGCATAATTTTTAATTTAGTATAGAGTACTCTATAACATTAATTTTAAGATCAAAATAATTTGTTGATAAAATCGAGAACGCATGTTCAATTGGTATATACACTAACGATGAATTTATATACGCAAGTAATCAATTTGGTAAATTATAAAAGCTGCTTCATATGTAAAGGAACGTCATTCTTCGTGAGTGGAACATCAAATAAATCTCCTATAGTAAACGAACATTCTCTGGAATATCTACTCGATACATATATATTATAGTTTGTGAGCATGAAAAAAGGCGAATTTCAATGGAGTATTCAGTTTTTCCCATGGTTGTGAAGGAGGCGTAAGGAAAACATTATTCATTGAAGTTTTCTGCTTGCCAAAAAAGGGATTTTCAATCTTGCAAAGCTGTGATGCGTGATTTGTCAAAAATCGCGACGTGAATCTATATACACATTGAGATGTTTTGTGTTTTTCGTACGTAGTATTTTATCTTTGAAATTATTCATGGGAATCTTTTGAAATCGAATGGATGAAAGAATTATAATGGAAATCCAAAAAAAAAAAAATTGAAAACGTTTATTGAAACAGTCTTTGCATTTCAATGTTTATTATCCAAGAGTGATGTAGCTTCAACACAAAAGGCAATATCACATTTTTTTATTGTTATTTATTGAAATTCTATGCTGAAATAAGTGAAAATTATTACAAAAAAGAAAAAAAATTATAAAAAAAGCTTATAATAATTTATTTACTCATTCACACGGTTAAAGTATAGTCACTTCCTCTAGCCACGTGTATAAAGAATAATTTGAAATAGTTTAAACCACGAAAATATACAAAATATTATTGAAAAGCGAAAAATACTATCTAACAGTCGACGCGAAAATGTCAATATTTTGCATATTTTTGTCGCTTGAACCAAGTTTTTCTTTATATACATGGCTAGAGAAAATGTTTTTGCCATGTGAATAAGTAAATAAATTGATTTTAAAATTCCCAAAAATCTTAAATTTAGATATCTTCATAAATTCATAATGATGAAATTATGATAATAATACAAGTTAAATAAGACAAGTTCAAGTGAATGTTTAACTATATTATCTACATAAAATTTACAGAAATACCTATTTTTTCTAATATTTTTGACTTCATGCACAACTAACTTTATATATATTTTTTTAAAAAACTAAAATTATAAATCTGTGAAAACATACAAATTGAAGAACTCTGAAAATTTGAAGTCAATTTGTTAACAATTGGTTGAAAAATCCCATGATAACCACCAAAATAGACAAAATCAAAGCTTTGATCGAAAAAAAAGAATTTCAAACATCAAATGAGGTTTTTCGAAATTTTTCATGAATTTAAGTTTTATAATACTGTTAAATTTAATATTTTAATAATAATATGAAGTTTTGTTTATTAATGAAAATTTCATTTGTTAACTTACTTACAGAAACTATGTAATTTTTAAGAAAATGAAATGAGAGTTATCTTTATTGGTAGTGCAATGCAACCTACTCAATCACGAGGTTTAGAAGAAATTCCAATATTCTCATCTTAATTGCTACCTTTAACTGTGAAACGCATCCATATTCGTGAGTGTCAAGCATGAGACGTAAGTTTCACGAAATTCGTTAAAAATTAAATGGTAGCTTTTAGATTACTTTCTTGTTAAACGCGTTTCTTTTAACTCGCGTGAGTACATTGGAAACATTGCCGATTTTATCTTGACACTGCGTATATTCGTTTCACATCTAGATATGTGGATGGCGTAGTGGTTTTTATGAACTTTTTTGTCTATTGCAAAGTTTTTGCTAAAATAAAAACGACAGACAGTAAATAAGTATTTGAGCAATAAAAGGACTATATATTTATTATAAGGGTGCAGGAAAAAAATACAAGAAAAGAAGAATTATAAAAATAAGTAAAAGGCTTGCGTGTTTATTTAAAAATTGCATGCATGTCAATCAGTATGAATACTCATTTGAATGATTCAGAGAGATTTGCTGGTGGTATTATGAAATTATAATTTGTAAAAAATTTAACGATAAGAGCAAAATCGACGGATAAAAGTAAATGCATGAATTATTCATTGAAACTTTGATTGTCATATTTTTAACTTTTTTTAAATATGTAATAATATCTTATTGTTACGAAAAATTATATTTCACGATCATTTGATTCATGTTTACTTTCAATTGAAGAAAAATAAATAAAGTAAAGTTTAATCGATTGGATATAATTTTTGTTACAAATTTATAAATATGTTAAAAACAATATCAAACTGTTTGATTTTGTTCATTTTTGTTTTACTTCAATACACATGTTTAGAGAAATATTCTAGGGATGGAAGATTCTTACTAAATCCCTAAATCAATTTTTGAAGAATTTCACAAAAATAGCTATGCCAAAATTCAAAAAATCAAAAATTGCTGCGCTAAAACAGCTAAAATAACTGCACTAGGGTAGCTAAAACAGTTGCGTCGAGAAAACGAAAATATAATCGCATCAGGAAAACTAAAATAAGAGTGCCGAAATAGCTTCAAGGCCATTCATCTTTCAAACTAATTATTTTACAAAAAGTGTTTTTTATTCACTCATAATTTTTTATCAAATCAACTTTTATGAATAAGTATTTGTTAGAAACAAAAATTTTGTTATCAACTTTTATATTTTTATAAGAATCATAATTAAAAAAATTTTCTTAAAGAATTTCAAAATTGAAAAATATAGACAATAACTTGGAAAAAATCAAGTTTTAGACCAAATGGACAGAGTTCTTTTAAGCAATTTTCAAAATACTTCTTTTTACGGTCAAATATTATTACAAGTTTCAAAATTGTATATTTTCTCTAAAACGTATATAAATTAATGACATGACAATAGAATAAAAATAAGTTGACAAATATCTCGAAAAGTAATTGCGAAAAATATCATAAATTTTGAATTATTTAATTTTAATAAAATCTAGAACGTTACACATTGATAAATCAAAAAGTTCTGAACTCTCTTTTATTTGGCTTCAATCAATATTGGTACACTGAGTAGTGAATTCGTGTACGATAATCAATCATGTGAAGCAGACTGTATATTTGCAGCTACTTACAACGTGAACTAGGCTACCATTTCTTCATCATAGTATAGGCACAAAATATGAAAGATATCTAACGGCGCAGAGAAATTAAAAAAAAAACCTTTATTAAACTTGTAAAGCGTTTTCATTATTGAAAAGAAAAATGTGTTATTTTTATTTACATCAAACACGTGCGCATGTTATGGATTCAAGCGATTCTTTTTTACAAGTTTATTTTATTAAATGCTGATGCACAAATTTTAATGCCTCTCTTTAAATCCAGAATTCAAATTCACAATCAGTAAATAGTTTTAGAATTAACTGTAAAAATTAAATAATATAAATTTTCGTACTATTCCAGGATAAGCTATCTCATGAAAAAAAAAATAGCTTCTTTCGCGGATGATTGCACAACGTGCTTCGATGCGATAGAGCACGACATCTCCTATGGTGAATATGCAAATCGTTCGAGTGAGGACAATCGTATAGGCACAGAGTACTTATACATGCAAATTTATGCTAAGGACCGAACATCGAGAGGATGATTCTTTTGTAATCTTTTTTTTTCCTAGACACCTGACTCGTAAAAGCATTTTAAAATAAAAAAGTTTATAATGGAATGAAGAAACGAAAGAAGCTTTTAAAATAGAAAATGTTTCATTGAGGAAATTTATTTGACCCTTCGCTAAAAAAAGGTTTGATATTTACATTCTTTCGTTAAATTTTTTAGCTATGATTAATATATTGCAAAAATTGATATTTCATAGACTTTCATATTTAAAATCTTTTTACAAATTATTGACAAAAATAAATGCAATCAATTTTTAAGCAAACATTACCTTTTCAAAATAAATTTATTTATTATTTTATTTTAATATTATTATAAATTTTATTTTTCAATAAGAATGTCAAAGATTTTCAATCTTATTTTCAATTTGTACTATTTACATTTTAATTCAAAGTCTTTGAAGGTTCGTTAAAAGAATTTAAATTTTATTAAGTTAAACTGCGTCAGACAATAGTTAAAGTACTGTCAAGGACTCGGTACGCACGGTACAATTAAATATCTTTCGGAAACTTCTATCACGTGTATTCTCGTACCGCCAATTTGCACATTTTATTTTCTCCACTTTTCTTCTGTCCTTTTTCTTCTCTATATATTTAAAGTATATGACAGAAGGTGGGGCTTGAAACGAAAAGTTTTGTCTTTTCAATCGATCTAAAACAGAAATTTAACCTGTAATTTCTTTAAATGCCGAGATTTTGCGTGAGATTAAACTTTGCGGTATTACAATGAGGAATAAAGTTTTATCTTTTGTAATGTCGTTTACTGGAAAACCTTATCTAATTTTATTAAATTTTAAAAAAATGGAAATGAAAAAATATAGCTATAACTTATTTTCCAAATAACATAATAAATTTATTTTTATTTTTATAATTGTATATAAATGCTTATTTATAATGGATAAGTTTTTATTTTTATAACATAAAAAGTATAGAAAAGTTGTCTTAAGCTAATAATATTATTTTTACTTAAAATTGATTGAAATAAGTGATATATTATTCATATTAATTATATGTAAAAATATTACATTATAATTCTATTTTTGTACAAATGTTTAATCTATGTAAAGAGCTTATATGTTTCTTACAGTTTTAAAGATTCTTATAAAATATTTATATAACAATCAATTTATCTACATCAATTAAAAATCAAATACATTCCAAAAATGATTAATTTTATATTCTGCAATTTTATATTCGTTATTGTTACAATATTTTCTTTTTATGGAAAAGAATCAATAACATAATTTCGTTTATTTTATAGCTTAATAATTTGAATCTCTAAAGTACTTTTTACAAATAGAAAAATTTTATTTCAAATTTAATACCCTTTTACTTATAGAAAGTAAAAGAATTTTTTAATTAAAATACCAGAGGATCAATAAGTACTAATTAAATAAAAAGTAAAAAATATAATTCGTTCAAGAAACTGAAAAAACTGCGTAAATTTCAAATAGTTACAATTTATATTATTTAAAAATTTGTTTTAATATTGTGATACAAATATTTGTATTATCACAGTTGCATTTTCAAAAAAATCTATATTCTTAACATAATTTTATAATAATGAATGGAAATTAAAACATTTATTCAAAAATTTTTAGTTGGATGCAATTCTTACAAACACTATTATTTTATATCAAACAAAAAATATTTTTAGAGAATAGGTATCTTATAAATTTATGAGTATATATTTTAAAAATACAACCAACGTAAATTGTCCTTATATAAAATATTGTACGCAGTTTAAATTTACAATTTCATATTTTTTTCTTACATAAAATTGTGAAATAAATCGTGGCTATTTGATTCAACGTACAACATGATACATTAATTTTTTAAAAGTTATGAAGAATCCTGTCTGAATCTCAAGACTTTTTTAAGGAACTTACATTCACTTTATAATCATACAACTTCTAAACTAACTATTCAAGAAAATTTTTACTACAAATATATTAATGTTGAGATTAAAAAATTTTCAATTAAATTAAAATTTTTTCTGAAAATCTCAAGATGTTCTAAAGTTATAAAGAAATAAAAATAGTGCAAAATTTTAGATTATAATGTGCATAGAACATAAATATTACATTTTTATTTAAATTTTATCTTAATTTTCATCTACTCGCAACTTTTAAACGACTTTACTATTAAATAAATTATTTTAATCAAAAGGTTTTGATCTCAACTTTCATGTTTTTTGTTAATAATTTCTAAAATAATTAGCTTGAGAATAATACGATTATAAAACATATGCAAATTCTTTAAAAGTCTTAAAAAATTGAGCATGGGCTGCGACATACTTTATAATTTTATGTAAAAAAATGTTCTAAAGCTCAATGAAGTCTGAGATTCAAATTCCAAAAACACTTTCCTTATTAGCTCAAGAAGTCACAATTTTAATTTGAGAAAATTTAGTGTTGATATACGAGCAGCAGTTTTTTAATATTTCATATGATTAGTGTACTAATGATAACACTCCTTCATTCGACAATAACAGCACTTTCAAGAAAAGTTTCAGTTATTCAAGCTGTAAAACGCAGCATCCTTCAAATTTTAAGTAACAAAAAGTAATCTGGGTCTAGGTCAGAATCCGTGGGTCAGGATCATTATATCAATCCTTTTGATAATATAATTCTTATGTTTCATATCTACAAAATATTTTTAAAAGTTGAAACAATAAAATTTCATTGAGATATTTTTATCGACATTCCTAAAATTTTCTAAAAACATAAAATATTAATTCCAAGAATCACAGTTATCCATCAAAAAATTTCATATCTTAATATACTCTCCCTCTCTATTAAAACTAATCAAAGTGAGATTACAAGTGCGACAAAACAGCTGAAATACACGAATATAAATTTCTGTATTCGCGCAAATGAATAGGTGTGCGCGCGCAATGAGCAAACACGTTGTCTATGTTTCGCAGCGCAGTCCTCCAGAGCCGGCATGCCCACTTGTATACAGCTGCATGTTCCGCATGCTTTAACTCAGCCAGCCAGCTAGCAGCAGCAGCAGCAGCAGTAGCAGTAGCAGTATAACGAAAGGTTTCTCTCTTTCTCTCTCCCTTTCCCTATAGACCGTACCGTCAATGAGGAAAACGCGAGGCCAGTAGTTGCTCCGTAACGCTTGATGCGCGAGGATCGTATACTTTCGTTGAGAAACTCTCGTTAATGTTTTATTTACGTTTTTTTTTTCAAAATAATTAATGGCCAAACACTCGAATAAACCAGTTTCTGTATAGAAACAAACTATTCTTCACTGCCGCATACATGTTTTAACATAATCCTCGGCGAATTATCTGTTTGCTGTACTGGAAAAAAAAGGAAGACTTTTACTACTGGTTTTTTGTATCCTTTGTGAGCGGTTGGCTTTGATGCTTAATACAGTGATACTTTTTGCTTCAACTTTTCTCATTCAAGGAAAGTGCACGTAGCCTCGAAGCACCGTGGAAAACATTGAAAAAACAACATGCCCTGGTATGAAAATTCTATGCCCTTTAAATAGTAATCTGTGCTATTTGTTTACATTGCAGTGATTGTGAATGTGCGACTGTGATAGTGATATTAATTGTTTATTTATTTACCCAAGATTGTTTACCAAGAGCGCGTATGTGATGTGAAAAAATACATAAAAAAAGCGAAGAAAAAAAGTTGTTTCAACACGACAATTGCAACGAGAGACACAGTGACAATGGCACAACTGTCGAGATTCATAGCGATCCTGCATGCCATTATGCTGCTTCACAGCTGTCGCGCTATAGAGGTGAATGAACCAGTGCATAGCAAAACCAGCAAGACCTTGAGCGTGCTGTTTTGTTGCCGTAGCGGAGAGGATTTGGATAAGCCTAAAACCAATGATAATGGAGATACAGCCTGTGTTAAAACAAACGATATTTTTAATGCGTTGATTTATTCGCCCGATACGCAAAATTTTCGCAACGACATACCAAACTCTTGGCTGATTCGCGCGGGTGTTAGACCCAAGTGTACTGAACCGTTGCGCTATATACCTCACAATAAGTTTAGTCCTTTTGTTCTCGTGGACGATGCATCGGTTATACTTGAAGTTGAGACTGGACAGAAACTTGAGCCTGAAAATTTTTGTTTAGGTTTGAAGACTCTACTGGCTTGTATGCCATCGAGAAATGAGAGTTATCAAGCTATTGCTTCTACGAGGCCAAAAATTAGAAAATGCTGTGGAGCTAATGCTGCCTATGAAAAGTTAGTTAACTTTATTATTTACTTAATGTTAATATCATTTTTATTATAATTGAATTTTAGTTGATGCAGTTTTAATGATAAAATAGAAAGGAAAAATTCTTTTTCAAACTTATTTTTAAGTTTATTATAGAATACTTCGTTTATTGCATATGATAAAGGATTTGAAAGTAAACGAGAGAGAAAGATAAGAGACGCCGGTATGCGCGTGCCTTCAAGTATAATTATGGATAATACGCTGTCAAGATAATTCTCAGAACTTTTTTTCCAACCAGTTTTAAAGTTTCAAAATAAACGTACTTTTCATTTAAGATATTTATTTTATTAATAATAAAAAAGTTAAATAAGTGAGTTACATTCTGCGACTCTTTGTACTATTAAATTGAAAAAAAAAATAGTTTCGATTGAATGATTGATTAAAATATGTTTATTTTATTAATAGAAAGGATTACCAATGCTTCTATGAAATTAATTTATACGCACATTGCGTATTGACCTACTTTCAAGACGATCAGCTGATTCAAAACAGCTGGCCTTTATAACAATATTAAATTTCTTAATGAACATAACATATGAAATCAAAGCTATATAATGTTTAGGTTTTAAGTAATTAAAAATTTTTATTTTATAAATACGACTACATAGTAATTAAATATAACATTTGTACTATTTTTGTTCAACATACTCGAAAATTTCTTAATATTTTTAATTTTTTATTTTTAAGCCTTTTTTAAATCTAAAATAATTTTTTACTGGCTAATATTAGTTTTAGAATATTTTATATTTATTATTTTAACTTTTTCGCCACTTTAGGGAATATTAAGTTCTGGTATAAACACTTATAAATCTAATGAACTTTTTAAAATTTATTCGTGTTAAATATTTTTTATAGATATTAAATTTATGAAAAATATTTTTTTTCATTGAATTTTTATACTGCAAGCATTTATGAAAGTAAATGTTTGTACAAATAACCATTAAATTATAAGCAAAAAATTTCAAGCAATATATATTCCATCGTTTACCTCTTAATAATTTTCTATATATTTTACAGAAACTCGTGTATTGGAATCGAAAGTGAAAATGTAAGGTCGCTCGAAGATGACAAAGCTTTACTTTTGGGTATAAACAGTACCAACAGCAATATAAGTTTAGCCATGGAAATCGTTAGCGGCTTTCCAGTTTGCCCACGCCAGGATAATTTCTCAATATTGGGTAATATGCAAGATGCGTTGCTTCAAACTGACGCAAGTTTACTTGTCGATGGCCAGCATATACCGACCGAAGAGTTTTGTATCGAGCACGTGAGATCAACCAAAGATCAACTTATGTTTCCTAAAGTTTTCGCTTGTTCCGAACATGCTAAAGAGTAAGAAATTTAAAAATTATTAATAAATGTATAAATATTTCTAAATAAACAAGTATTTATAAAAGGATCTTATCGCAAAGGATAAGATTTTTGTTTGCGTTCATATGCTAAGCAAGGAGAAAAGTAAAGTCAAAAGAAAGGTCGTCAGTGGCTCAGTCAGTAGGACGATGGATTTATATTCTCGAGGATCCGAGTTCGAATCCCGCTCTCGGCCGATTTATACAAGCACCACTGTACATTACATGTGCTTTATTCGCAAAAAGGTTGCTTTACTCTTTTTGGCTCACATTATATAAATAAACTTTGAAATTTCAGATTTCGTAGATGATTTTATTTTTATTAGAATTCGAAATTTATTTTATAGCTAGTTTTATATTTATTAAAATACAATAAATTAACGTACAAAAACTGAGCACAAATATTTTCGATACATTTTAACAGCAAAATTAAAAAAAGAAAAATAATTTTCTCCGAAGGAGTATTATTCTCGAAAAAATTGCACAAAGCACACACAGTTTTTTTACAGCGAAATAGCAACAACGAATTAAAAAAAAATATTGCCTTTTTGCTCATAACTTCTTCTTTAATCATATTGCGCCGTTTTATAGTTACGCAGCAAAGAAGCAATTATTGCGCTCTGTTTTTACGAGTCTTCCTTCTTGCGCGCATAAAAGCTTAATGATTGAAACGAACACAATGTCTATTCCCTTCTAGGTTTGCTTGTATATATGTATAAATTTACAATTCCTCGAAGCACAATCGTCCTTGCAAAAATCTTTCTCTCTTAACATTTAATATTTTCTCTTCCTTGCCAAATGGCGCAGCGACTACTGCAGCCATTTTTGCCTTTGTTGCGCCTCTTTGTTTTTTTTCTCCTTTTCATATATATTCGCCATTCTACTCCCTATCTCACGCAGAATGCATTTATATATCTATACAGCTAAAGCGAAGAGCCATACAATGGAAAGTGAGAGTCAAGCTGCACGAGAGAGATGACTTTTACTTTTTTTTTTTTTGGCGAAGCTTCAGCTATACGCGTATAATATGAAGCATTTAATGCTGCTAGCATTTCATGCCATTAATATTTATCAAGATTTTTCGCAAAATTAAATCTTGAATCAATGACGGTGATATCATCTGATAATACATATGATAAATGTTTGAGTATATTTTGAATATAAATTTTCGTGATTTCGTACATTGCACAATTAAAATTGATTTATAAATAGTCCTTCTTTAATCCATCAAGATCAACATTTTATTCGTATTCCATTTCCTATGATCGAATAGAAAGAAGAAGAAAAAACATAACGCAAACATCTAAGATAGTATCTCTTGCTTCAGGGAAACTCGCACGTAAAAGACATTTCAGAGCGCAGGAGAAAAATATCTTCGCAAAAAAGTCATCGTTAAACATTTATCTCTCGTTTTTTCGAGTCGCTCGCGAGTGTAAATCGATCGACACTCGACCAATAACTTCTTTCTTTTTTTTTTGTCGTTCTCGAGAATGTTTCTGCAATTCATAAAATCCACCAAGAGAGTCGCGAAAAAAAGGCTAAGAGAAAGTGTGAGCGAAGGAATGCTTAACGACGCAAGGTCGCCATTCAGCTTTGGTTCATTGGCTTTTTAAAAGGCACAATAAATTGCATTATCTTGAGATGGCTATTTGCATATTTGTGATCACGTTGGTTGGTTTTTTTATTAAATTAAAACGAGTCGCTTGTACGTCACATTCTATTTTTCTTTGTTATCAAATATTTAAAATTGTAAAACTTTGAAGATTAACTTGAAATTTGTTAAAAATAACCGAAAAATAAATTTTGATACTTTGTTTGTTATTCGAATCGTTGACAAAATGGAGCTTGAAAATAATATGTTTTGATTTCAGTATCATCTTAAATTTTCCTTTTCTTCTTAGTCCATTCATAAAGCGCAAAAAGCAAACAGAGGAATTTATTGTCTTTCTTGTCACTAGGACCGTTGGAGTTAAACGGGAGCAAGAAAAATATGGGATGGAGTTTGTTTCTTGCTACGATCCCCATATGTGTGAACATAAAAATATGTTTACGTTAATGTATTTACGGGCCAGTTTGGATTGTAAAACTGTCGAAACATAAAGCTATTAATCTTTAGACTTGTCGTTTAAATAATAAGCTTGTAATTATTTTAAACGTCTTTTGACACGTATCGAGGCCAATTGAAAAGCGAGAGGGAAAATTTAAAAAAAAAAAATTATAATTATTGTACGCGTACCTTTCAAGAAACATATAATGAAGTGAAATTTTTTTTCTGATTTATGAGATGCAAAAAACATTATGTAATTTATCTTCGAAGGGAAAGAAGTATGCGAGTTCTTCATAAAAAGAAAAATTATTCTTTACCATTTTAAAAACGTTTTTTCTCTATTGATTTATAAATTTGTTTTTAATTGTCAGCAGCTTTAAACTCCTGAAAAAAAGACAAAGAAAAATTAAATTGCATATCATTTAAGCATGCATATTACCAGTCAGACTTGTTTATTAATTTTAAAAGGATTCAAGTATTGTATATTCCGTATGACAAATAAGCTTGATATTTACATTGTCAATGTATTTTTACAAAATTTCGTATTATTTTTAAAATTTTATTGAAAATTCTGTTAAGATTTTATTACCGTTGTTAATTACTTCAACATACCATTATTATTTTCATTAATTCTTCTCAAAGCTACTTTTAATTATAATTATAAAATACCATCGAAATCGAATTCCGCAAAGTTTATTATGAACTATAATCAAAGTACATTCACACATGCGCGCACGTATAAATACACGCGCATGCGCACGCTCACACGCAAATACATAAAAGCACGTAGGTACTATTAATGCTGCACTGTGGAAATTCATTAAATTTTTCATAATTTATTATAAAAATTGTAGAATTATAAAAACATGACTTTATTAGAAATTGGATAACAGTTTATTTAATTAATAACAATTTATTTTATTAAAGACATCTTAAGAGCAGCCTGGATTCGCTGTCCTTGTCTTATTGGCATTTTTGTTATTTACTCAAGTATTAATCGGTGTATCTGCAAATTGAAGGTTAAGCGCAATAGATATTATTATTACAAATATTTATGCACAAGAAAAAAAAAATCTATCGCTTTGTTTTTGAGAAAAGTAAGGAACGCGAAAATATTATAAACATAATCTTTTACTTCGGCGTTCCTTACTTTTCTCAAAAACAAATCGGTAGATTTTTTTTTCTTGTGCATAGATATTCATAATAATAATATCTATTGCGATCAACCTTTATTTTGAAGATACACCGATTAATACTTGAGTAAATAACAAACAACTCAATTGTTACTCGGTCGGTATCAGGTTCTACTCCGGCCTGCTGTTAAAAGTATAATGAAATCTAAAGCATTTTCACAATGTACTAAATCAAATAGATTTAATAATTATTGCAATGATAATTAAATTGATATGCAGGCGTAGTCATGAAATACGAATCGATATCTTTGATCAAATTCTTTGTCAAAGCATTATTTTGCGTGTCTTCGTATAAACACTTCTAGTGATAAAATTCATTAGCATAAATTGAAAAGTAATCCTTGCTTTTCCAACTAGTTAATACGTGATCGAAATTCAAAGGCTGTATTATTCGATGTTTATAAGCTACATCGATATGTATTTACATGTAATTTTACCAAACACACTAATTGTTATATGCATGAAAGGATAACATTTTTAAGAAAGGTGGTGAATGCAATTAATAAATAAAATGCAAAATAACGTCGAAATAAAAAAAAGCATTGTTACTTTTTAAAAACTTCACGATTCTTAGCATAATGTTATATTTCACATCCTGACCGCGGTATCCTGCTGAGAAATTGGTTAATGTACGATACTGACGTCACAAAAATTGGACTTCCTAAATAAATTCCAACGCAGGCATTAATGATTCATCGATATCCAAAAAATATCGTCTTAACTTTGCATTAACTTTCACCGATTCTCGACCGAATACTCTCCTATATAAAAAGTTTCGAAAGATACGGATGGTTTATAAAGTTGAATTATCGTAAATTAACCATCGATATTCTTGCTAATTATAAGCTCAAGCTCGATATTGCTTTTTGTGTGTATATATTATTTAATCAATTGATTCTTTAACCGATTTTAGTACAAACAAGAATTAAACTCTGATTAAACTTTCATTCGTTTTATCTGTTCTTAAATATCTCATGAGTTTGTACCGTTATATACTTCTTGTCTCTAAAGTAAATTAATTAATTATATTTTATATATGTAGCGGAAATTGTATTGATTTTGTTTTCAAGAATAACTCTTAAAGGTTAGATAGTATTAAAAAAATAGACGTACTTTTTGTTATATAAAACATATGTAATTGTTAATGAACCTTGTTTCAAAATTTGATGAATGGATAAAGCTTACAGTACCGCAAAAAATATTTTATCTCTGTACAATTATAAGAAACTGAAAAGAATTCAACGATTTTCCTCTTCTTTATTAGTTGCAGCATTAAAATGCAATGATGTTGTATATTATTTCAACATCTCATTTCAATTTATAAATTGTATTTTAGCTTTATAACATCTTATTTCAATGTATAAATTGTACTTTAAATTTATAGCAAATTAAAATGTGATATTTATAATTTTCATACAAATTATTGAAGCTAAAAATACTTTTATATTATAGTTGTAAAATTTTTCAAACACTCGTTTTTCTCCTTCTCTGTGACTCAATTCCAAAATTTTGAAAATGAATCATTATTATAATCAATGAATAAAAATCATATTAAGACAATACTTAAATTTAATAGCGTTATTAATTAATCGAAACTCGGTAATTTAAAATATAATTGTTTCATTTTCATTTATACTTAAAAATAAAAAGTTTTTAAATTCATGAAAAATACGGTTTATTCTCTTAATTATGTTTCAACAGCCAGTAAATGGATACTCAACGTTAGATGAAAAGTTTATTCTTTTTAGATTAATAATATTCCATTAACTTCAAAGTTTATTATACTACTATTTTTCGATATAATTAGTTCACATGCGGAAGCTTGACCTTACATAAGAAAATTGAATGATTAAAAATTATCATTAATTTTGTTCATTTACGAACCAGTATCTGTATAACGGCTATTTGTTCCTATAATATTAAAAGTATTTCATAATAATCGATACAACATTTATTATACCATAAAACGTATACCTTCTAATGTCTAATTAATGCAATCATGTTTATTTATTAACAGATTGGGAAAGCCAGTGCGCGATATACGATTCACATTATATCCAGTTGGCTTTATCATTAGCGCTATTTTCTTGGCTGCAACGCTGTCTGCCGGCTGGATTTTACCTGCTTCTCATCATGTTCTTCACTGGCGCTGTCAAACTTATCACGTTGCTTGTCTTATGCTCGGTGATATATCCATGGCTGTTATACAACTCGCCGGCAATTCCCTCCAAGGCGAATACTGCCGAGCACTAGGTTAGTATCTAGAATTTATGATATTATTATACTATTTATAATTATTTTTTTTTGGAGAATCTTTTGTTTTTATATGCATGGATGGATTACATAAAGTAAGATAGAAGTCAAATATAATATTCAAAAACGTAATTATTTCATAAAATCTATTATTAATCCAAAATTTTTTATAATTTTTGAATTTAGAAAACTGTACACTGATAAGAATATTTAAATAAAAATATTTGGTCATCTGTAAGCAAAGTGTTAAAATATACATTTTTTCTATAGAATTTAGGAAAAAATTACTAGCTAAATGTTTCACTTTCAAATTTAATTTACGAAGAATAATTTATCTCTAATGCGTAATAATCTGTATTATTTCTCAATACTTGCACATGACCAATGAAAACAGCAAATTTTACTTGAACATTTCTACCAGTATATGCAACATAAAATAATTTTATTGATTCATCGTGATTCAGCGCAATGAGTTTAATGGCCAAAAAAATTGCGAGTACTTATAGCTCGGAGAAATTGTAAAATTTTCGATGGTTTTATAAAAAGAATCAATAATAACAAAATTGAAAACACGCTCGCAAAAAATGTAAAAAGCAAAGTAATAAAAAATTGAGGATAAAAAGGGGAAGGAAAAAGAGCGAGAAGAAGGAACAATGGAAATTGGTTGAAGAAAAACGAAGTAAAGCAGAAAACACAAAAGCATAACAAAAATGTTAAGGCAATAAATCATCCGATAGTCAAGCTTTCTATAAAAGTAACAAACTCAAGTGAATTCTTTTCGCGCTCCCCCAACACCTTTGAATCTTAGCAAAATGTGTTTCGAGAGCTTTCATAAATCTTCGGGGATTATTTCTTCTTTTTTTTTTTAATACCTTTTTTATACAGCGCGCTTTCGTGCTTTCATATTAAAATTAGAGCTTGCAGCTCGTGGGAATAAAAATTTTTTTTGTATTTCCTGTAATTAGTTCGCTTAACAATCTATGACCCATGAAAATACGCGATTTACGAGCAAATCCGAAGCAATTAATTTTCAATGCAGATATGCATGAGCATCGATAAAGTTGTTCGATTGTAGGTTAATAAATTATCGTGATCGAGCGTACAAAATAATACTTCACTCGCTATATTATTTCTTCGGCAAAGCTTGCAAAATTCGATTACTTATTTTTTATTTCGTACGCCAGCTCAAGATATAAATCAAATTTTCATACTGTTTTAGCAAAAGCTTTTTAGGTAAATTAAATAGTACTTTAAGTTATAATATATAAAATCAGATTAATTATGTATATACTTATATATATATATATATATATATATATATATATATATATACATTTACTAATAATTAATCTGATTTTATTAATTAATTTGATTATTGTTTTGTTAAAATATAAATATATGTATATATATAAAAAATAAAAAAATTTTTTTTTTATCAATTAGATATAATTCCAGCGGAACCAACGATAAAGAATTTTTTTTTGTTTATTTATTTAACGTCGTTGTATTTATACTATAATTGCGATACTAATTAACGACAAAGGTTTCCAGTGTGTTTGCAAACAAAGCACATGTAACAAACAGTGGTGCTTGTATAATATGGCCGAGAGCGAGATTCGAACTCGGATCCCCGAGATTATGAATCCATCATTCTACCGAGTGAGCCATTGAAAACCTCAGCTATACAAATTAATTGAAATATTTTATATGGTACGAAGTATTCTGATCTCATCGAGAAACTCAATTTCTCGAATTTCACGATCAAAGAGTAATCATTCGAATAATCGTATGGCTAATCTGGTTTCTCTCCGAAATCGATAAAGAAGAACCCGCAAAACCATACTGCGGGTTTCAATTAACTATTGAACAATTGTGTGCGGTTTCGATTCTTTTTTAAATCCACAAAATTTATTGAAAGTTATGTGTAATGTTCATTTTAGTTGTTTTTCAATGCACACGTAGGATTTGAGGAAAAGTAATTGAGTTTTAAAATTGATGGTAGGATGGTAATCGAAGGAATGGTCATGCATGATGTTTAGAAGATAGGGTATGTTGAGGTTTAGTTACGCAAATATCAAAAGAACTAGTTACACACGTAGATACGCATGAACGTTACTCCGTTAATTTATCCACATATAGATGTAGCCATTTTCCAAAAAAAGTATATTTTCATTTGTAGCCTTTAAAAATTTATTTATATAATGTTATTTAGAAAACTTTTTTTTATAAAGCTTATTTTGTGAAAAAACACATAATAGTATCTTATGCACCAAGTGCGAAAGTACATTGCGCACGCGGTGTATATACTATTTTATAACACGAGGGGCGTAAAATGGTCATTTCATGCACTGCTTTGCGGGCATAAAATGAAATTTCTCGCACTCAGTGCATAAAATGACCATTTTACGCCCCGAGTGTTATAAATATATTCATTAGATAACAAACATGATGAATGCATGTAAACTCCGTTTAGTATAATATGGGTTAGCCAAAATTACAAAACAAAATAAAAACTTAAAATTTATCTATTATCTAAAGGCTGTTCTTACCGCTAAGATGTCTTTTTTCACCTAAAATTTATTTTCTTGCTTTCTAAACGCAAAAGCTTATTTTAGTTTAAAAATTTTCGCTGCAAGTATTTAATCTTTATAGCAAAAAATATGCCGTTAATAAATTTTAAAACACAAAGGTACATCGATGAACATTGACCTTAACATAGACAGGATAGACCAGTCTGCATACGATATTAGACTTGATTATTGTACCGTTAAGACAATCCGTTAGCAACAGAATTCAGTATTATGTACAATCATTTTTTTATCAATTTCTGCAAATTTTAAATGATAACTTATTTATTTCTTTATGCAAATATTAACTTTTTTGTTAATTAATTTGAATTTTCGATATACTAATTTTTTAAAATAAAAGTTCGACTATTTAAAAATTAGTTTAGTTTATAAAGGAATATTATTAAGATTACAAATGTCTTTTTGGAACTTTACAATGGATTTGCCAAAATGATATTTTCTTGAACAAATTTATGAAAATGTATGAAAACAAACATTTTGAAGGAAAACAATCACTTATGATAACAAATTAATTAAAATTATAATTCTTACAGTAATAAAAGTAATTTAGGATAACACGGGAATACGATACTTTTATTTCTAATAAATTAAAAGTATAGTGATATAACTATTGTTGCTATAATATTAAATGTTTAAAATTCTATTTAGTTATAATATTCATTTACATAAAATTTAATCTAATTTCTTGATTAAATTAGATTTCTTTATCAAAAATTGCCTAAAGCATGCATTCCTTATAGAAATAGAGTGATAAACAAAATCGCTTGTTTGAATAAATCACCAGCGTTGAAATTACAAATGAAAAAAATAGAAATCTTGTTTGTCATTCAAATAAAGTGCTTTTCTATAAACGAATACCAAGTACGCATATAGATTTGCTACACGAACTTCTGATGGAGTTAATGTAAATTTAATTTCCCATCAGTTACGATTCTTGACACTTTGTTATACGAAGTAACTGGCAAAATGATACTTTAAAACTTTTATTTCTAAATATAATTTTACTAACTAAATAGTGACTAATATTCGATAAATTAGATTTAAAGTAACTAATTTAAAATTCTAAATTAATTAAACTTTATAAATAAAATACTTAGAAATTTATTTGGTATAATTATATTAATTGATACACAATAAACAGTTATAATAAAAAATGATATATAAAAACGTGTGTTATATAAGAACAAATAAAATATAAACATTAAGATCAATAATTCATAATTACGAAATTTCTCAAGCATTCTAAGAATGCAGTCTGTTATCTATATAGAGAAAAGGAATTTATTAATTTTTCTTTTTATGCTATTGATGCACCATTCTTTGCAATGTACAAAAATTAAACACGAACATTAATGAAATTTAAATTATTTAATTATCAAAATTGCAAAAAATCATATGAATTTCCATTTTTCTTATTTAAAAACTTCATTCAATTCCGGTTTATAAATCCATTAAATTAGCATGATTAAAAATAAATTTAATAATAATACTTCAGTATTTACTAAAGTTCATTTCACCATAACTTCAATTTGCTAAACTAACTTCGCCAAACTAAACTTACTTCTCTAACGTAATTTTAATTTTGATTAATGAAAGAGCGTCGCAAACCATCAAGGAATGTAAACGAAGCTAACCTGTTTTTCATTTTTCTTCATATTTATTTGCAAATTCAAAATTTGCATCTTTGATTTTGATCGTTGGTTTCACTCAAAAAATTCTTTCGGTCCTTTTTTTCGCTTTCACTGTATAATGCAAAGTAAAATAAAATATCACTAAAGCGCACCACAAAGCTGCATTCAATTCATCCTTTTTTTTTTGTTTACGAGCAGACGAGAATGATGATTTTTCAGTCTTACTTTGTGCCATTGCAATGTGAAATCCAGGGTAAAATAAAAAGTTATTTTATTATCGGATTGAAGCGTTCTCTGGGTTTTTCTTTGATTCCTCGTTTTTTTATACTGAATCTCAATAGAGAAGAAAGATTACATCGCTTTATTTTAAACTATAATAAAATACGTTACTTGCATTATTATTATTATTTCTGTTATTCATTATTTTGAAAGTAAGTTTAATGGCAAAGAAATATATTATATTTTGATACTATGTTTCTATGTATTATTTTATCTTGCGATGTAAATGAAACTGAGTCCATTACTTCAGAGTACAATAAAAAAAGCACTGAGCTTTATAATTGTTATTAAATTTTAAATTATGTTTTATTATTATGAGTTTCCTTTGACAAAAGATTTATTTATGTTAATGGAAACTTTTCTTTTAGAAATTTAAAAATATTACAAATATTGTTTCTACCTTTTCTAAAGTCATTAATTAAAAAAATGATGAATAAATTTTAAATTCATAAGTAATCTCTTCCTGTCACATACAGATGACGTTGAAAGGACGAAAAAAAAAATCACTTTCCATACCTCCGCTCGAAAAATGTCACTAGTGATATAGTAATACGTGTGAAGTTTCCCTTTTTTCATGCGAGCTTTATTTGTAAAACCAGCTATCATAAATACATTATTTCTTAAAAGAGACGTCGACTGCTACGATTGTTCTCGGAGTCCGTCTAACTTTTATCGTAAAGAGGAAAGATAGTAAATTTAACAAAAGGGAGAACTTTATTTTTATTCTCTTTCTTTTCTCTTTTTTCTCGGGAATTTCTTTTCTTTCCTTTTTTTCTCTCGCTTTCGCTTGGGTCCATTGTGCTGCTTGTCGAACGTTCGATGAATTCTCGCACTGCGTAGAATTTTTTCATTAATAATTAAATCATCGCAACAATGTAGAGTAATAATTGTTTAAGAGAAAATATATATTAATGTATACTAAAAAAAAGTTAATTACAGATGTAATACGGTGGTGTAAAATTAAAAAAGTTAAAATCATTTTTTTCAAATGTTTTTTTACATTTGTTATTAAATGTAATTTTAACAGAATGTATTTGAAATAGAATATCCATTGGATCATAAATTACATTACATAATCGTAACATGTATGTACGTAGCGCATGAAACGAACTTTCAATTAAAAAAAATTTAAATAATATATCTATATGTACTTATATGTACACAAATATTTCAATCAATCTCTTTTCCCGTACATATAACGCATTTATCTTACACAATGCAATAACAGTTTTAAAAATTTAATAAAACAAAAACACACACATAGAGAAAAACAGCTAACGTCTACTTTGTCTCTGGGTACTTACAGTAAGTGAACATATTTTCTTTTCTTAAGAATACGAGGGCTTCTTATAACGTATGTACGCCGTGAAAGGGCACATAAATCCTTGCCGCTTAACTCATACGTCTTATTTATGATCTCCGTTGATTCGGCACTTGCTGTGCGCTTGGCCACAGTAAAATATTAGTCGAGAGAAGAAGAAAGAAAGAAGGAAAAAAAACGTGTGCAATTTCTTCCTCTCTCTCCCTCTGCGTTTAAAATCTTTCTTTCTTCCTTATTAATCGTGATTTGTTACGTGCTCTTTTATCTTAACGAGCATCTACTGGATAAATTAATGGCGAATCATTGACTTTAATGATAAGCTAATTAATGAATCTTTCTTTGTCTGGAAACTTTATTTTTTTTTTTTGGTCTTTTGTGTTATTTATTAATATTAACTCATTGTCGTATGGGTTACGGTTCATTTGCCACGGGATGTTCGAACGGTCACTGACATTTTATTTTATTTATTATTACCTGTTATGAAATATCTAAAGTTTCATTAAAAATTAATATTTTGATTAATCTTCTTGACTATTTATGTAAGATACGTTATGTAAGGTAGCTTTAGGTAAAACTGTAGATTTAGCATCATAATTTTAAAAAATTTTAATTGAACTAATTAATATTGAAGTTACCATTTTCATAAGTTAATTTTAGTAATTATTAAAAATAAAAAAAAAATTATTATAAATTATAAGTATTGATAAAAATCTAATAAAAAAGAATTCTAATAAAATTAATGGAGAACTTTTAGGTACTTATATAGAAAATCTTGTTCGAGGGTATGATTTAGACAGATTGATATACGTAAAATATAAAAATTAACGTCAGCCTTGATTAAATATTTAATATTATGATCAAATTATAACATTATTCTTACCTTTTCTGAAGTTCTTTCTGGACCAACACGGGCATTGTCTTAATTGATTTTTACATGAGATTAATTACCAATAAGTGCAAAAATTATAGTCCCTTTACCTTCTACTACATTTGAATGAAATTCAATTACAAGAACAAATTATGTTGCCATTCATAATCAATCTTCTTTTAATTACCTACATTACTTATTGGATGTTACTCTGTCATTTATGCGGAAATTGAATTTCTCAAAATGTCTTTTATTCAATATAAATGATTTTAATTATCAGAAGTGTCAAATTAAAGAGAAAAAATATTTTGAGATAAAGTTTAATTAATGAACAAAATTTGATTAATATTTTTAAAAATACTGTAATTTTTCAAATTAATAACGTAAAAATACAAAAAAAAATATCATACATGATTTATATAATATTAATTTAATTTTAAACGAATACTTTTCATAAACGAATCCAAAATTTAATTAATGAAATTATTTATCAAATTAGTCACCATCAAACTATATATCAAATTTTATAATTATTTCTATTAAATAATTTTCTACACTCTCTATAAACAACGAAGCAATTGAATATTTAATCATTTTAATTAATGCTAACTTTAACGTAATTATATTTGATATTAACAAACAAGTGTAGATTTGCAAACACGAATACACGATGTTAAAAGCTGTTTGAACTTAATATACATCACATGCTAACAGGTTATCCAAATTAATTTTTGAAGAAATTGATCAAAATTAATTATTTGTTAGGTTTTAATAAATTTTCTTCGTTATTTACTTATTATTAATACTGATATTTATCATTTTAAATTTAAAGTTGATAATAATTTATTTCATCACAGTATATGAAATATATCTAAAGTATAAAAATGTCACTACTTCGACAATAAAAGAATATTTCAGTTTTATGTTATTTGAAGACAAACGAATGAAGTTTTGTAAAATTTTACAGTTGACAACGTATATACGCTCAAAGTATAACAACGTAACCATATCCTACACGTAAAAATATGAGTAAAAAGAAAATTTAAAATAAAAAAAAAAAGAGTACTCTTTGAGCAGAAAATATTTTACAATATATAAGAAGTATATGAACATATAAAGTTGGTGTTTGAGCTTCCATCGTACAAAAATGCAATACCAAGCTCTCCGCGTCTAGAACCTATATTTTTGCGAACTTATATTCGAAAAATTTTCAAAGCCAGTGCAATAAGAGCATGAAAATTTTACAATGTAAGGAATTGAAAAATTTATTTACAAGGATAGCTTTTTGAGCTTTGCCTTTTTCTGTAAATCAATTTTCAACATATATTAGAGTCATTCTGAATTTCAATTATGATGTATTTCTATAATTTTTGTTGTAGAAATGCATTTTGTTTATA
Source organism: Anastatus disparis (assembly GCA_017163975.1). NCBI lineage: Eukaryota > Metazoa > Arthropoda > Insecta > Hymenoptera > Eupelmidae > Anastatus > Anastatus disparis. The sequence continues at coordinate 8,871,837 of JAFFSR010000227.1, forward strand.
AAATATATTCATATTTTATGCATTATACTTTTAAATAAATTCCAACAAATTTTTATCTATTTTTCTGTTATATATGAAGTAAAACTTTGTTTTCAACGGATTTAAAAACATTTTAAAAACTTTATCAAATTGTAAAAGTAGTTTAATTAAAAATATATATTTAATTAAAATTTATATCCAGTGAATGCGAAATTGTTTAAATAGTTTAATTAAACTACTCACTAAATTAAATAGTTGGTTGAACACACAAATATCATATATTATTACATGAGTATAATTAAAATTAAAATTAATTAATCTTTCATTACAACCATTTCCTTCTATTATTTACCCATTATTCGATAAAATTTCAACTAAAGACAACATAAAAAAATCCATTATGTTTATAAAACAAAATAACATATCCTCTAAGTATTTTACCACATCAAGTAAAGTAAACTCTCTATACATGAACAAGTAGTTTCTCGTGCGATTGATTCGATAAATCCACAAAATGGGAAAGATACAAAAAAAAAAAGAAGAACGAAGAAGAAGAACGAAGTGTAAGCTTAGCTACCACAAAAGCTTCGCTTCGGCAAATCCTTTAGGGTACAAGGCCAGCATGCCAAATAACTTGACCAAGCAACCCAACTATCTATACTATGGACAAGAAGAATAAGAAAATAAGGGAAAAAAAAAAGGAAAGAGAAACCTCATGAGAGACAAGGGTCTAGCGTGTATAAAGAAGGGTCGATGCGCTAGCAAAATAAATGACCAATTTGACGTTACGTGACTTGGGAAGTGTCTTGAAATTGACAAAATAGAAAGAGAGAGAGATGGAAAGTAGTCTTAGTTTACTTGTTAGTTTATAGAGAGGAGTAAAATTTAGACTGTGTTTAAGCAATAAGAAATATCTATAGTACTCGAATCCCTTGGCGCTAGCAACTTGTTCTCTTGATGATGATCCCCTTCTTTTGTATGTGCGATTGGACCGATATATTTCAAACGCAGCTCTCTTACTTTTACTTTTTTTCTTATTATTCATCATTTTTACATCATGAATTTGTGTTTATATTAAAACATATGAAAATATAAATGTTAAATATGCTTTAAAAAAAATACAGTAAATATTGTTTATTAGCAATACAAAAATATACGAAATAAAAATTTTATTCTATAATTAAAGTTTATTGTACACTTTATCATTCAAAGAAACTTTAATATTTAATAAAAAACCAAAACGGTAAATAAAAAAAAAAAAAACAACTAGATTCACTTTCAGGAAAATTGAAAAATAAAATCCAGTTGAATAAAAAATAAATGTAGTATATCTATGTACAGTCGCCTAACTTTGCACGACTGTTTCTACTTATTGTGTATATACAGGTATAATGTCCTACACCTTTATTTTCAACTTTAACTGCGTTTTTCAATTTACAAAAGTTCTTTTATAGTTTACACTTTTCCTGCACTTTTTCAAATAATAATACTTTCATAAATTTCCATCATAGGACAAATTTCTTTTGCAGTTTGTTTACATCCTCCCTGATATCTTTGTTTTATTTTGTTGTTTACGCAAAATGTGTTTATTACAAACGATCAACATAAATATAATAAACGACCATATTGCAGCAAACAGTAGGATATGCTTTCTTTAAACGCATATTTCACATTCTTATCAAGCTCATTTATCAAAATTTATTGATCATCATTGAAACTGATAGATTTCTTAAGCGCAAATTTCTTATTAATACAAATGCTTTCTTGATTAATCAATCATTTATTTCGATTGATAAATATTTCTTCGTATAATTATTACTTGTTTCTTATGTTTTAATATTTTACTCTTGATAAATTCTGAAAATAAAAAGCAATCTTAATTTTTTTAATTATCAAAGTGTACATTTATTGATACAACTTAATGAAATTTAGACTTTTATTATAAATCTACTTAAGAGTTCATTTAAAACTTCTCTCGTATTTTATAATTATAAATCCTTTTGCGAATCGTCGATAATGATGTTCTCAATAAAAAAAAAAGAAACAAGCTTAAAAAGTGCACTTCAGTCTTTGCCAATTAAATTAGCTGCATCATTAAATTATATTAAATAAAAAGGCACACGAATTCTCTCTTCCTCCATAAACGACGAAACAAACGGACGCCAATAATAAAAGCTTATAATAAAATTGAACAAAAAAAAAGAAGAAGAACTCAACGTTTTTTGCACTCTTGCGTAATTTCATTATCTTATTATAAGAGAGAATCCGTCGTCTCGAGCCGTGAAATCGTTGCGCTGCTCTCTCTCTCTCTTCCTCTTCCCTCGAGGGGTTGCAGGTGCGAAAAAGGTGGATAAGAGAGCGGAACGCTGGCGATATATAAATCGAGGCGCGATGCGTATTTAATTTTTAATTGAATGAGAGGATAGAACTAAAATAACAGTTAAAAGTGAAGATAATAAAAAAAACGAATGTCTGGTTAGCTTGGAAATTTATGAACTTTTGATTTAAAGATGATAAAAGTGGTTGAAATTTCAAAGTTTTATAATAATGTCGTAATAAATGATTTGTTTAATCTTAAAATCAAAACTTCCATCTCGCAAATACAAAAAAGAAATAAAATTCTATAGAAACTTTTTAAAAAAGACATTATAGATTTTTCTCCTTTGTAACTTTTACTCATTGCACCTCATCAGACGATGTTTAAGCTCCAACGTATAAACACATGAATCCTTTTTTTTTATATATAAAAGAGGATTTTATAAATATCAGACGCTTTTTTTTCCTTTCACATACACACACGTCATAGCCAGCTCGCTCGAGCAGAGCGAGAGCTGTTTCTATGCTCGGCTTGAAAAAGTGAAGAGACCATTACAAGATCATAAGTACGTACGTTGTAAGCGTAACAGCCGGTCCCCATGTATTTATGAGATTATTTTTTTTTCTTCTTCTTCTTCCTTTCCTATACGGCGCGGCAATGTGCTCGGTGCTTTAGCGAGAATAGCAAGGTGCTTTTATCAAGAGTAAATGGTACAACACAGCTCAGTTGTGATTTCATAAAAAAAAAAATAGCAAATGGGTCTTTTTCGCGCGCGCGAGCTCGCACGGCAGGTGGAGAGCAAAGCACCTCGTACCATCCTCCTTAATGTGTCCATTTAGATTTTAAAATTTACGCTATTCGTAATATTCCCAGTAATATGGAAAACATGCTGCTTTTTTTATATGTTATATACGGATTTCATTTATTTGGCGATAATAAAGTTTCGTTAAATGTTATTAAAATTTAAAAGCTTTTGTAAACGTTTGTTCCACGGATTCATTTATAAGCCAAATGATTTCCATTGCTTTTATTTTACAGGATGTCTTTATTATCATAAAATTTTTATGTTCCTACTAATTAATTTTTAAAGAGAATTTTATGATTTCAGTAAGTGAAAATTCTCACAGGATTCCATTAAAATATTATAATTTAAGTGTTTATATTTGATAGTTAACGATTCCCTGTAAAATTTCTCCATATAAAGAATGAAAAATACTAAAATTTTTTATTGATCTTCCAATAAAATGTGTTATTACCTTATAAATTGCCTCCGTTTTTTTTTAATTACAAAAATAATTGAAAATTTTTACACGGAAAAACGATTTTGTCAATTAATTTCTCGACACACGCCATGACTCTAATAAACTATCCTTATTTATTTCGGCAATCGAGAAAGGTGATTAATTCACTCACTTTTATACCTAATTAAGCGTAACTCCCGTCTGACGTACGAATATAATAAAACTGCCAGCCGTCCGAAATCAAAATTCAATTATTCACTTATACCTTCGTCAGCGTGTACGCATATACGCGTACGGCTGCGCGTGGACGCAAAAGATATAAGAAGAATCTTAACTGACAGGTGAAAAGTGTAATGAAAAAGCCGAATAATGGACAAAGGCGACTCGGTTTGATGAAGAGTTTTGCGTACCTTTTAATTTTTATTAAAGTTTTTTGAGACTTTCAATTTTAATTGGAATAGAGATTTTCAATTTGATCCGTGTAATAATGTAAATTACTTCATACTTAATTGAATGTTTAATATTTGCACTTTGAGCGTTTGAAGTTATTACTCTAAAGTTATAATTTTATCACTTTAGAAGGGATTTTTTTTAATTACTTGACGAATGTTTACTGTCACATTAGATCCATTAGTTGTGCGAACAATTAATTTTGCAAATAATTGTTCATAAACTTCATACTCACTTTTGATGTTATTTTATGCAAATCAAGAGGTTGCTGGCCGGTAACCTGGTTAAAATTTGTTTATGTCAATCTTTTTTTTTTTTTTTCAATAATTTAAAATATTAATTTTTTTACTCTAGAAAACAGTTTTTTAGCTTTTTCAACATTTTAATTGCACACTTCGGTTAGGTTTTTATAATTCATTTTTCTTTTTCATTGAAAAAAGATATAAATTAGTGATTTTCTTGGAAATTTTCTGAGGGGTTAATTAATTCCCTTTATTTTAAGGGAATGTAAAATACTGATATTAGTTTTTCAAATTATTGATTCTTAATGCAAAAGTTTTAAAATAATTGTTATTAATTAAATTAAATCTTATCAACAAATAATCGTTAAAAATTATCAAACAAATTATTTTCAAGTAAGCAATGGTTTAAATAATTGTTATGAATAAGTTAAAATTTTCTAAAAATACGAGTTAATCGAAAAACACACAACTGCGAATTCTCACTAGTGTGCAGTTTTAAGGATTAAGTTAAGTTGAAAAGAAAAGTGCTTTAAAACTTCTCTCTAAAAGTTTATAGTTTTCGAGTTACAAACAATTTAAAGTGTAAGAAAACTCGAAAATGACCATTTACAGACTCGAAAACATAATAAAAATGATTACTTTTGAAGTTGCCAACTATCTAAATTTAATTTTAAGCATTCCACGTCAAGATCTTTATGAGTAATTGAGTTTTATTTTATTTTAAATCATTGCTTTATAATTATTAATAATATGCTGTAAGCTAATATGTACCTGTTATTTTTTAATATGTGGACTCGTCATGTCACCTTATACCAAGGGCATATACATTCTTTAATTTATTATCAATAATTAAAAAAAATGTTTTGAAATAAGATTTAATTATTTTTCCAAATGTTATAGAAAGACGTTTAAACTTTAATTTACAAACTTTTAATTGTTTTTAATTCGAAATAAACGATCGACTTTAGAGAAATATTACTAAGAATCTTTTCCGTTCAAAATAACGCAAAAAATCTATAATTAACAGCTCATTTCGTAAAGATTTTCAATTTGGGTATTAAAGAAAAAAGCAATCAGTAAATATGTAAATATTATATATTTACATTTTAAATCGATTCATTAATAATATAATTAAAAAATTGGTTTAAAAAAGTTTCAATACCATTGTTTATACAAAAGTTATAAATAATCATTATAATTTTTGGTAAAACAATGTTTCTAAAATTTAGAAGTTACTTTTTGACGATTTTCGGAAATAATTTAGTCTGATGCGTAACATTAATTTAATCTCCTATTCACATAGCTTTAAATAGATAAATATGTAAATATCTTTTTTAAATGGAATCATCATGCGTCGTCAAAGTCTATTTGAGTAATTCGTGAATTAATGGTTTTTTGCTTAAATATCCTTAATTTTATAATTTCTGCAGGTTCCTTAATTTCCACATACATTACCATTACATTGCAGCGAGCACGTAAGAAGACATTTAGAAACAGCACCTTCAACTTCCAGAATCTAAAAAGAAAAAAATATTAATAATTTGTTAAAGAAAAATTAGTATAAAACGAGCGTTAACAGTACCATAAAATAGTTACAATAATTTACATTTTACAACTCAGTTACACTATTTTACTGATTTTATCAGTAGCATATATTACAATAAAACGATATTCGCCACCTAATTTATTATAATTTTTACTTAAATTTGAAGATAATCGTTTATTATGCTTCATTAAAATGAACTTCTTACTAATATCTTTCCCTGCTCAACCAAGCTGTCAGCGCTTTTTCCATTGCTTTTGTTGAACGTAAATTGTCCTTATCAGTGTATGCTAAAGCGACGAGTACGACGCCGACGAGTGGTTAAACTTGAAGTTTTCACGTGCAACAAAAACATTCAAAATACTCCAAAACTTATGCACCTGACGGAACTTTGTAGACGAATTTTTGCTTGACTTTAGCCCATGCTAGCTCTTTTTTTTTTATATTCTTGGCTCTCCTCTTCTTTTTTCCTCGGCATCGTGCCATGCATGCACAACTCCTCCTACAGTGCAAGGAAGTGCAAAAAAAAAAGTAAACGAAAATAAAATAGCACCAAGTGAAAAGCATAAAAATAAAATATAGAATGAAAAAATAATGGAAAAAAACAAAGGAGACAGAAACAGTGCAGTAAATATACGTAGAAAGTTAAATGAAAATATAATACGATTCTCAAAACAAACTAGTAAATATCATGATGATCTCTTTTTAAAAAGTTAATGTTCTGGAATAAATTTTGAACAAACTTTTTGTAAATTTTTATAAATTTTTTAATAATTTGAAAGTATTCCAATGAAAGTTCATTATTGTGAGCTTAAATTTAATCCAATTTACGAATATAATGTAATCAGATTATGGTAACACTTATATACTGATGAAAATCTGATACTTGCATAGCGCAATTTATGTTTTATTAAAATATTTTCAAATCTATTTAAAATTGATAAATTGTTTAAAGAAAATTGATAATATTAAATTTCAGTCAAGCTAATATAGTATTAATTTTACTTTATAAATTTGCGTATTTTAAGTTATAGTAAAAAGGCAGGATTTTAACACAGTAGATGGGAGAATAATAAGTCTGAAGAATGACAAAAGCTTCAAAGAAAATAAACAATATAGGAAAAGCTTTCCTTATAAACAAAAACAAGGAAAAGCTGCACGGTGCAAAGGGAAAATTAGAGTTTAATCTGAGCAAAAAATGAGCGTGCACCAGCTGCTGACAGAAACTGTCGCTTTGTTTTTTTCCACGGTCAAGCTGTGAGCCTTTTTTTCTTTGATGTACGATGAACGCCACGCGAATTCTCTTTTTCTACGCCGCGCTACCGTCATCATCACTTTACCGACGATACTTTTATTTTTTGTCTTTTTTTTCAAAAAAAAGAATTGCAGAATGATAGCTTGAAAATGTTACGCTTGAGTAGTTTTTAGTTTTAGTAAATAAAAGAAGTATTTTAGTTAAAGAACAATTAATAATGGAGCTTTTTATTGAGAAATTGTTACATGACCATTAATTACTATCACGAACTCGGTTTTTAATCGCTTAATCATATTTTGTACATTTTTTTTTTAATCTAAAGAATAAAAAAGTAACCAAATCTGATATTTTTCCATTTCTCATTCTCCTACACCAAAATTTTATTTCTTATTCTATATGTTTCAAGAAAGACAACTTTCAAAATGAAATATACATTAACTTCAATTATTTTGGCTTGATTTTAAGAGAATACACAATTACTTGACTTACTAACGAACTTCATATCTCTTATAGAATTATGAACTTAAAGTAGGTCATCATTGTCACCCAAAAATATTGTGAGAAATAAATCATCGTTAAATTCAAAACAAGGTGATAAAACTTGGAAAAGATATTTAAGAAGAATCTTTAAGATCGTGTTTTGCCCCAAAAATTTAAATGTTTAAAATTTTTATGTGATAAAATTGATGTTCAGATTTATCATATTGAAATAAGTCACATTGACTTTTATATTTGATTTTAATCGTATAGGGTGGCCAGCTAACATTATATTATTCTGTTGATTAAATTTATAGATTAAGTTTGGCTTCCGAGTGATTTTGCTTCTTTGAATAATTATTTTGTTCTTTATAAACTTTAGAAGACCCATTAATTCATAAGATACTTCATTTATTACTTGAATCATTTACATCGGACAACAGAAGACTTGCAAGTCTTAAAAGTAACTACAAAGCTTTTTAATTTTACAGCATCAGACTTGAAAAAAACCTGATAATTAGAAATATTTCTATTTCATACGATTATTTCTTATAGGGTTTATTAAAAATTGATTAATCTTTGTTTCTATGTCTGTCTTTATCTTTATTTACTTTTCTTTCACTTTCCTTTTTCTCTCAAATATTATAAAATATTCTCGAATATTTATATTTATTGACTATAATTATACTGTTAGTCTTTAAAATTAATTTTAACGTTTATTCTCCGTTACAAAATCAATAAAAAGAAGAATAAATTTAATTTAAAATACAAGCTTAACCTATATTTATTTCGTATTTTTCTCAGTAATGCGATATAGCTCCCACAATGTTTTTACACGCTGGTTTATTCCATATAATTTTAATGCCCCATTGATTATGATAATAGGAAAATTCTAAACGTTATGAACAAGATCAAAGTTATCAATATTCAATTAAAATCAACATTCAATAAAATTTCATAATAGATCTAAAAAATATTAAGCTTTTGAGGTAAGCATATTTATCGAGCCAAATCACCTAAATTTACGAGGCTTCATAATTTTACGATGGTTTTATCATCATCACAGATTCTTCGTGAAATTCATGCGAAAACAAAGACTCAGTAGTATAAATTTTATAGTCTTGAATTTTAGCTTTGAATAGATTAGAATTGATTAGACTGTCATGATTAAATAAACTTTATATTAAAATTTAAAAAAATCTGCTGTTACAAAATGTTGACCATAATCAATTTACTGTGTTAATGCTTCTATGAAAAGTATTTTCTGGAAGAATTACTTGAGGTCTTCGATGGCTCACTCGGTAGAGCCATGGATTCGTAACTCGAGAGCGCGAGTTCGAATCCCGCTCTCGACCGATTAAAACAAGCACCACTGTATGTTACATGTGCTTTGTTCATAAGCACACTGGCGACCTCCGTTGCTAATCAGCATCAAGATGATGGCATAAATACAGCAACGTTAAATAAAATTAAAAAAAAAATTCAATATTGAGATAAAAAATTAATTTTTTTGTTTTTAAAAAAATTATGTTTCTAAAATATACTATTACATTTTGACCAAGATTTAATTATATCAGATTAAATTAGAACTTCAAACACATTTTTAACAGAAAATAATAAATTAATATAAAAATGAATGTTTATATCTTAAATGTTTATATGAACCAACTTTTAATTTACTACATAGTTTTTTACAATCTAAAATTAAATCCGAAAATAAGAAAACGCTTTGCGTATAAATAAAAATAATAACATTATAATACCAAATAAAATAAGAAAATTATTAGAATTTAATGAACAGTTTCTTTAAAAATGATTCAACAAATTTTTATAAATAATTTTGAAAACTATTTATTTTGATTTATTAGGATTTGATAAATGAATTCAATGCGTGCGCTTATTTCAGCCATACCACTATACTTTAAAGTATTTAATTATGACAGAAAGCAAGAAGGCGGACTGCGGAAATACAAGGGGGAATCAGATGATGAAATTAAAAAATTTCTTTATAATTTATGGCAAACATACATAAATAAAGCTTTTGTCCAAAATTCAAATAGAATATTTCCTTATTAAATAAGACGTTGCATAGATATTCGCTTATAATTCAAATGTCAACTTAAAAGATTAGCTATCGTAAGCATCAAGGCGTAAAGGATTTCTTCCTCTTACTTTGATCTGTTCACGGTTGAGCTAGCTCGGCGTTGTGGTTTATAATACCGTATAAAAAAAAAAAAGGAACGAACGAAGAAGAGGAAAAGATTGCCACGCCACGATATTTCCCTAGGTTTGTCTCATAATTCTTTTATGCCATTTATCTCAGTCTCGTCGCGGAACGTTACACAGGGTTATGCTTTTCTTTTTTTTTTTTTTTTTATCTTTTTTTTCCTTAGCATATCCTAGGCAATTGTGATGAGCGTGTCGTCTTTTTGGGTAAGTCAGTTGAAAAGAAGAAGGATGGAATATGCACTATGTGCACGTTTGGTAGCTGAAGGGGTGATGATGATTCTTTTGAAAAAAATTTTGAACTTTATTTTTGCACATAATATTGTGCATTATGTGTGAGGAATAAGTTTAGAGGGAAGTATTTTACAACGTTTCACGACTGATATAGCTGAGCGACTTGAAATTTATTTTGGAAACGAACTGAAAGAACGATAATTTCGAAGAAGAGATATATTTTTTCTTTATTGACGTAAAACATATTTATGTATTTTGTGTGGAAATTGTAAAATGTACATTTTTCATGTAAAAAACTTTGTAAGATAGTGTATTATAATCAATACAAAATAATAAATAATATCTTACATATGTCAATACTATCTAAAATAAATAAAACAATCTTCTTTATCTTAAGAAATCAATTATCAAAACCTGTCATCACGATAAGATTGTTTTGATTTGTTAAACTAAAATACGTGAGCAACGAATGACGCAGAAATTTGAAATTTGAAAGGATGAGTTTGTTATACAATAAAATGTAATCTATTGAAATGGATAATTTTAGAATGTAATTATTTAGAGCTTATAATATTTTGAACAGGATATTTTTTAACAAATGATTGTAATTCACAAAGCATTCGTGACTTCATTTATAAGCAAGTTTGCAATGGGTAAAGATTATTCAACGAATGACAATTTATTCAATTATGTTTTAAAAATTTCTTCCGTATTTAAAATTTTATATTATAATAATATGATTTTATTGTCAAAAATAACAAATAAAATATGAACATTTGATTTGTATATTAAAAATTTAAATATCATAATAAAAAATTGAACTAAAAATAAACATAGTAAAATGCCTAAAATAACTAGTGAAATAATATATTACATTGTTTTCTATATGACATACTATTGATAAAATTTTGAACCTTCCCAGCCACCCATTAATTACAAAACTGAATTCTTAAATTTACGAAAAAAAAATTCGCTCTAAAAATCTATAACAAAAGAATTAAAAAATAAAGAGATTAGTACTTGGTTCTCTTGAAAAAAAAGGACTTGATCCTTCATCGAAGCGGAATTAAGGATACGCGCATTAAAGGTTTTCTCATCTCAGACGTGTTTTCACGCTCGATCGGAACATCGATAAATCTTACTTGTCTCCGCGATTCGTTGCTTGTGCCAGATGAAAAATGAATCGGGGAAGAAGAAAAAAAAAACTTTCAAAAAGGAGCCGCAAAGTAATCGATTATATAAAGGAAAAAAATTTATCTCCCTTAAAACACAAACTAATGCGGAGCTACAATAATGTTAGAAGTGATTGCGCTGCACTTACTCAGTTCAGTATTTTTGTTTATAATTAAGTCACTTTTGTTTTGTTACAATATTCAGAGTTTGATATTTTAATGAAAAATCAAATTCTCCTAATTATTAAGATTTCATTAACTTTACAACATTTTTATATTCAAACATTTTATACTTCTATGAACCTGAATTATAAACTGTAATGTATATGCAAATATTCAAAAGACAACACATGAGTAGATAATATCAGCGGTATAAAAAAAACACGAAAATGATGAACAAGCTCTACGCCAAATGTGAGAAAAAAATTCTTTTACTATAGGGGGAAAAGAAGTCACACTTTATTCGGGCGGCAAGTCGCACGCGAGTGAAGATATCCCACTTTCCTCCCTCGTTGAATAATATATATTTTTTTTTTTATTACATTTTGATATAATTATTTATTATCTTGCTTTATCTGTATAAGCTATTTATTATAATAATTTTTTTGTAAAATATTTATACTTATGATTGCGATACCGCCAGTGAGAAAAAATTAAAAAAAAACTATCTTTTCCAAATATTTTTAAATAATGTATTTTTATTTATTAATTGTGTCTGCTCATCCGACTTAATTTACAAGTTATTTGAATAAGATCAGTAAAAAAAATAACTCCTAAGAATTTCTTTTCTAAAAAAACCTATTCAGAAATATATAATTGTAAAATTATACATATTAAAACTAATAATTTCATACGATTTCGCCTTTCTATTCTTCGAAAGGTAGTTTTAGTAACGCAAAAATGAAATTCTTCGCACAATTGCTAGAGAGAAAATGTCTTTTTTTTCTTCTCTCTGACACGCGTACAAACAAAATGAAATTACTTTGCTTGGTGTAGGTAGAGAAAGGCAGACAATATAAAAATGTACAGTTACTCTGGGCTAAAGAAAAAGAGACAAGGGGGAAAGAATGGTACGTTGGAGAATCGTCAAGTGGAAGGATGAAATTTGAATTGCAACGAAATTTACTCTGTTACACCGTCAAATTCCAATCCACTCCCCCTTTACTTTTTTCTTCTTCTTCTGTTTCTCTTTTTCATTCGTATCCCGCATTACCTTTTTTTTACCAGCTTGTTATTTACTTACTTTTTACGCTCTTGAACGAATAAAAAGTTAAGTATTGGATACCTAACTGTCAACTACACGTGATACGATATAAGTGTGAAATTAAATTCTTTTTTTCAAATGAACTTAAACGCTCGTGCTATGATGATATTTTTAATATTCTATAACAATTTACTTTTTCTTATGTAAATATTTTAATTTTTCAACTCTAATATGGATAATTCGACAGTCCTCATCTCTAATGTAAATAATCCAATAAAAAACATAATTTTTTATGCTTAATTTAAAAGATATATTAAAAATGCATACTATTATTTAATATAAAAAAAAAATTAAAACTGCCTATCTCCCAACCAAATTTAATAAGATAAATTTTTTTTTACATCTGCCATTTCACAAACCATCTGTTTCGCAAGCGCTAGCCGTCTTCTCAGCGCCATAAAAAACTTCTTTTCATAACGTAGTCCTTATGGTATACAGTTTCGCGATGCATATGTGCATACGTAATAGCGAGGAATTACCAAGAGGTTTGAAAAAGTGATAAGTTTAAAAAGTATGCGCGAAGAAAAGGGTACATGTACCATACAGGACCAAAATTATTTATTAAAAAAATGCGTGTGCATAATAAGTCTTTATTACATACCACGAGGTGAAGGTAACTAGTAATTTAAAAGCTTTTTCTTGTAGCTTTGTTAATTAGTAGGCTTAAGTAAATTCAGTATTGAAAGCAGCTTCATTGTATAAAACTTGTTTCTAAAAGACGAAAGAAGATTATCGAGTCTTGTAGCTTTAATTTTTTTTTCTGACACGTTTGCTGATTTGTTTACTTGAAAAAAAAAAATTAAGAAAATTTGTACTGCATGTAACAATAGACTACCTGTGAAACTTGAGCTTTCTCAAGTTTTCAAAGCTAATGTAATTTATTTTGAAAACTATTACGTTATTTGATGTTGATTAAACAAGTTGAGGTAAGCGTTGGACGAGCGACCTTGTAAGATATATTATTACCTAAAAAAGAAAAAGCTGTTTTCGCGACATGAGCTTTTAAAAGACGCGTATGTGCTTGGTTGATTTTGTATGCTCATGTTACTTGCTTGTAGATTTTTCATTTATTATAGAAATAGTTTATGAAAATTTATATGCGGTTATAATAATCACTTTTCATTTTATTTTCGAATAAATTGAATATTTAATTATAATAAAAAAAATAAAATCTTAAATAAATAAATAAAAAATTAAATGTAAACTAATGTAACTTCTGTTTTTGAATTTGAATTTTATTTTCATTCTTATATGATGTATTAGGAAAACGTGAAGATAAAAACGTACTTTCTTAAAAAAATACAAAAATTTCTCAATTTCAGAATTTTTTTGCTTATTTCAAGCTCTACTTTGCAAACATAAGAATGTACGAGCTTAAGAGCTCAAAGTACGCAAGCAATTATCTCGAGTACTCTTTTCCTGCTTGGAAATCAGCGTAAAAAACGTTATACGCGTCTACTTAGCAAAGAAAATCTACTTAACCGAGCACTTGTCGCGAGCTCGTTGACTTGGCTACTTGTGTATCATTAACAATAAGATATACTATAGTTTATCGTTGAGAGTTTAAAAGAATTTTCTATTTTCGAGAGCTCTAGGTACTCAAAGGCGATTAATGACGTTTTAAGACAAAAGTATCTCTATATCAATCGTCTTATAGATAAGTATGTAGGAAAAGACTTACACTTGTGCCTGTATGTAGCAGAATATTTTCTCAATTTAATATATATACATTTCTACATATATATATATATATATATATATATATATATATATATATATATATATACACAGAAAATAATCATTTTTAAGCTGCTTATTTGTAAAACTTTTGTAAAATAATAAAATTATTTAGCTTGATAAATTTTTCAAGAACCATACAAATTACTATTATCTTTAATATGTGATAAATAAAATTTGAGAGGTCGTCAGTAGCTCACTCGGTAGAGCGATGGATTCATAATCTCGAGGATCCGAGTTCGAATCCCGCTCTCGGCGGTTGATTGATACAAGCACCACTGTACGTTACACGTGCTTTGTTCACAAACACACTAATGACCTCCGTCGCTAATTATGACATTGCAATTATAGCATAAATACAGCGATGATAAATAAAAAAAAATTAAAGTTTAAGAAATCACTGTTAATTAAGCTACTTTAATATTAAAATAAAACTAATTTTTTGGTTAAAAAAGTAAAATATAAAAGTTAATGTAACAATCTTTCACATTTTGTATTTAGTTCAAGCTAATCGATTTAAAAACAATTTTTTTAGGCGAGTTTTATGAAACAATTCTTATTTCTGAATATAACTTGTATACTTTGCAAGACATCTTTTGGCAAGCAATTCGAAAAAAAGCAACGACGGAAAGTGATACTTTTTGCGGTCGTCTGAAGCTCTCGAATAACTTTATCTGCCTTTTCTCTTTTTCGTTAACCGTGCGCAAACTCCAGACGGAAAGTCACTTTTTTTTTATGCTTTTACGTATAGTTTATATATTTTTTTTTTTTGTTCTTTTATTTCACTTTACAAAAGTGAATTGCTGTCAACTCAATATTTCTTACGAAAATTTTATAAATTTTCTTCCAGCCCTTTTTATTATTCTTTCGTATAAAACTTTTTCTTTATTTCCTTCTCTTCCCGAGGATTAAGAAAAATACGTTTGGAATACATTGTTTTGTAAAAATAGGTCAACCCTCTTACTTGTTTACCTGTATTTGAAAAAAACTTTGACACTTTTCAAGTTGA
Organism: Anastatus disparis; assembly: GCA_017163975.1. NCBI lineage: Eukaryota > Metazoa > Arthropoda > Insecta > Hymenoptera > Eupelmidae > Anastatus > Anastatus disparis. Next base: position 8,886,983 of record JAFFSR010000227.1, read on the forward strand.
CATATTATTACGGATTTGGAAATGACAAAACTTACTTATTTTTTGCATTTCCTATTTTAGCTTATTGTATTATCTTACGGCAGGAAATAAGAATTGAATTCTTGGCTTTTACTTTACTTTGAAATGATCAATAAAAAATTGTTTGTCATTTCTTTTTATTTAAACATTTTAGATGTAGCTGTCAGTAATATTTTTCTTCTTTTAAATTAAGCATCTGGAGGTAATTTAAACTTGTATTATAATTTATTATTTTTATAATATAAAGGCAGCCTTTTAACGATTTAATCGACAGAATTCTATATTCGATGCAAGCGTCTGGTTTGAGAAAGGTAATGAACGCGACAATTTGTAACGTATTATAAAAGTCACCAATTCTTAAATTTGGATAAGTAGCTCACTCGTATTTTATAATGCACATAAAATCTATTACAAAAAATCCCATAATAACTCCTTTACAACTGAGCCTTTAAAAAAAAACAAGATAAGCTTAACATCAAAATTTGATCATAAAATTTCACTTCTGATTAAAATATTTTTCAAAAAATTATATAAACACAAGAAAGATGTATATTTAAATATTAAAAACAAAACAGTTCAGAATAAAATAAACAAGTTTTAAAATGCCAATATCAGAAATTATTGAAAAAGCATTAGAACTACATGTCAATAATATCACAGTAGAAATTCAATTGTATACTTTGCTCTACAAAAGTTGAATGCATTTGAATTTTTCGCATTTCATTTTTCTCATTTTTTTTTTGCGTAAAAGCAGAAATTTTAACTTACTGAAAAGTTACAAAGCAGACGGTTTCATTGACTTATCAATCATTGTTACTTTTACTCACTCATAGCCTTTTTCGGCATCACTATGTTTTATGTTATAATTTATATTTTTAAATTAGTTTACCAAAAGAGCTTGTACTTGTACTTGATACAAAGATATAGTTTTTTTGAATTTTTTTAATAATAGAAAATTAAAAACTAAACAATCCTAGAAAAATGTTATTACATTAAATGAAATCCCTTAAAATGCTTAGCCAAATTATTAACAATAAAAAATCTTATTATATACTTTAACAATTCATTAAAACTATGGACATATTTAAGAATATTTAATATTTAAAAATTTTTAAATATTAAATGGTTTGTATATAAAAGGTCACATAATAATAATCATGTTAAAACAAATCAAATTATGATGATGAATATTTTTATCATACAGGACTCTAAAAACTGAAACCTTATCATTAAAAATAAAATTATAATTTTTATGGGTTCTAGAAACGTGACGGATATAAAAAAAAATTATTTGAAACTTTTGAATGACCTAATTATTAAATTAAAATTTTAATTATCTTAATCTCCGCCTTGCAAAACAATTATCAATTATTTAGTAGATATAGATTTACAGAGATAAAAGCGAACCCTCAATCTTTTCAATAAAATCGATGAGCGGTTCAGTCGCATTTTGAATAACCACAGTTCCCAAATAATAGTAAGATTACAGTAAAAGAAAACAAGGAGGTGATTTGAACTAGTGATTTTTATTAAATTAAAAATAAATATTTTTTTTTTTTTCAATATAATGGATAAAGTTTTTGTCAGAATTTGTCAAAGTTATAATCTAGTTCAAGAATGTGCATCAAGATAAGTTGATAAAATTTTTTAAAATCATTTTTATTCATTATTATTTTTTCGATTAATCATATTTTTTACATTTTTATACCTTAATTGTTTATCAAAAATATTTGCAATCCATAAAATATTAAGCAACTTTAATCGTCATATTTATTTTGCGTCAAAAAAAAAAGGTTCATTTTAAACTTTTCATTTATTTGACTTTTCTTTACCTGCTTGGCTTACGAAAAAAAGAAACGCCGATTCGTTTAGTAAACAGAACGGAAAGAAAATCCATTCAACATTCGCGAGAGGCAGCACCTCTATATAGATGCATCTGGTAAGGGTTAGCAATAAAAGATACGAGGAAAAACCGCAAGGGCTTACACACACATCGAGAAAGCCCTTCCTTAAAAAAGAAAACCTTCTTTTTTTTGTTAATCCCGAGGCGAAGTACGTAAAAAAAGAAGCTGAAAAAAAAGACTGGTAACATAAAAGAAAAGAGAAAAAAAAAGAAAGCAACGACCGGGAGGAATAAAGAAAAAAACGTAATATGTACTGCCACAGCGTGTGAAACCAAAAAGAAATAGAAACACAGACGAGCTTTTACATTCTGCTAAGAAAAGATGTAAAAGAATGAAAAATGATTAATGTGGGATTGCAAAAGGATAAGTAGCGAAGTTAAATGAAGTAAATGATATCAACGAAAAAAATCCAACCCTTTGCTTATTTTTGAAAAATGATAAGGCAAAGAGAAAAGAAATTAGAGTACACAAGAATAATATGTTTTTTCACATATCTTCATATTAAAGCTCGCTTGATATCAGTAGCTTAAAATTAAAAGCAATATGAAATTTTGGTATACATATCTTATAGCCATAAAAATTAAATTAATGTAAATATTCATGTTACAAAAGACTGACAGAAAAAAATTGATTGGATTAATTAAATTTTTAATATCAGCTATGGTGGATTTGACCAAATAATACGATCAGACATGATTTTGTTGATACAACATGATCATGTGCATGATGATTGAAGCTATATTAACTTGTTTAAAACTAAAAAATTAATACCCTTTCTCTTCCAATAATCCTATTTATACAAAAAAATAGTAATAAAACGCTTGGTCAAATTTATAGACCCAAAGTTTTTTTTCTTTATTTAGAAGTCGAGACACTTTTCTCAAGCAGCGTATTTCTAAAATAAAAAATCAATAGGTACTGTGACAGATCTGTTACTCCTATATATTATGTGCAATAATTTTACAAAGTAATAATTTATAAATTAAACTCTTAATTTATAAATTATACAGTAATATCCTGTTATGTTTTTATCTATTTACACGATATGATAAAATCCCATATCATTATTGTGCAATAAACTTAATACATATCGTTTTATTTTTAGTATAAATTTAAATACGCTCATATAATTTTGCATATTTAATATGAATTTAAAATTAGAATCGTATATCGACAAGTGCTTTACATTCAAGAGAATAATACCATTTATTTAGTGCGCATAAATCGTTAAAATCAGTCGCACGATAAACTGAATTTTATTATACCATATTAATGCATGCTATAAAAGAGAATGTTTCAGGAGATTTTTAAAAATTCTAACGTTCATCTATACATTTTAAAGATTTACTTACGATTTATCTATCATATTATTACAATATCTTCTTTACACACTTGGCAAATCCCTCATAAAAGCACGTCAAACATACGAAACATATAAAGCAATCAATTTCTCCGCGTTTCACTATTTATGTTGAAAAGAACATTTACTCGGTTAGTTCTCGATACATAATTTCGAATATTTACAATACCAACGAATCAAATATAATCAGTGTATTATTACTTTCCTGAAACAAACAAAAGTTTAATTATGAAATTGAGAAGTAATTTAATAATATAAATGTTTTTTTCAAAATTTTATGTTATAGAACTATTTATAATTGAAGGGCCGTATCGAATAAAGGGACTAATTCTTAATGGGATTGGATTTTTATAGGATTAAGAAACTGATAAATAGAAAAAAGAGAGGTCGTCAGTGGCTCAGTTGGTAGAGCGATGGATTCGTAATCTCGAGGGCCCGAGTTCGAATCCCGCTCTCAGCGACCGATTAATACAAGCACCACTGTACGTTACATGTGCTTTGTTCGCAAACACACTGAAACGACCTCCATCGCTAATCAGCATCACAATGATGGCATAAATATAACGATGTTAAATAAAATTTAAAAAAAGATGAAAAGTTTGATCGGATATTTCTATTTGATTCGTCCCTTAAATTAATAAAATACACAATAATCAGATAATAATAAAATTTTTTCTTTTTTTTTGTAAAATAAAAGACACGAAAAATACTATTTTCCACGTGCATTCTTTTCGACTCTATCTCTAGTAAAATTGTATATTTTATTTAACTTTGCCTTTTTCCGCCTCTTCGAATAACGCACACGAGATGCTTCAACACAATCGAGAGTTTATTCAATATTCTGCTCTCGAAGTAAGATGTATTCTTAGATATAAATACAGTACATGTACGTCTTTTTTCGTTTTTACCGAATCGATTTATTCGCGTGTACACGGCGTTAATGCGAGCTTGAAAATAAACAGTTCATCTTTTATTTTAAAATAGATACAATGGACTTTAAACGCATTAACGAGAGTTGAATTAAAGCATTGAGATATAGAAATTGATTGTGAAGATGTTATTGCATCCATGTTTATTCATTATTTATACAGCTGAATTTTTATTGCTAATTCCAAAGTCTATATTTTGAAAATTAATATTTAAATGTATGCATTTTTTTTTAAACTGATATTATTACTTGTTAATTATAATAAATAATAATTTGAGAATTCATCAAAAATTATGAGCCAATACATTTTTTTTATTTTTTTAGTCTCAGAAAATATGGAGAGAGTGGACGTAATAATTAAATCACAAATTTCCAACAGACATGTAAAATTATTGTTTATACACAATTTCACTTGAAAATACCTGTTTAAAATAACAGCTAAAAATTACTTTAAGTTTTATTTAATTTGTTTTTCTTAAAATCTGGTCTCTCCCTATATACGTATTCCGAGTATACCTACATAGTTAGGCAGTTCACTCTTTTCGATCTCTTATGCATAGCCTTTCATTCTTCCTCAAATGTACTTCTATGTATATTTAATATATTCTTTAAGTCAAGTGTCTATATTAACACACATAAGATTCTTACACAAAACGAATACTTTACTCGATATCTCAAGAGATTAACTTGTATCTACATGTATAAATTTAATAATTGGATCGCTGACTCGTTCCTCATGTTACGTATTTGAAAATGAAATTGAATTTTAACCGAAGTAACCACCGTTTATTTACCCATCGGCGCTTTTCGATTGGATAGACATGGGCAATCTTTTTTTTTTATATTCTCTCTATGGTTTCTTGCCTGTATACTGTGTATGGCAGAGAAATAAAATTCTTCCGCGACGTTGCTTTCGAATTGCTACAGCTCCCTTCGTTTGGCTACTGGATTATCTACTCGATCTATTTTATTGTTTCAAATTCGATACTGGGTTTCCTTCTTTTTTTTCTGTTCTTCTTGGTTATTTTATTATGAGTGGATGGATTTTCCATTCTGCATATTGTGCAATATTTTATATGAACGTACATTTTTTTAAACTTTTAATGTCAACCTTTTCGTTTCTGTCTTTTAGTGAATATTGTTTATACTTTTTGAAGAGTCTCATCTATTCAAATTTATAGTATGCATGCATGTATAAATTTATATTCTACATTATATTTTAGTACTCAATAAATTGAATGTTTTCAATCGTTTTCACTTATGTTCAATAGCACTAAAGTTTATCACTCATTTGAAGATACAATTTAACGAAAATTCATTTTAATGGGTACTTGAAGCTGTTTTTTAAAATTTGTTTTTTCTATTGGATGCGGACTAAAAATTTATCTGCTTCACTAATTCCGTTTTTTTTAAGAATTTTTAAAGTAGAAGTCGTTTTTCATTAACAATCGAAAAATAAATGTTTATATTGATATAAAAAAAATATCTTGATTTTTATCCTTTTATGTTGTTTTTACATAGGAAAATGAATCAAATTAAAAGCTTTGTTGGTTTTGAAAATAGTTTGATTGTCTATCAAAACATATTCAATGTACGTTGAGATATCTATTTCATTTCTCGTAGATTGTTTTGTTAGAGCGATTTTTATCAGTCAATGTAACTTTGTTAAAAGATAAGAAATTTGTTTCCGGAAATTGTTTTCGATCTAAAAAGTTTGTTTCTTCTCATCGTCATACTAAATATTACCAAAAAGTCAAACCGATCTATAATTCTTTAATATTTTGGATTGTTTAGCATCTTTATAGAAAGAACAATCAATTAAAGTAAAGAATGGATGTAGATTTTCATAAAAAACATTAATTTAATATACGTCAATTTGATAATTGATTAATACTTACCAATATGACTCGGCAATAAAAATTTAGTTGTGTTATCAATACGGTCCATAATTATTTTATATTCTCAAAATTTTGATTGATTAATTGCTCTTTATACCTTTCCATAAAATCAACCATAATATCGATTTGTTTCATAACGATTTTTTTTTATTCTTCCTGGCGAATGAAAGGATTATAAATCTTAATGATAAATTATAAGCTCAATAATGAATTGTATTGAAAATTATATTCTTTATGATTCAACAATTAATTTGTTTTATAAATTGAGTATTAGTTGCGCTCAGATTCATCAATGGCTTTTATCAGTTGTTAAACTTTATACATTTTTTTTATCAAAAAAATTGTTTTTATTGTTATCATATTGATAATCATCGTTTTTTAACATTTGTAAGTTTCGTAAGATGAATCTTTACAATTTTCAAAGGATAAAAAAAAATAATAACAAATAGTCATAAATAACTTCAAAGGGTTACAATAAACGCTTTACTCCTATCAATGGCAAATTTTTGTTTCATGATAAGAGTGAATGGTCTGAGCAATAGAATCTCTCTATTTAAATTGCAGTGATAGTAACTACTCAATAACTATGTCAAAACGATAAAAACTTTGATACTAATAATATCAAAGCTTTATATCGTAATAACTCGAAATCAGATACTAAAAAAGCTTTTTATAAATATTGAGAATACTTTTTAAAAGTTATAAAAATCATATTTGATATTCTAAAATTTTATTTGATATTTTTATATCTTAAAATAAAAAATATTTATATTCTAATAATTAATCAGAAATAATTTCAAAAATATATGGAGTTGTTTAAGTATTTTAAATTCCAAGCTTGATATAATAATAATGAGTCCGCAGTATATTTTAAATGAATAATTCTTACCGTCAATACTTTTATATATATATATATATATACAACCGAACTTTGTTAGAAAGTTTAATAAACTATTTTCTTTTAATAAAGAAACATAAATAGATATTTCAGTTCTGCATACTATTGAACTACTTTCTGCAAGCCATTGTTTCATTAGTATTGCACGCTGCAAACTTCATGCATAACAATCACGCTGTCTTCTTTATTACGTCCATTCAGTACGAACCATTCAACTTTTTCTATATTTATTCAATTGTAATGCGAGTTTTCAGATTAAATACCGAGCATACCCCGCTTTCAAAGGGGTGTATTTTGGCTGTTGCATACCACATATTACAACTAAATGATCGGCTATATGTATGGACTGCCTTACCGGCACTTTCCCTCCCAAGGGATCATGCAACTATTTAATTGCAAATAGATACATGGAGAGGGGGATCGTACAAATATTTAGCGTGTTTTGCTTTAGTTATTTGTATTAATAAAAAGAATTTGAAAAACAATGTTTAAAGGCAATTGAATATTCACTGTTCTGAATGATGCAAAAATTATTATTGTTAATGTTGAAACTTTAATTGTTTATGAAGTTTAATACAATTAGAGTGTTTTGTTCTGTCTACTTTCCATAATATTGAAACATTCCAACAATGACATGTAGGAATATTTTTGTTTAAAATAATCAAATTATGAAGTTATTTGCCCGAACGAAATCTCCGACATTTGAATTTCGCTTTGAAATCTACAAATCACACTGTAATATAATTTATTTCGTATATTTGAATTATGTTATTGTTTTTACGTTCACAACAAATAAAGCCCAAAAATCAAAGAGTTTTAATTGAACAAAAACAATTTTTTGACAGTCGTATTCGAGATGAAAATTTTGTTTTTAATAACATCCAATTTGAAATTTCGAAAATTTAATTATGAATTCATAACTTATAATCAGTGAAAATTAAGTTAATTGCTTTGAAGATAAATTACATTAATATCGTTTTGCCGAGTAAGCTGCATTTTCCGTTTGTAATAAATAACGAATAACGAATTAAGTTCCTTATTTATTGATTTATTTTTGAATTCAGCATTGATTTACAAGTATTTTTAATTATAATAAATCGAGAAACTAGGCAACATTCTTTTACCCTTTTAAGTATTTTAAAAATAAAAGAGAGACGTGCATTAACAAAACAAAGAAGCTAGGATACCTTCACATCGTAATTATCTGCCGCATAAATTAATCAAAATGTAAATTGCATACGATAACATCTACACGATCTTGCGCACAGAGCATTATGTTCTCCCGCAGCCTGCATGTCGTAAATTTGTCGACTGCTCATTAATTACAAAATCGTCAATTTCTGTAGCTTACGCGTGAAATTATGTTTCCACGATTTGTACACCATAGGGAAGAAAAAATTTTTGTTTTCTACGTCTGATCGTGAAAGCTTAGTAGCATCTCCTGGTGAATTAATCATGGTGTTTCCGTAAATCAAAGCCTCAAACACACATATACGTGGTGTGCGTGCATATAAAAGCAATCGATCGGAAGGACTAATCAGTGTCGCATCGATGGACCGATTTACCCTATGGCTTGTTAATCACTGTACCTAATTATTCGTGAAAGAGAGAGAAACCGATTTGCGTTTTGGGACATCAGACCAACGTCGTATTCTAGTGTGAGCAACGTTAGCAAACATATGTACGGGATTTGAATGTTTGAAGTTAAAGAAAAATAAAAATGAAATAATTCAATTGTAGTTTTACTCGTAGAAATGATCTACAACTATAGACAATAATAAGTCCAAAAATTAAAAGAGAAAAAATTAATCACATTTTTTAACAAGTTGATCTCAAATACTATATTTAACAAATCAAAACTCAGTGATTACGATACTGGTAAAAAATATTTCATTAAAAAAATTTTTCAAATATTAATGTTTTTACTCATAAAAATTTAAATGTAAAAATATAAATAAATAAAACTCCCTAAAATATCTTTTAGTTTGCAAAACTTATGTTAAAAAACATCACAATTTTTACTACAAAAAGAGGGAAAGCTAGCCGGCGTTTTATACTATTTTGAATACTTGTTGAAATATCTTACTTTACATGAATAAGAAAAAAGAAAGATTAGAAAATAAATCTTAGAATTATGTTAAGTTAATGCAGAAAAATTCATAAAAAATACATGAGGCGCGCTTGCATCTTCTTGTAAAGATCGTGTACATGAATATTTGAGACATGGATTATGGTATTCAATGGTCGTTTTATAAAATAAAATAATGATAAGGAATAAAAAGTCAGTTAATAATTTTTTACGTATTTATATTCATATAATAATCATGCTACTCTTGCCTTTTTTGTCGCAGGTGAGCAAAAGTTAATCTTTTATCTCCGGGCAGGATTTAAATTTCGTAATGTAATTACGTGAGTAGAAAAACAGCTTTTTTTTATCTAATGTGGCACAAAGTAAGATTTATGTAAAAGCTCTAGCACTTTGATAATCTTCTTATAGCTATATATTGCATTCCAAATATATTTTGTATTATGCAATCACATAGCTCAAATTCCAAGTAATAAATGAACGAAAAAAAAAGTAAGAACAAAATATACTTTTTTTTATTTTCTTCAATTCAAAGGACAGCAGTTATATTTACAGTCAAATAAAACTCTAGCAATAATACTGTCTACTCATTTTATTCAAATTTTTAAATGCAACGTTTCAACTATTTCATTGTAGTCCTTTCAAAGCTAAAAAGTTCAATATAATACAAAGTATTGAATCTACACTTACAAAATATAAAAAACTGCAATAAAATTAAACAAAATTACCTCCATCTTTCTTAATATACAATCAATTTTTTTCCTTATATTTTATATAAAAATTACATTTCATATTTGTCTAATTATTTTTATATGAAACGTATAACATCAAGATACAATAGTGAACCTAGTTTAACTGTACTTTTTTTATATTCGTATTTTTTTCTGCATCAATTATCTTTTTCCAAATCACAACTATAATATCATCCTAAAATTTATTTTAATCTTCTGTTTTGAATTATCAAAATTAACTGAACTATAGCTCTTATCATTTTTTTCGAAAAAGATACGCTAGAACGATGTTAAATTAGAATACGATAGAAAGTGAACACAGCAGTTGAAGCATGCAAAACGAATGGTTACGGTCGTCTACGTAGATCGATAATCGATATGAGCGACAGTCCGTTCGATGATTAGCGAATTAGCTTTTGCGCATAACGTGTGCTAGAGCCAATGTCTGCACACGTAAATCTTGGTATACACATCATATATACGACTGACACGTGCACGTGACATCGACAACGCACTGACCAATAACTGTCAGCGACGTTTTGTGCGCGCACGCTTATACAGAGTAGAACTCGACAAGAAATTTTGATTGATTATTGATGCGAGCTCATGTTAACTTTCTTCTTTTGCTTTATTTTCTTTATCTAGCTGCGTTATTAGCCAAATGGAAAAATGTCAAATAAACCACAAGTATTAGTTGACTTATCGATACTCGATAGCGTATAATCATGTAGAATAGATTAAAAAAAATGAAAAAGTGAGAACGAGAATTTAGAATCACCGATACAGATAAAAGTTTTTCGTAGTTTTCAGTTCATTAACTTTTAATCGCATAGTGCTCTCACATAGAATTGATATGTGATTTGATTTTTCAAATTTAATTATAGGTATTACTATTTTAAATTTTTAATTTAATTACATTAAAAATTCTTTGATATTCTAAATTATGTAATATTAAAAAATTTAATTTTTTGAAATACAAGAAAGTATTTCAATATTTTCAAAATGGTGATATTTAGAAATTGATTTTTAAAATGCTAGCTAATATATTTTTGTTTACACATCTCAAAATGTAATCATGCTCTCATGTCAAGCGAATTATTTATTGCAAGTAATCCAAGCCCAACGGTCAACGAATAAAATTAAATCCTTCTTTCAAGCATTACGCAAACACACAAATACTTGCACTGCAAAGATCAATCAGATTTTCCTATCTTTCACCCTCCCTCAAAATTGATGGTACTGCATTTATTTTCGATAAAGCGCGTTTCGTTTCTGTTTATCGTTTGTATTCCCCGTGGCAGCAATAAATCGTATATGCGAAATGCCCCGCTGCAAGTTTTGCTGTGTTTATTAAGGAAATCGAATGATTTCCTAAATCGAATTCCGATCCATAACGGAAATTAAGTAATGGCAGAGAGAATCCCTTCGTATTTGGATTTACATTTACGTTTACGGAACTCTTTTAGGAACAAATTTAAATTCATTGAAATATTTTTCGAAAATGTTTAGCATTTATTTAGTTGATGTTTGAGACAATGAGACAAATATCAATTTTACAAAGCTGGAATGTTATTTATCTAATGGATTTATTAGCAAGCTTATTAATTTTTTAGATTTCAAAATAATTTTTATTTTATTTACAATATTGTTTAATAGCTTCATATAAAAATTTACAAAAAAATTTCTAAAAAATTATATAAGTAATTTCTTATAAAATTTTTTATTGTTATTGTAATTTTTAGTTGATTTTACAAACATTTGTACTTCTTATAAGAGACAAAAATTTTTTCTTATGAAGGACTGAAAATGCTCTCTGAAAAAGTTTTTTTTTTATCAGCAGTGACAAAAATTCATTTGATGCTTGCACTTACTTGCCAGCAACTAAAGTTTGAATTCTTCTAAAAAGCAGTCGGAGAGAAATTTGAATAAGACTCTTGTAGAAAGGTAAAATTCTCAGTTTTAACTACTTATGAATCTTTTGAAAATTCAACGGTGTTATTCAAATGAAATTAAAAGAGTTTGTAACTTTTCCGAGTGTAAAATAGTAGACCTTAAATATTAACTTTTTTTAAATAAATTTGTATAAAGCAAAAGATACTAACTTTGTTTAATAAAAAAATGTAAATATAAAAAAAAAGATATAAATGATCATTAGTTAGTTCAACATTCTTTAGATTTAACGAAATAAATAAAGTTAGGGTTATGCAATATTATCTCCAAAAAGACTTAGAATTAAATTATTTTAATATAACGTTATTTGTAAAGCAAATAAGTTAATACAGCTATTTTCTACTTTAATATTCCATTTAACTGAAACTTCGGTCTTTTAAAAAAAAGTAAAACTTGATTTAATGATAAAAAAGAAATTTGAAGGTATTTAAAAAAATAAATATATTAAAAATGGAATTAACAATCTGACTACATAATAGAGGAAGGATTTTATATCATTTGATTTTTTAAATTTTATTTAACGTCGCTGTGTTCATGCTATCATTGCGATGCTAATTGGCGACGGAGATCGTCAGTGTATTTGTGAACAAAGCACATGTAAGGTACAGTGGTGCTAGTAGAAATCGGCCGAGAGCGGGATTCGAACTCAGGACCCCAAGATTACAAGTCCATCGCTCTACCGACTGAGCCACTGACGACCTCCTGATGACTTGATTTGCGTATATGCATACATGTGTGTATAATTGCTAATTTACGGATAAATAAGAGTTTATGACCGTGCGCGAACTTTCTGTAATGCATAATGTACAAAATAAATAACAAAAAACTTCTAACATTTTACCTTTTATTATAATTTTTCATAATTTTTTACTAGTAAATTATTATTGAAAATGAAAAAATTCTCAACAATAATCTAAATATAATGTTTAAAAACAAATCACGAAATAACTCATTGTCACTTAGTTAAAAAAATCTATTTATTGGAGCGTAAACGATACAACTAAATTAAAGTCGAAAGACCAAGTAACAGTAATTACACACACAACTACATAGACTAAAAACGTGAATGCTAAGCGAGCGAAGAATAGACAACGTGTCTATCCTTTTCTCTGAAACGTACAGTGTCGGAGCACACGAGAGGGTGAATTTTGGTGCAATTTAATTTCTAGTCTTATGTTAATCGTAACTAGCGGTGCCAGACCTTGACACTCATCCTTTCCACGCACTTGCATATATCCCCTCATATATAAAGCTAAAATCAAAAGCCACCCCGTCGATTCTTCGCGCCCGCTGCGACAACTGCCTTTACAAGTGCGTACGCGCCGAGCATAAGGATGAGAGAAGACAAAGAAACTTTTGTTAGGGAGAACGATTTATATACCGAAGGTTAGGCGTGCGCGGCGCGTGGTAAGTTTTTAAGTACCACATTTCATTGTTTATTTTAGAGCAGATAATAAACGACGAGACGTTTATTTAAGTTATAAAAATTTTTGTTTAATAATTGATTAACAACTTTTTATTGAAATTTGAAGATAAATTTTGTATTATCCAAAATACGTAAAAACAATATTAAACAATGAGTTTTTTTTTAAATATGAATTTTTAAAATGCTCTAGTTCTATTTCTAGCGCGTTCTAACTGTTAGACGAAGTTTTACGGTAATGTATTAATATGATTCATAGTAAAAAAAATTTTTTTTTCGATAAATTATATCTTTAATATTTATTATTGCTAATACATAAAAGACTAATTATTTTAGGTATTTTTTTTATAATTTCATTTTTGTTTTCAAAAAATAGTTATATTGTAAATATGGTACATTTTGTTTATGTTTTAAAGAAAACTTATTTGTATAAATGCAATGAATCAGATAATTGAATATTACATTCTTATTTATAATTTTTGTACAATAATTATTTTATATTTTACTCAACCTCTTCTAGACGAAATTCAAAATTGTATTATGTTTATTATACACAAAGTTTTGTTATGTATTTAAAAAATTTAAGAATTGAAAGCCTTGGCAACTGACGACTTTATTCACAAAGACTTGAAAAGTTCTTTCTTGCATGATAAATTTATTTTTGTAATCTTACTTATGTTTGACTATGTAATTTTATTTAGTTGATAAAGATGTTACAAACTTAGTTGGCAATTGTCATCGTATTTTTTATTCGTGTAACTCCAGTTTCTCAATCCAGTTTATGAAGGTACTCAACTATTATCTTCCAGACTGTATTCACATTGTTCTTGACGATTTTTGAAACTCAAGATTTATTATTACATTTTACTTTAGAAAAGGGCGATATTTCAAAAAAAGATGAAAGTTTTGTTGCCAAAGTTTTTGCGATGGAACTATGGAAGCTAAAATTATCGTTTATCGGTCAGCTTGTATTATCCCCTCTATCGATGCGTGTCTGTAAATTTAATTCATTTTTAAAATAATTAAAAAATAGGATATTCTTAAATAAAGTAATATTGTTTTATAAAATGAAGTATTAAAATATTATGAAAATATACATAACATAAATGAAAAGTCAAATACAACTTTTCAAATGAACGAATTTATTTTCTTCAATATAAAAGTAATCCAGCTCGACTAACTTTCAACATTATATCTGTTACAGCGATTCTGGCGCATTTCTTCTTCTTGGCAACGTTCTTTTGGCTCAATACAATGTGCTTCAACATCTGGTGGACCTTTAGGTTTGTACTATTTCTTTTCTTTTCCATGTATATACATATACCCTCCGTCGCGCGTATCCCCTTTTTCGATATTGCAATTACGCCCAAGCGCTTAGCAATATAACTTACATTTCTTGATATCGTAGTCTTGCTAAGCGATATATACGCGCAACGAAACGTAATCGAACGCACTCGTGTCTTCTTTTATGTTTTTTTTTTGTATTATCAGCCAGTTTAGTACTGCAAATAAAATATATGATGGGTTAGGTGAAAAGTTTTTACTAATGAATTTTTTTTCAATGAGATTTTAAAGTATCTATTCTCATAAGCATTATGCTTCATTGTTATCCGTGTTTGAAAACAGAATAACTTTTTAAAAATTTTCTGTAAAACAGTGAAAAACTCTTTTGATGTAATTTGATGAAAAACGATGCATAAATTAAAAAAAATATTCTTATAATTAATTTGTTAAAAATGTTGCTTAATACAATGATTTTTATTATTATTAAACGCTTTTATATTTAACTTGGTTGTCTCTGAATATGTCCTCAAATCTTGCGTTTAAAAATTAACGTACTTCCCATTGACTTAGATAGCTGAAATTTTCAGAATATATGTATTTTGCATGACAATACATGATTCTGTAATTTAAAAAAAATTTTATTATAATTAAATATTTATTATATAACCAGCGCTGTACGACTAATCGGCCTCTCTTCTTTGTACGGCTATTCGTAATAGCTACTCAATTTTCAGTAAAGGCTTATACATATAGGCGTTACTGAGAAAATGTATACGAGTGTGTGTGTTTTAAAAAAACACACTCATGTATACGTTTACGTATATATAAGTATACAAATGTGTACGTATATGCGTGCACATTTGTATACTCATATAAATAAAAAAAATTAATAAAAAAAATATTTAAAAAAAAACGCTTTTATTTAACGTTAAAAAATTAAAAGAAAAAAATTAATTTAAAAAATTTAAAAGGAACTAAAAAGTATAAAAAAATAAATAAATAAAAAATAATTTTAAAAAACGCTTTTATTTAAAGAAT